>CAMZMU010000084.1:38891248-39059334 GCA_947311845.1 Poa pratensis
CTGAACTTCATGATTTACTGTAGACTGATAAATCATCCAGTGTGGGCTGAAATATTTAGAGGGGCCTTAGGTTGAGATTGCATATATTCTTTACTGAGCCAGTGGTCTGTTGGTAGAATAGCATTTAGCTTTGGCAGTGAGATGACACCTCATTCCTTGAGAGCTCTTTTTCATTACTACTGCTACCAGTTTACTTCTACACAACATGTTCTGATAACATGCCCTCACAGAAATTTTGGCTCTCTACTGGGCGGTTGATGCCAACAGATGCAGGATGTTTGCTGGTGAGAGGGGAGGCTACCTTCATGGACGAGGAGGTATTTCATCCTTCTTTTGAAGAAGACTCCATACTGGCTGCTTCTTACCCTTATTTTGTGTTGTATGTTCTTCAGCATTGGACAGTGATGATCTGCTTTACCTCAAAGAGCAAATGGAGGCTGAGGAAGATGCAGAGCGTCTTCTTCGCCGTACAGAGAAGCGGGCATTCGTTGCTTTTAAAATCCTTTCTTTGATGAAACATCATAGCTTGTATCTTATAAAATACTATTAGATCAATACGATCCAGGAGGTCCTGTAGCTCATATGTCAATTTGCGATTGTACACAGATTTATCACTCAGTTTCCTTTTCATTAGGTGAAATAGCACAGTAGAGACATAGTTTGTCATTTAACTTATTTAGCAATTTTCCACATGTTCATTATGTGATTTGTCTTTCATTTTTTGGAATAGCAGAACAGAGAAACACGCCTAGCCGGCGATGGCTTCTGATTTAGATATGTGTATGTTATAGTCTGTCTGGTTTCTTTAACCCTGGCCTTACAAAGCAGCAATTTTAGCTGATTCTTCACCCCCTGTACCTGCGGCTCTTTGTGTCGATGCTAGACCAAAAAGTGATATAAGGTAAGCTTCTAAGCTGTGTGCAACAAACATTATGTTTCCATCCACTACGCCTTTTCTGACAGTGGCACATAACTAATGGGCAGGCAACGTGATCTCCTGAAGAATATTGTTGGGATCAAACCAAAGCGACCCAAAGTTGGCAGCCCTCCGCAAGCACTTGGTGAAAGTGAGAAAGAATCGTCTCATGGGGCACCCAGTTGTGTGCAGCCATTGTCAAAACCAGCTGAACCAACAGAGGCTAGTGCTGTAACGGGAAGTTTACTCGGTCTGGCGTATGAGAGTTCAGATGAAGAATAAGCAGTGTGTTGTAGGGGACATTGTTGAGTGTTTGTAGACTTGGTGCTAGTTTTTCATGTTCTGGCACCGTTGCTCGATTATGTTTTCGTGTCAGGACAATTACTGGATCTTTTCTCGCTACTTTAATATATTTGTTTATGTCAATTCGTACACCCTTGTTATTTTCTCTGGAATGTTTATGCTGCTGAAAATCAAGTCTGGGCTACTGAACCAGACTAAATTTCTGGAGAGTATAGCAAGCCGCGCATATCATTTCTCTGTCTGCGCCTGAATGTCGTGTTGCAGGCCCAACACACGTCGAAATGCATAATCAAAGGACGGTACTAGGCGTCCCCCGGGGATCTTTCCAAAAAATCCCCCGGTGGAGAGGCTGACACGTGTCCTTGTACTGGTCAAAGCGGAACAGAGCAACAAAACGGTGCGCACCTCTCGCTACCTCGCAGAAAAAAAGTCAACGAAAAATCCCCCAGGCGACGCGCAACCGGAGAAGACGCCGCCCCAGCTTCGCCGGAGAAGACGCCTCCCGTCGCCGGAGAAGACGCCGCCGTCGCCGGAGCTTCGTCGGAGAAGACGCCGCTGTCGCTGGAGAAGACGCCGCCCGTAGCTTCGCCGGAGAAGACGCCTCCCGTCGCCGGAGCTTCGTCGGAGAATACGCGGAAGTCGGAGAAGACGAGGTCCAGGGCCGCAGCAATCGACTGCCCCCTTGCACCCCAATTGCAGCTTCCCAACACTGGCCATCGCTGACACCGCTCAGCGGCACCGCCATTGACAGTTTCAAAAAGCTCCAGAAAAATCTGCTACTACTCTTATATCGATTTGCATCAGAATAAGAAAATTGCTACAACAATCTAAAAAGATTTGCACCTCTTAAATATAAAATTGCATCTTATAAACGAGAAATTTGCTACAACCGCTCAACAAATTTGCATCCAAAAAAGAAAATTATTTGCTACAAAATTTCTAAATATTTGCACCACACCAAAAATATTGCTACAAAACTTCTGTGGATTTGCATCAAAAGGGGAGGAATTATGCTACAAAAGCTTCCAAATTTTGCACCACGTCGAGAAAAAGCACACAAAATCATTGAGAAATTTGCTCTCACGGCCATGGCAGCAACGCCGGCTGACTTACGGAGCATCGCTGCCCTCCGCCAATGGCCGGTAGCACCACTGCTCCTCCATGGCAGCACCACCGCTGATCTACGGGAGCATCACCTTTGACCGAAGGTAGCAATGCCGCTAACGGAAGGTAGCACCACCGCCCCCACGTCAGCACCACCGCCGCTGACTTCCACGAGCACCGCCGCTCCTCCATGGCAGCACCGCCGCCGACGGACGGTAGCACCGCCACCCACACGGCAGCACCGCCGCTGACCTTCGGAAGCACCGCCGCCGATGGACCGTAGCACCGCCGCCCCCACGGCAGCACCGCCGATACTCCATGGCAGCACCTCCGGTGACCTACGGGAGCACCGCCGCCGATGGACGGTAGCACCGCCGTCCCCACGGCAGCACCGCCGCCGATACTCCATGGCAGCACCTCCGGTGACCTACGGAGCACCGCCGCTCCTCCATGGCAGCACCTCCGCTGGCCTACGGGAGCACCGCCGCCGCTGACTTCCGCGAGCACCGCCACTCCTCCATGGCAGCACCTCCGCTGGCCTACGGGAGCACCGCCGCTCCTCCATGGCAGCACCTACGTGGCGGATGCTGTCGGCGAGGAGCGCCATGGAGAAGGGCGTCGGCTGAGGGAGCCCAAGGGCGACGATGGATCATCGGATGGCCCTCGACGGCGAGAAGGACGGTGCTAGGGGCGTCGACGGTGAGAAGTTCGAACCCGAATCGGGTAGGTGGGGTTGGAATCGGGTGGGGGGCCATGGCTCCATTACCCGGGAGCTCCATGCCTGTGAACAGAGGATGGGGAGGCGGCGTGCAAGCTCCACGCCTCCGTGGAGGGCGCGGCAGAGGATGAGGCGGGGATTCATGGAGCGATGGCGGCGGAGATGTGGATCCAGGGGATGACGGCGACCGGGCCGGGGAGGCTCGCTGGTCGGGGGCCGTGCCGTGGAGGTGACCTCGCCGGTGAGGAGCTCGACGTGGACGAGACGTGGAGGCGCGCGGCCGGCCGTGGACGGCGACGGCGGTGCGTGCTTCCATGGCCGTAATGGGGAAAAGGAGAAATGGGGTGCGGCCATGCGAGACGTGTAGCTGGGAGAAGATTAGTCTGTGGTGGAGTGGTGAGCTGTATGCGCGTGGGCCCTGCGATGGACGCGTGTCAAGTGAAGGAGGGGAGGATGCGATCCCCCGGATGATAACTAGACTTTTCCATAATCAAAGACAAAAGTTAAATTGAAAGATGACGATGATAGCAGAGTAGTAGAACGCAATTCCTCGAAGCGTGTCCAATGGTTGATCCAATGGCACAACTTGCCACCTGATAACTCAACATGGGAAGACGCTGATTTCATCAAAGCAACATTCCAAAATTCTTCAAGCTTGGTTTGCTCCTGCTCCAGTTCCTTGAGGAGAAGTAACTTCTCAGGGGGAGGCAATGTCAGTCCCTACCTACTCTTCAGGCATCCAATGGTCTACATCATCTCTATGGTCGGCTACGATGGTGATTAGCAATACTTGGACAACACTGTAAACCTTTATTAGCGGGCGCTTGTGCCTGGCTGGGAATCCATCCAACTATTGTAATGACAAATTGACAATGCTACAAACATTCTGAATACCAGAGGCGGGTCTCGTTCTTCAGAGAAGAACCCTGGATACCGAAATTATACTCTCTCCTTGATGTTTTCTTATCCCCTTTACTTTGTTGGGACCTCACACTCATGATAGCCACACCACACACCAGGAGAGAGAAAGGGAGGAACAGAATCAGAGCCCCAAGACAGCGAAATTTTGACAGAACATACCATATCGACAAATGAAATGTCAAAAAGGACCACCTGCAAAAAAAATTGTCAAAAAGGACCACGTGAGGCGTGGCGGTAGGCGTGCCAGACGACACGTGGCGCCTGCCGCCACGGACGGAGGTGACAGGAGAGGCCGCCTGGGCCGCTGACGGCACGTTGTTGCTGCGAAACGGATTCCCGCGCGTGGAACGGAATCTCCTTTCGTGTGGGACCCAGCCGCTGGCACCCTGGCGGCATGCTGAGGTGGCGGATAGGCCGCCTGGGCCGCTGGCGGCCTTTGCCATGCTGCGACAGGCGCATGTAGAGGCGCAATCGACTGCGTCGGTGCACTGATAAAGAAAATTCTTGATTAAAGTAGGAAAGAATCAGTGCATGCAGAATCGAATCAGTGCTACTATTTAAAAAGAATCGAATCAGTGCAGGGAAATCAACGCGCGATTGATTTTTTTAGAGTTAACACTGGACTTTATTACTGGATAATAGGTGGTACATTTACAAAGTCCGGTGGATTGATCAACCACACATGACGTCCTACTCCTAGATGCATGCAACCTTTCGCGAGGTCTTCCCAGTAACGCGCGATTGATTTCTGCGCGATTGATTTCCACGCGTCGGGAATCCGTTTCGCAGCAAAGTGCCGCCAGCGGCCCAGGCGGCCTCTCATGTCGCCTCCGTCCGTGGCGGCAGGCGCCACGTGTCGCCTGGCACGCCTGCGCCACGCCTCACGTGGTTCTTTTTGACAATTTTTTTTGCAGATGGTCCTTTTTGACATTTCATTTACCGATGTGGTCTGTTCTGTCAAAATTTCCCAGACAGCAAGCATAGCAACCCACATCAACACTACACCACACCACTACACCGATCTGATGGTGCTCCGCCCACCCCTCGCCGTCGTCTCGCTGGGGCAGGGCAAGGAGACAGAGCAATTCTTCCGGACGTTTCGTCTCCGCGCTGTCGCGCCGGTGCAGGGGCAAGGAGAAGCTCACCGGGTAAGGGAAGGAGCGGCGGTGCCGGCCCCGACCGCCGCCGCGTATGCTGGGGAATCAATCGGGGGAGAAGGAACCAGTGTGGGCCTGTGGCTGCGGAATTGAGAGGCTCGTGGGCTGGGCCGAGGAAACGGCCCGCAGCCCACCTGGGTCTGAAGCCGAGGACGGCGATGGCGTCTCAGGCACCTTGGAATACTCTGCCTTGCCGCCCCGGCGTAACAGTCTCAACCAACAGCGCCTCCTCTTCTCCCCATTGCCGGAGCGCAAACAAAGAAACCAAGAATCCGTCCCATACCCCCCCCCCCAGCTCTCCTTCTCCACCGCCTCTACTCTCTCCAGCGGCAGCGACCGATGGAGCAGTTCCCGACGGGCACCACGTGTGGCTGCGGAGCCGCCACCGCCTGGGATGGGAGGTGCCTGTTGTTGACCGTGGTGTGTGCCCGGCTGGCAGGAGAGTTGGGTTCCACTGGATTACTGCGTGGTTTGAGCTCACCGGAATATACAGAAAAGCCGTCAGTGCGGCAGGCGTTCGTGCGCCACCAAAAATCAGAATCCACTCTTTCTTCTTCCACCTCCGTTCGAGCGACAGTGAGAGAGAGAGCTAGGCCTGTGGCAACAACAAGTGTGTCTACCTCCACGCCGCCGACGCCAGGGGGTCTCCCTCCGCCGCGGACGCGCGTTGCTGAGCGCGGCGTGGGCGGACAGGCGGTCCACCTCGACAACGGACACCTGCTCCTCCACAGCGCCGCCTACGCCGCTACCTCGCCGCCACGACCACGCCGGCGCCGCCCCGCCTCCGCAGCTTCCGCAACTTCGATCAGCCGGATTTGGAGGCCATCAGGTGGGAGGCCCTCGACATGGGCAGCACAGTGCGCGACGTCCTGCTCCGGGACGTCAACCGCCGATACCTCCCCTGGAATAACGGTGCCACCGTGGCGACTTCGACAACTCAAGCACGATGATGCAGTGGACCGTCGTGCCCATCCCCGCCAGACAACGCGTTCCTGACCTTCCACGTCCGATCAGGGTCAGTTCGCCATTCCTGCCTCTCTCTTTTGTCTTGAATTCCGCTGAACGAATCGATTGCCCGATACTGTTTCTTGGAAACCCGCTGAGCACTCTTTACCATTTTGTAGGGAAGAGCACTCGGGACTCTCGGGAGCCGTCCTCTCGCGACTCTCCTCTCTAGGGTTTCGGCCGCCACCGGCCACCGGCGAGCGCGCGCCGCCCCTCCCCTCCCCTCTCCCCTCCCCTCTCGCGCGTGCCCGCTGCCCCCCGTGGTGGCGACGCGTGCCAGACGAGCGCCTCTCCCGAGCTCCTCCGCCACCTCCCCCGCGCGGCCGCCGCCGGCGGCGGGCGTGTCCTTCCCCGCGCTTTGAAGGTGGAGACGGCGCCCCTCCGGCTTGGCGACGGTGCGTTCCGGGAGGCAGCGGCGCGGCTTCGGCCGAGAGGTGGCACGGTCGGCGGTGTGCTCTTGGTGCCGCGGGGCGGCGCGCCTAGTTGAAAAAACCGGACACCGGCGGTTCGACCGGAATTAACCGGAACCGGTGGCCCAGCCGGTTCGTCATCACTCACGTAAAAAATTATTTGCGAACGTAGGGATCGAACACTGGTCGCTGGTATCCCGCGCGCCAGTCTGTCTACAACACGCTAGCCAACTAGTCCAACTATTTCATGTGTATGTAAGGGAAGTTATCCTATTTGACCATTTTACTTCTTCATTTCTCTACTAAAACTAATTAATTTTTCAATGGCCGGTCCAACAGCTGAACCAGTTGAACCGGCAGTCGGACCAGTAAACCGCGAACCTACAGCTTGACCGGTTTGATTACCGGTCCGGTTTTTAAAACTATGGCGGCGCTGTGCGGCAGTACGACAGGCGGCGCAGGGTGTGGCGGCGCCCCCCGGCCCAGATCTGAGCCCTGCGGGGCCCATCTGGCTTGGGACGGCCCGCCTGGCCCTGTGAGGGTCCCGTTCTGCAGATGACAGCTTGTGTAGCTCGTGCAGGGTGCAGCGGCGACGGTGGCCGGCCTGTTGCAGCGTGCGGCGGGGCTTTACGGGTCCAATTTGGGCCTGGCCGGACCCGATGGGATTGGTGTGCCCCTGCGGGGGCTTTACGGGCCTGATAGGCCCGACCGAACCTAATTGGGACTGGTGTGTCCTGCGGCCGCGTCCGGTCGACTACCGCCTTCGGTGGTGGGGGTAGTTCCCTCCCGCGCGGCCGCGGTACTGCTGTCCCTGCTTCTGGCTACTCCTTGCAGTCGTCTTGCAGACCTTGCGACGGCGGCTTCGGTGCGATGACGATGGTGGCTTTGTGACCGTGGTGACGCTTGTCGGTGGCCGGCTAGTTTGGTGGTGGCAAGGCCTCGTCTTGCGGGGCTCCGATGATACAGATCGTCTGGTGGTGGACAAGGTTTTTCGGGAGAAATCCTTGTCGGCTTGGCTGACACCGACGTGGTGCCGCCTTTGGGTGGCATCATCCCTTCCTGAAGGGCGTCGTGGCTACCTTTGTCCGCATCCCTCTGTGTGCCGGGGGAAACCCTAGATCAGTGCGCTGGTCCGGGCAGCAGCGTGTGTGTGCCTTCTTGAAGGTGCTGCTTGGTACTCGGCGATTCGGTGCTAGGAGCGTGGTGGTATTTTGTCGGAGAGTGCGCAGCGGTTGCGAGTCACCATAGTTTAGTCAATCCGCCTATGTCTTCATTTTGTTTTCTCTTTCCTTGCTTTTCTTTGGGTGTATGTTTGCTGCTGCCCAGCATTACAAAACTGTTGGTTGTATCGGGTGGTTGCTATATTTATATAGCGGGGCTACGGCCTATTTCGTCAGTATTCATTCAGTTTAACTGCGTGGAACATTCCATGTGTCAATTGCATTCGTGCTAGAGCAATTCCTAGTTCTACTGAAGTTTTTCATCAGAGGGGGGGGGGGGGGGGGGGGGGCGATGGTGTTAGGGGAAGGTGAAGCCTGATGAGAAATTGAAAGAACACGCCATAGAAAAAGAAAAGGAAAACTGGACCTAGAGAAGGAGAAGTTGGTCTGTGAAAACTCCTGGATGTTGCAGAAACTTGTAGAAGGTTACACCGCGGAGGAGTGGTTCGCTTTGCCATTCTGGAACAGGTCCATGTATGAGCTGAGGGAGGAGGTGGCCACAAGGTACGTCCACTACTACGACTTCATCATGTGCGTCCGACCGGGCCTCTACGGGAGGCTGACTCCACTGGTCGTCGACCTGCCCCGCAACATTCCAGGCGACCGGTATCCATTTTCGAGATCATTATCATGTTGCACAGGACCCCAGGTGAGAGCCTGCATCCCCTTACTGATCTTCTTTTTGCAAGAGATCAATGTATGTGGAGGGGTACCTAGATATGGATTTAATCACATCCTAGACATGATTCTGTTATTCTCTGTCCAATTCTGTTTTATTGCCACTAACGTGTGAACTAATTTCATGTATTATCCCTGCCAGTGTGTGCTCATTTATTCTTTCCTGCTCCATATTTGTGTTCTTTGCCTCTTTTCTTCTTGCTTGTTTGTTCATGCATGGCCGCTGTTTATGCCAAAAGAATGATTCGTGACAATATAATACTACTCCCTCCGTTTCAATCCACATTTGGTGGATAGCAAGCCAATTAAATTGAAACGGAGGGAGTACTACATTTTCGATATTTGTTGTCTTGATTGAGTCTGTTAAACTTGTTACTGGTTTTTGTTTTGCAAAGCTCTGAGATTGAGATTATTGATCTGTCGCTGACGGTAACTACCTTATTGTGTTCTGCTAATTCAGAGTACAACAATCTGCGACACCCAGATGTCAACAGTCGTCTGGTTTCTGTTAATAGAAATCAGAGAGCCCGAGCTCCCTTTTTCAAAAAAAAGAAGAAGGTGCATATGGATAGATATATCTAGCTTCGGAAAACATATGAGCTCTTGTGTATAGTTTGCTAGCCAAACTTGATCCGCTCTCCTGACAGGAGGAACCTGTCTGTTTTGGCCTCGTGGTTCTTAGATTCATAACTGCTGAATGCGTTCAGTGTAATGGCTGAACATTTTTAGTGATAGTATTTGTAATTTTCCTTGTGACATGTATCTCATTGTGATGTGGTACAGCTTCCTGGATGAAGCATTTCATAGTAGGAGTTCTTGCAGTGAGTTGAGGATTCTGCATTCCTTGTGGTTCTTGCATTATGTCCGAACCAAAAATGATGTTTTTTCATTTAGTTGATAGTCTCGCATTTCACTCCGATGATGCTTTTATTAGAGCATCTCCAACAGAGCGCTAAAACACCGCGCAGGAAAACGCCGATATAGCGCGCGGAGGCATGGCGCGGCAAAATAGCGGGCGGGGAAACAAATTGCGCGCCGGGATAAACCGGCAGTAAGCACTATGTATTGGGCGGCGGCTCCAGTGCGCTGGATAAACTTTCGTTGCTCGCGCCTCACCAACCGTCTGCTGTTCCCCACCGCCTGCGCTCGCGTCGCCGCTCCAGATTCACCGACCGTGCTCACGCCGCCGCTCGGGATACCTCCGCGACGTCATGGCCCCTGGAGCACCTCCGGCTACTGCGGCGTGCGCGCGGCCTTTGGGGTGTTCTACGCCGAGATATGCGCCAATGACTACCGTCTCTCGCTTGGCACGTATGAGACCGTGCACGAGGAGGCGCGCGTACGACGCGGCGGCGTGGCGGCTCAGTCGACCACGCCACGACATGAATTTCCAGGACGCCTGGACCCGCGAACAGGCGCAGGACCTGTCTCCTCCGCGCGCCTGGTCACAAGTGAAGACAGGCAGCACCACCGCCAACAAAAGCACCGCCTTATCATCGCCGAGGCGGACGAGCGCGCGCCATCGCGGCGTGGAGGGAGCGATTCCCTCAAGACGTGTCGGCCGAGCACGAGTTCTACGCGCAGAGGAGGGCCGAGAGGAGGGACGCTCGGGTGGCCAAGCGGGAGCGGACGGTGTTCGCCGAAGCGCAGCTCGCCGTCTCGACCAGCATTGACGACGAGGATCCGAGGTGGGATGACCTCTGGCGTTGTCTGAGTACACTACTTCGGAGGAGGAATAGTTAGTTTAGGATTAGTTTAATTATGCATCGTTGGAGCGCTGATTGCACTTTAGCCATGGTTGGAGGCGCGATGGCATTATGGAGGCGGCGCGTTGGCGGTGAAGACAAAGGGCCGGTCGGATATTTTTCTGTTGAATACCTCTAACTGAAAATTCAGTACACTCATATGAAAATGTACACCACTTAACTGCATAAAAAAGAAATTGAATATTAAACAATTTATATATCATGGTTAAAAAAATCGAACAAACCTAGATGCAAGGTTATAGCTATCGATTATCACTTGAACTATGACTTGAATCGTGTCGTGGTGGTATCCTCTCGTCTCTGATGCTAGAGTGAGGGCGAGGCTATGGGTTTTGTCCAGCTTTTTGTTTTCAATGAAACGATCGAACGGCGCTGCGCGCGGCACACAAGATTTACATTTTGCTCTTTCTTCGAGTTTCTATACGAACTAAAAATTCTGAATTTTTTGTTCAAACCAAACCTTGTCGTCAGCATCGTTTCAATCGTTCAATGGGCACTAGGCATTCTAGTAAAAATAAATAGCACAAACTAAAATATGTAGCAAGCGCTCAATGATTCGTATAAGTTTTTCAAGATTCAATTTTTTTTTCGAGGAAGACGGGGGAATTACTCCCCACCGGTTGTTATATTCATCGAAAGAGCCCGGCAGGGCCATGTTCTTACAACAGATGAGAGAAACATACTGGGGTTTACAAGGGAAGAGAGAACACAAATAGCTAGGGAAAGCAAGAACAAGGGTCTACAGAGAGACCAAGAAGAACCACTCCACACACGGTTCAAACCTACAGCAAAACAAAACAAGATACACCACCATGAATCCAAGCTTGCTGGACGTGGGCTTAAAGTAGATCAACATCTTCAGTCTTCATCAAAACCATCCGAATGTGGCTTGTTTGGTTGCCGCACTTGCTACAGAACTCCACTCGCCCTTCAAGGAAAGGAAACCCCGAAGGAGGGAGGACCACGGAAAAGAGAACAAGGAGGGCCGAGACCAAGGATGCCATCCTAGCAAGCGCTCTCCACTCGCTCTCTAGGGGGAGGAAGCCCTAGAGAAGGGAAACCCGCTGCTAGAAGACGCGAACAGCCAAGGAGATGGGCCAAGAACTTGTTAACCCGGCTTCGGACTAGAGAAAGAACCACACAGCACACACACCGGGCACGAAGAACTCCAGTATGCAAGATGTCACCCCTCCGCATCAAGTCAGTCGGGCCTGACTGTGTGGTTGCCGCTCTTGTCGACGACATCCACTCGCTCATTGGGGGAAGGAAGCCCAAGGAAGGGAAGACCGAAGCAAGAGAGCGAGGAGGTTCAACCGAAACGGATGGTGTACGGGAAAACGCCTTCCGCTCGCCCTTCTCGGAAGGAAGCCTCGAAGGAGGGAGAGCACTTCACGGATGACAACCGTAGAGATGAACCAAGAACTCGCTAACCCAGCATTGGAGGGACAAATGCGGCAGGTAGGAGAGGACAAAGCATAGGAAATAGGTGAAGGTAGCTCGCCGGAGCATGAAGAGGCGAACACCAAGGAGCGGGAGGCCAAACTGCATGGGCGATACGGGCGCCGGAGAGGAAAAAGCCGTGGCCACACAACAGGGCAGCACACGAGGGCTACACACGAGTCAGATGGTTCCAACACGACGCCTTCAAGAAGGTTAATGGCGACACGGGAGCGCCGTCGTCGTAAGCTTTCGCCGGAAACACATCGGAGGGAGGTGCATCTCCCTGTCCACGTCTTCAGCAAGGGACACGACGCCAAAGCGCCGCCGTGGAGGCTCGGATGAGAAGCCAAGAGGGGAAACAGGAGCACCTCACCTAGAACTCAGGGGCCACATCGTGACACTTCCGGGAGAGGCGCCGCGCTCGACGGAGCGCTTGGCCGAGGGGCTGCACGCTTGCAGCGAAGGAGCAGCACCGCAACACGAAGCAGAGCATCCTCGGCACGGAGGCCGGCGGATGCAGAGCCTCGGTCCAGGGGCCGGGATCGACGGCCGGACCGCCGGAGCGCGGAGCGCGGAGGCGTCCAGGACCACGGTCTCGCGCGAGAACACCGGGTCAGAGGCAGCAAGGGCCCGTCGGCCGAGAACCGCCGCGCGCATCGGCAAGAGCGGACCGGCCGGTCGACGGCGCACAACACAATTGGAGGGGCAGGGAGGTGAAGGAGGCTTGGGGCGGTAGCCGCTCCAGAGCCTCGCCCGCATGCCGCGACGGGGCGTCGCCGGCACGGCGGCCAGGAGGAGACGGGGGCGAAACGGGTTGTGGATTTGGATTTTTGGGGAAGAATCGACCGATGGAGGCTCCCCGCCGCCGCCGCCCGGCCTCCTCCGGCGGCGGCGGGGGCAGAGGGGGCGTGGGAGGCGAGCTACTGGCGGTGGCGGCGCGGACGCCTCGGGGTCGCCTGGGAGCGACCCGGAGGCGGCTAGGGTTTCTCCCGAAAACGCCTCAAGATTCAATTTTGACCATGAATTACTCGAACAATACATGTTTGATGTCATACAGAGGTGCTAACATAAGATTCACGCTTAAAACAAGTTTGCATAATGATCGCGTATCGATTGACAGAGGCCGGGGTTTCAACCCCTTTTCTAGGAAAAAAAAATACGTCGTTATACAAGGCGTAGACCCGCCCGGCATACACTAGCTAACTGGATACGTGGCTGGTGAGCCGTACCCAGGCTGATTTGATGCTGCTCCAACGACGATTCGGCGCCGACGATGTAGAGGCCGAAGTGGAGGCGGCCTCGTTGGAGTGTGCCGATGTGTGCCGCCGCTTGCACGACTTGTCCTTGCAGCCACAAATCAGCCCCATCCTCTCTAGGTCAGCCACCGGCACGATCGGATCGAGATGCACTAACGTTTCGACAACAACAATATCACATTGGACTGAGAAGCAGTCGCCGACAAGGCACCCCGACGTCTCGAGCTCTTCTCGCGTGATGAAGCGCTGACCGACGGCACACCCTGGTCTGAAGGCCCGCCCGAAGCTGACGCAGTGCGGCTTCGCCGGCAATGGCTGGCCATTGTGAGGGGGGAGCAGAGTTAACCGGACATTAGCGTTGACAACGCTAGCCTTAGTATACCTAGGGATGCTGATAAGCTCGACGTAGAGCGAGATGCCGCCGTCGTCTTCCTCGGATGCCCCGTTGGGGTAGTACAAGATGCTCCAAGTACAGCTGGATTTGCCTGCCCCGAACTCGCACGACCTGGCCGCCATGCCATTGCCAAGCTGCAGTCTGGTACTCGAGTAGCCGATGATATCGAGCAGATGGCAGGGGTTGCCGTGCTTGCGTGGCTTGGTGGCCACGATCGACGAGGAGACGTTGTCGACCGACATGGTAGCCGTGAGTCTTGGTTGAGGCGACGCACGACTTCCTGGCTGCCAAAAGCCCAGAAGTAAGACGAAAACCGCCGATCGATGTACTTTGTCGCCGGGAGAAACAAAGCTGGCTTGATTCGCTAGATCGATTGTATCATGCCTCGATCCTAATTGCCTTGCTTTATTTCTCGTCTGGTTGGGTTACAAGATTACAAGGTTGTCTGCTTATATACTCGCAGCCGTGATAATCAACAGACCTACTCGGACTCCTCGTCCAAACCTATTCCTACACGCACACGATGTTGCCGTCGTAATTTTTTGCGCGGCGTAGGTCGATCGGTCGCTCGCTTGCTCGCGTTCCGCACCGTCCGTGTGGTTTTCCATCCGTCCCCGGCTCAACTGCTTAAGGACCGGCTATTGCCTAATGCCTAGTGCTTAAGCTATTTTTATGTTGTCATGTACACGGTGATAAAACAAGGGTTTAGAGATTTATAATATTTTCTGGATGCATTTTTACACGCAGCATTCTTGTATGTTTTCTTGTAAATATTTGATACTTTTGCTCGCTAATAAATGTCGTTCATCAGATGCAAGCCGGTCGAGGCGCCGATGTTGCAACTCGCGCGACACTCTACTACCAACAACCTACTGTTCTCGCAAACACGATTTTGCTCTGGCCAGCCGGATTTGACGTCAAAGTACTACAAACATCTTGATATATTGCAACAAAATCGTTCGTCACAATACATGCCGATTGAATGCGGTTTGAAAAGGACCTGACCAACCCTCCCTCTCGCGCGTCTGTCGCCCCCGTGGCCCTCCTCTCTCCCCCCTGTCTCCGCCGCTGGCAGGGGCTGCCGGGCGAAGCCCCGGTGGCGCCGGCGACGGCGGCTTGTCTCTTCGCGCGCCGTTTCTGGGTGGAGGCGAGGCACACCCCTACCGGCAGTGGTGCACCTCAGGCGACGACGGCCCGGCTCCGGCCAGGTGGTAGCAGAACGGCGGCGGCGCGCGCAAGCTGGGGCGGGGCGAGCTGCGGCTGGCGGCATGCAGTGGGATCGCCGGCCGGCCCATGCGGCCTAGATCTAGGCTTTTTGGGCCCATCTGGGTTGGGGCGGGCTGGCCTGACCTGCAGTGCGTTCTGCAGCTGAAGGTGAGGTCCAGGATGCAGGGGACAACGAAGACGGCGGCCGGCCTGTTGCAGCGTGGCGGCGAGTTTCACGGGCCCGATCTGGGCCTGGCCGGACCCTATTAGGACTGGTGTGCCCGCGGGGGCTTTACGGGCCTGCTGGGTCCAGCCGGACCTGATGGGGACTGGGGTTTATCATTACTTGAGTTGAAGGCACATCTGAGTGACACATGAATGTGAAGACATCGATGAAGTATTTTTTTGCTTCCTGGTAAAGATCTGTCTAATGGATTGTTGTTTCTGAATGATGACCTTGGCTGCAAGAAAATGTCAGATATGACAATTGATGGCGGAGATGTTGTGGAATACCATTCAGGATGTAAGTTTTTTTCGAAAAGAAAGAACCCAGCCTCTGCATCGAAATGATGCATATGGCCACTTTATTAATTTATTTGAACGATAGTTCTCGAGCTAGTCTGTTACAAATCAAGGATCACAAAGAGTCGATACATGGATCAACCACCTAAAAGTCTGAAGCAAAAAGGAAGATTCATAACGTAATTCTTTTATCAAAACGCCAGCCCGATCGGTTGTAAAAGTGCTTGGCGACTGACTCCATAGTACTGCAGCCAGAATCCATAGCATCGCGCCGCTCCACTGGTTGGAGATAAGACACGTACGGATCCGGTGGGTAATCAAAGGAATAACCTGCAAGAAAGATGTTTTTTTTGGCTTGTTAAACACAAAATCATTTCAAACATTCCAGATGGCCCATAATACTGCACAGACTTCGACTCGGATTAATTTTAAATCTTTCTTATCAATTCCTTTTAACCAATTACCGAAAAGATTTGTGATATTCTTAGGAGGATCCAAGCCATAAGACATGTGTACTACTCGCCAAACTATTTTAGAGGACACTCAGAAAATAGATGTTGTATGGACTCATTTTCGTCACAAAAACAGCAGCACTTGTTGCGACTCCAATTCCTTTTGACAAAATTGTCCTTTGTGAGGATAACTTTTCGATATGGATGTAAGTGGCGCGTCCAACAGATGATATGGACATCGCCGCTTTGGCCACATATTAGTTGAGTGGATTTTGTGGCAGCCGTTAAATTTATGTGTGCGGTTAAGTGGTGCCGCGGCGACGCGACCACGCGCGCCACTCCCGCGTCGTCCTTGCCACGGTTCATGAACACGCACACACAAATGAGGTAGAGTCCATGAACTAGAAAATGCGTGGCAGTGGACTGAGGGTGCCGGCTCCAGTCGAGCGCCGGTGGGTTCTCCGGTGCAGGAGGCTCCGTGGCAGCAGCCCAGACAGCGACGTCGTCGCCCGGCATACCGGCGCCCGCAGCAGCCACTAGTACAGAACGACACATCGGAAACGGGCCAAAAAGCCCATCGGCAACGGAGAAAGGGTCCGTGTCCCCGCCTCTGTCACTGATGCGAAGCCTCACAATGGCAGCGGAGATTTTGATCGTTTGCAATAAGTTTAGCAACGGGTATAATATATAATCGTTGCCTTTAGTCTTTACATTAGATACGGAGATTAGTTTTTAACCGTTTGTAATGAGGGCTAAAGGAAACAAAAAAAAAGCCGGTGACGCCTGCTGCGCCGTCGACGGAGCCCTGTGGTTCCTGCTTGACGGCCGCCGGTTCTTCACCTTCCTCTTCGCCCAGCTTCATTGCGTGGTCTTCTTCTACCTATTTAGTACTGCACAAAAGTCTTGCTCCTGGAGGCGCCGGCTTCAGTGGACCGTGTGGACGGAGCCCCGCTCCTACGTCTTCACGGCCGCCGCATAGTCTCCAGGTTTCCTCCTCGCCCTAAAGGAGATGAAAAAAATCAAAATGTAAGCTTTTTCATCTCTATACACAAGACAAATGCTTCTTCATCGGCATTACAGAAAATATAGAACTAATTACAACTAGAACATAGCCTAAACAATGTCTCATATTTAGCTAGATTGGACACACAAATTCCAGGGATAGAGCTAGTGAGCCAAGTAGGATGCACAAGATCGGTATTTGTGCATACCACAAGGATCACTAGCGCCACCCTCGAATCACACCGTGTCACCTTATTTTAATCATCGGCATTACAAAAAATATAGAACTAATTACAACTAGAACATAGGCTAAACAATGCCTCATATATAGGTAGATTGGACACAGAAATTCCAGGGATGGAGCTAGTGAGCCAAGTAGGATGCACAAGATCGGTATTTGTGCATACCACAAGGATCACTAGCGCCACTCTCGAATCACACGTGTCACCTTATTTTAATCATCGGCATTACAGAAAATATATAACTAATTACAGCTAGAACATAGCCTAAACAATGCCTCATATATAGGTAGATTGGACACACAAATTTCAGGGATGGAGCAAGCGAGCCAAGTAGGATGCACAAGATCGATGTTTATTTGTGCATATCACAAGGATCACTAGCGCCACCACCGGATCACACGGTGTCACCTAATTTTAATCATCAGCATAACGGGAGTAGTTCAAGGATACATCCGAGAGCGTCGCGATGAGCCGCACACGAGGGAGTCCTTTCCTAGCCGCGAGAACCACCGGAGCGACGCAGTCGAGGTCGACAGTACCGCCGCCGCCGCAACACATGAATTTCTCCTGCGACTAATCTGACTTCTGGTGAGCTGTTGCTGCCTTGTGTTCTTCACCTTTCATTGATACGTCCAAAACGTATCTATAATTTTTGATTGTTTCATGCACTTTTATGCTTTTGACACTTTTATATATATTAAGTTTATGATTTATTTGGACTAACCTATTAATAGTTGCAAAAGTGCACAATGTTCTTGTTTTACTCTTTGATGTGTAGGAATTATCAAAAATACAAGAGGAAACCTTGTTGGAGTCAAATTGGGACTTTTCTGGAATCTGTCTAGAAATGTTTTTCGGAGATGGTCACGTTACGGACAGAAGCCGACGTCAAATGGAAAAGTCTAGTCGCAAAAGTTGCAGGGAATTTTTTGCCGAACGATCTGCTCTTAAAATTCGGCCCAATCGTAGTCCAGACGCTCCAGATATCGCCGTCCCACCAAAACCCTAAATGGGATGACGGAAATCCAGAGAAGCTATATATAAAGGGAGGAAACCTAAGTCGTGGAAAACACCTTCCACCCACGAATTGCAGCCACCAAAGCCACGTTTTTGCCTCCTCCATGGATCCCATATCCATGGGGGAGGGCTCCCAAGAAGCCATGAAGGAAGGGGGCTAAGGGGCGGTGCTTCCCCTTGATGCCGGCGGCGCGGGAAGAGTTCCCCGCGCCACCACTAGTAGGAATGTGCTTATAGCCACTAGCCTACCGCTGGCGGACGCCATTTCCGTCCGCCAGCGTTACTACCGCTGGCGGGCTGGTTTCGGAGCCCGCCACTGGTTTTGCACGTACCACTAGCGGACGCCCACTCTGCCCGCCAGCGGTAGTAGCAGGAATTTGCGAGGAGGTGGGGCAAACTACCGCTGGTGGACGGAGTAAGTACCCGCCAGAGGTACGAAACTTACCATGGGCGGACGGTTTTGGGTGCCCGCCAGCGGTAACTGGCTCGGCTGTGCCCATCCGGGGAAAAAATATCCCAGGTTACCGCCGGCGGGCGTTCCATACCGGCCGCCAGCGGTAAGTTAACTACCGCTGGCGGGCAGGCATATTCGTCCGCCAGCGATAACCTGGGAAAGTGGCATAAGTGCGGCCACCAACCCCTTCCCTCCATTATTGCACCTCACACTTGCTTCTCTCACTAGCTCGAGTTTTGCTCATTTGTGGCTACTTTCCCCCATCAAATTCATCACTTTTAGCCAATAAAAACTTATTTAGTTGATAGATCCCACTAAATCTCTCTCCCACATCCAACTTTGACCAAAAAAAATCCACTCAAGTCACTCTTATCTCAAGATCTAGATTTCATCTCCGGTCGACTTCCGCGGTTTTTTTGACGTGTGTTTTACTTATTAAGGTGATCTTTTATCGATATAAATGCATATTCTTAAAATTTGGTCGGATAAAATGCGCTCGTAACCATGCGAAATGATGAAATGGCTTGGAATGTGTGAAATTTTGTTGTGATGTGTGAAATT
Organism: Poa pratensis; assembly: GCA_947311845.1. Lineage (NCBI taxonomy): Eukaryota > Viridiplantae > Streptophyta > Magnoliopsida > Poales > Poaceae > Poa > Poa pratensis. Next base: position 38,909,993 of record CAMZMU010000084.1, read on the forward strand.
AATAATGAGGGTGCCAATACCATGCCGGAATGTTGATTCATTTTCCGTTTCGGCAACTTTTGGCACTCTCCTTAGGTCCTATTTGTAGGAAGGTCATGGCGAATTTTTTCGTGAAACCCGATAAAATATAAAATGGTGATTAATTATTGTCTTGATTCTACAACGTGCAGGTGATAATGGTTATTATGAGTGAACGTGTCGTGAATACATACTTGAGACACGCGACGGAAGACATGCTGCAGAATAAACGCAAAGATATACAATGTCCGTGTCGAACATGCAAATTGGAGGTCGGCTTCACTCCATTTACCGGAGATTTGCTGGAACACCTGCTCAGGCGTGGTTTCATGGATGGCCACACTCGTTGGATAGAAGATGATGAAAATGATGGTGCGGCGGCAGGAAATGATCAGGAAGGGCAGCAAGACAATAACGACGAGGGGCAAGAAGACGAAGAGCCTGATCCCCAACATGATCACGTTGAAGAAGACGATGATGATCATCAGGTGGTACCAGAAGAGGAGGACACACGGACACCGTTAACTTCAGTCGTGCGGGACCCTCATCTAAAAGAACTGTTTCTTCAGAAGACGACTAACAGGGAATCTAAGTTGGCGCAATTGGAGAAAGACTCAAATACTCCGTTGTATCCAGGCTGCGACCCGGAAGATTCCCGCTTGAAAGTATCGCTTGATGTTCTGCAGATGAAGACAAGACACAAATGGAGTGATAAAAGCGTCGACGCTAATCTGGAATACATGCACGGTCTCCTTCCGAAGGGCAACACGTGTCCTAAAAATTGTGACGAAGCCAAGAAAGTCGTGTGCCCCTTTGATTTACCGCACGAGAGGTACCATGTGTGCATCTTCGACTGCTACATATTTCGGAAAGAGGACGAGGAAATGATCAAATGTCCAGTGTGCAATGCTGCTCGATACAAGACCGGGAAGAAAGCCCCTCGCAAAGTTGTGTGGTACTTTCCGCTCATTCCTCGTCTGCAGCGATATTTCGCAGACCGTAAGGAAGCAAAGCGAATGCGCTGGCACGCGGAAAGAAGGGCGGCAGTGCTGCAAGATTCAGAGCGGAGTGAAAAGATAATTCTGACACACCCTTCGGATGCAAGCCAGTGGAAAGCATTAGACGCTTACGATGCAGAGTTTGGAGACGAGCCAAGGAACATCAGGTTGGGTGTGAGCACCGACGGTCTCAATCCGTTTGGCAACCAGAGCAGTACACACAGCACGTGGCCTGTGTTTGTATGGATATACAACCTCCCCCCTGGTTGTGCATGAAAAGGAAGTACATACACATGAGCATGCTAATTCAAGGGCCGAAACAACCAGGCAGCGACATCAATCTGTATCTGAAGCTACTGAAAGATGAGCTAGCCACGTTATGGGCGCCAGAAGGGGTCTCCACTTGGGACGCAGTCGCAGAAGAGTATTTCCCTATGCGAGCTGCCTTGTTGTGTACGGTGCACGATTTGCCCGGCTGCGCATACGTTGGTGGCCAGGTGTCCCACGGACATAACGGATGCGTCAGGTGCATGGATGATCCGACATTCCACCAGCTCAAGAAAGCCGGTTCTTCGAAAACCGTCTACATAGGCCATCGAAGGTGGCTACGCAATACAGACCCATGGAGGAAACGTGGAGACCTTTTCAACGGTAAAGATGAGCCCCGAGGACCTCCACGTAAGAGGAGCGGCGATGAAATTTACGAGTTGCTGAATGGTTGGGAAGAGTGCCCTGAGCCGGGAAAGAAGCGACAGACGCCAAAACCGCTCCATGGTGTTTGGAAGACGAGGTCTGTGTTTTGGGACTTGCCATACTGGCCCATCTTCAGTACGCCAAATTGCCTTGATCTAATGCATATCACGAAGAATGTGTACGAGAGTTTGTTTAGCACTGTGCTCACATGGCGGACAGGACCAAAGATGGGCCGAAAGCAAGACGTGACCTTAAACATATGAACATTAGGGAAGAGCTTCAAGGGGGATACGAAAATGGGGATGACGACCAGTCGGATGAGGAGACGGACGGTCACCCTGCTAAAAGGGTTAAGAAGAATGACTATTACTGTCCCCCCTCTTGCTTCACTCTTAGTCCAAATGAGATCGAACAGTTGTTCAAGTGCCTTCTAGGAGTCAAAGTGCCTATGGGTTACTCGGGGCTGATAAGCAGATTCTTAGACTGGCAGAAAAAGAAGTTCAGCGGTATGAAGTCTCATGATTGTCACGTGATGATGACGCAAATATTCCCAGTTGCGATCCGAGGGATAATGGACAAGCACGTCCGTGACACCCTTTTTGGCCTCTGTAACTTCTTTGACGTGATCTCTCGAAAGTCAATCACAGCAAAGAGACTCTCAAGGCTGCAGGAAGAAATTGTTGTGATACTATGCGAGCTTGAGATGTACTTCCCGCCCGCATTCTTCGACATTTGCGTGCATCTGTTGGTCCACATCGTGGATGATATCATTCATCTCGGACCGTTGTTTCTCCACAACATGATGGCGTTCGAAAGGATGAATGGGGTCATAAAAGGATTTGTTCGTAACAGGGCCCGTCCGGATGGAAGCATCGTTCAAGGCTTTCTCACTGAAGAGTGCATCTCTTTCTGCACCAATCATCTGGAGATAATTGATAACCCTGTTGGTTTGCCCCCTAACAAGCACTTTGGCAAGTTAGGTGGGTCAGGTCACAAAAATGGCGCGCGGGACTTACATGTGGGCTTCGCTCATCGAATGGCCGACTTTAACAGGGCAAACTTAGTAGCTCTCCAACATCTTGAAATGGTCGATACTTGGGTGGAAAAGCACAAAAGCACGATTAAGCAGAAGTACATTGACCAGGGCAGACAAAGAACCGAAGGAGAAATAATCAGAGAGCACAACTCCTCTTTCTTGCGTTGGTTCAAAGATGAGCTTGTCGCTCCGCCAACGGATTGTGCAGAAGGTAGACTCTTATACGACTTATCACGTGGCCCCGCCCCCAACCTCGCGACATTTCAAGCATATGATATCAGCGGGTTCACTTTCTACACGGAGGAAAAGGACAAAACTTCTGACTATCAAAACTCAGGGGTAACGATGGAATCCTACGTCGGTGACAAGAAGTTCAGATACTACGGAAGGATAGAGGAGATCTGGGAGCTTAACTACTCTGGAGAGAAGGTGCCGATGTTCCGTGTGAGATGGGCTAGGTTATCCACCGTCAAAAAAGAAGACCAATACTTCACCACCATGGTTTTACCCGAAGCCGGCACTTCATCAAGCAGTACGAACGTCACCGCACAAAATGAGCCATGGGTATTGGCTAAGCACGTGTCTCAATGCTTCTACATAACCGACCCGTCAAAGCCTAGCCGTGTAGTCGTGAGGAGAGGCAAAAGAAACATCATTGGAATGGATGGAATCGCCAACGAGGACGACTTCGACCAGTACGGTGACCCTAATATTGAAGATGATGATAACACGCCATACACATTCAGAAGAAGCAGAACCACGCTACCCACGAGAGGAGGTCTTCCATTCAAAAGAAGAAGTCATAATGTGGGGCTAAATTATGCAACTAAGACCAAAAAAGGCAAGAAGACGGCCAAACGCTAAGAGAGAAGCGAGAGACGTGTGTTATTTTAAATTTGTATTTGACATGTGTTTTGAACAATGATGTGTATGAATATTTATGTAAATGCACTCAACTATTTTAAACGTATTTTGTAAATGGACACAAATATTTCAAATGTATTTTGAGATGCGCAATTGTATTTGAAAATATTCAGGAGTAACAAAAACATCAAAAAACTAACCAAAAAAATTAAAAATAGAAACGTACCGCTGGCGGACAGCCCCGCCGCCACCTCCGCCCACGGCCGGCCGCCGCCACCTCTGCCGCAACCTCCTCGCCCCTCCGCGCCCACGCCGGCCCCGGCCTCCTCCTCCCCGCCACCTCCTCCCCGTGGCCGCAGCGTCCACCACTCCGCCCCGACCACCCCACGGCCGCCGCGTCCACCCCGCCGCCCCGACCACCCCACGCCGGCCCCGGCCTCCTACTCCACGCTGTTGTGCCCCGACCACCCCACGCCGGCCCCGGCCTCCTCCTCCAAGCCGCCGTGCCCCTCCTGGTGAGCTCACCCGCCCCCTCCTCCCTCCCCTCCCACCCGGTGACCGCCGTGCATGGAAGGTGTTTGTTAAAATGCCTATATTATTTTTTTGCCCATATTTTGTTCAAATGCCTATGATTGATTCATGTGAATGTGTGGTGAATGTGATTTGGTGGTGAATGTGGTGGTGGTGTGATGCAATTGTGGTGAATGTGGTAATGATTTTGTGGTTGCCGAAATGGCGATCGACAAATTGTCGATGAATGTGAAATGTTTGCAGGTACCCCTTGAGGCCCTTGAAATTGCCGGAACGTCGATTAACTTCCGTTCCGGCAAATTCGGGTACTCCATATATCCTATTTTTAGCAAAGGTCATGCCGAAATTTTTCGTGAATTTTTGCATGACCTTTTCTAAAAAAAAACATATTTGAGTGCCTACACTTGCCGTGACGGACATTCCGGCAAACTTAGACTCATAGGTATCTTAGTACTTAATTAAGTGAATTTTCCCTGTTATACTAAGTTCGACTTTTCTCGTTAGTGTGAACATGGCTGACAACGACGAGGCCGGGGGTTCTCAGATAGGAGGCGAGGATCCTATGCAGGCGTTCATCGAGAATGAACTCACAAGCACCTTCAAATCCATGTTTCCTACCGTCTGTGAGTTCGTTTGGACTTGGATGAATGGAGGCCAAGTAGGGCCTCCCCCCATGATCGGCTACGGCTACGGCAACTCTTTCACCAATTTGATGCCTATTGTGCAAAATCATGATACGCCAGAAGATGCGCCGGTGAACAAGCCTAAGAAGGCACGGAAAAGATACAAGAAACAAAAGTTGGACGACTCCAACAGCCGGCCGGAACAGGGGACTGATTTCCGGTTTGTGGACTGGATACCCATCAAGAATTGGCATACGACGCATCACTTGGGTAAATCGATCCTGCCGACGGATTTGGTCGAAAAGTTGTCTGGACATTTGTTGGACCTACATGAGCTTGTTCTTGTTATGGAGACGAGACTTCTCGAGCAAGAAAATCCAACATACCCAGTTTTTATTGCAAAGGTACCAAAACGGTTGGGCTTTGTCACAGAAGATGGCGCGGACCTGCTCTTTGTGAGATTTGATGATATCTTCAGAATGTTCCATATGCTCCCGCTCCACCCATCCATGGTTCGCCTTGTTGTGCTCCATATGGCGTACCAAACCAAAATGGAGGATACACCTGAAATCGTGGTAGTTGACCCCTACTATTTACAAGAAATGTTCGTGAACAACCCTGAGGGTAGGAAAAACGCGACGCATTACCTCAAAAATCTCTTCCTCGACAATGTTCACAAACGCACCTATCTCTTGCCTTATTTTCCCGAGTAAGTCATTCATACCTGTCATAATTAACATGCTTCCATAGATTTTCATCGTTGAATTTGCATTTAGAATGGTGAAATTTTGCGCAGAAACAAACACGGCACCCTCATCTGGTTGGACATGGTAGATTTGAATGCAGTGTATCTCGACAGCGGGGATCGTTATGAAGACAAGGCTACTAGAAGGGACTACACCGACATCAAGATTGTTCTAAATAATGCTCTCAACGGCTACGCCTTAAAGGGTGGCCCGATTAAAAAAAAGAAGACATATGATGAAAGCTATAAATTCTCCCACAGAACGTATTTCCCCTGCATCAAGCAGGATTCAAGGAGTTTTATGGAGTCATGGTACCTACTCTATCAAATGCGGTGGTTATTAAAGTTTCAACGACGAGGCCAATTTGTTGGTGATATTAACAAATGGTGCCAAAGGCTGAAGGAACCCACTGATTATGTTATCAGAGATGAGTTCCGTTATATCCAGAAGATGATCGCGCGAATCATCATGTGTGACTTCCTAGAAAAAGATGGTGAGTTCTACTTCGGCTTTAAACCACGACCTAACGCCGAGATAGAACATCGCATAAGATGTTCGGGTGATGATAGGCTATTCAACTCGTTAGATGGTGGTAACGCGTTCCCGTAGATACCGAAGAGAAGGTGAGCAAGAATTAACAGTCTTCGTAAACTACATACCTAAATTAACTTGCCTAGTTTCGAAAGTTGTTTGATTTTGTGTGATCGATGCCATATTTTCTTCTATCTTATGTACACACATCTTTTTTCTTACAACTCTTATTTGGCTTATACTTTTATATCTTGTGTACAGAGAAATGAAGAAGTGGTATGTGGTGTACCAAGGTCATGTTCTAGGAGTCTATGAAGAGTGGGAAGACTGTCTAAAGCAAGTGAACAAGTTCAAAGGCAACAACCACAAAAGCTACAAGAGTAAAGCGGAGGCGGAAGCTAGGTACTTCAACCACCTTCTTGCGGAAGAGAGGAAGAACCAGATGAAGTCCAACATCATCGTGAACAACAACAATTGTAACAACTGTAAAGCGGAGACAGACGCTAGATACTTGAATCACCTGCTTGCGGAAGAGAGGAAGAACCAGATGAAGTCCAACTTCATCGTGATCCCCTTCTTACTCATCGTCATTGTCATTCTCTTGTATGTGATTGTGATTTAGATGACAGTAGTTGATTTGGAAAACTTCCGTGTATGAATCTATCGACATGTATTCGTGTATGACAACTTTTGACGCTTTTGTATGTGGAATTGTCTATGTTATTGTTATTTTGGTCGCCTGTACCTGAATATACTGTATTTATATTCGATATACTGCTGGAATACGATTTTCTGGAAAAAAAAATAATAATACCACAAAATAATACCGCTGGCGGACACAGAGGCGTACCGCTGGCGGACAGCGCTCCCAGAACCCAAACCAGCGCCTAGTACCGCTGGCGGCCGTGGTGGCTTACCGCTGGCGGACGCTTGCCAGCCAGCGCTGTGGCAGATAACGATGGCGGGCGAAAATTGTGCCCGCCAGCGGTAACCAGCCTTACCGCTGGCGGACGGCCGCCTACTAGCGGTAATTATTACCACTGGCGTAATGATCGCTGGCGGGCGCCCGCCCGCCAGCGGTAGGCCTTTTCCTACTAGTGCACCGCCGGCACCGTCACCGTCCTGCGCTCCTCGCTGCCCCCTTCACCGTCTTCACCGCCATCTCCATCACCAACTCCTCCTTGTATACGGTGGTTCATCCTCCCACACACCTCTGTACCGTCCTATGTAAACAAGGTGTTTGATGCTATAAGTTATAATCCTTTGATCTATGTCATGTTTGTGTAGTTTCTTTGTTCTTAGATTGAATGGTTGAATGTCTTTGGTTCATTAGAGTTGTATGTTGATATGGTACAGTCCTTTGGTGTCCATTATATTTATGCGCGCATGGATCAACATCATAGGGTTTGTAGTATGTGTATAGGAAGGGGGTGGTTCTGCCGGAGCGACAGAAACCTGAAAACGCGAACCGGAATGTTACACATATGGGAGTAAGAGGACCATTAACTTAAGGCTATGGTTGGGGAAACCTTAATGCATTGCTAGTAGTTAGGGATGTTTGCTAACAATCCAATCATATAGTATGTGTAATCACAAGTAGTTGAGTGCATATATATTTAGCCTCTCCCACATGGAAAACTGCATCGAAGACAATGAACCAAGTATCTTCACTAGTTAATCTTGTACAAATCCATCACACTTTCCACCACTTCTCCACACTCATGGTTCTGTTAGTTTAGTGTTACTTAGTATATTTTATTGCTGCGACAACTAACTTTACTTTCCTGTTATTTATTATCCTGCAAAGCTATCTCTCATACCCGTATTGTTACTCTAGTTTTATTTCCTACTTAGAGCAAACGTTTAGTGTGCGTAGAGTTGTATCAGTGGTTGATAGAACTTGAGAGAATACTTATCCTACCTTTAGCTCCTCGTTGGGTTCGACACTCTTACTTATCGAAAAGGCTACACATGATCTCCATACTTGTGGGATATCAAGACCTTTTTCTGGCGCCGTTGCCGGGGAGCCATAGCGTAGGTGAATATTCTTGTGTGCACTTGTTTGCTTTATCTCTAAGTAATTTTTATTTTCAGTTTTAAGTTGTTCTCTATCTTATTATGGATAGGGAATGCGAATTATAAAAAAAATTAGTTGTACTTGTTATCTAAAAATGTTTTCAAAAAGAAAAGTTATTGGAAAGATGTGTAATGGTTAAGTGGGGGTCGACCTTGAACAGTTGTGTTCATGCCTATGAAACCAAAACAAATCTTTCCATGGAAGCTTTTCATCAAAAACATGTAAATATTGGTATATACCTCTGTACATAAAAATAAAATGCTAATAATAATCTCTAGTTAATTAGAAGTTGATAGTTTTACTTTGCTGTCCAGAAACAGATTTTCTGTGCTCCACCGTATAAATTGTTTAAAATCACCCAAATGTTATCTTGATCTGAAATTTCTTGAGTGCAAAGTACTGCTTATTATCTTTCTTTTATTAGTTTTGACTTTTCTTATTTGAGTTACGTAACTGTCTCGAAAAATTCGATCTTCACCGACTGTTCAGTTTAGACAGATATCTGTGCTTTCCTGTAAAAAAATCGAGATAAATCTCAGAATAGTATTTTGACCTGAATTTTTTTGTGCATAAACCTGAGATTGTTATCTGTCTTTCATTAGTTTTTAGTTTTTTGATTTGAGCTACGTAACTATCTCGTTAATGTCATCTTTACAGACTGTTCAGTTTTGGCAGATTGTTATGCTTATTTAGTATTGTGCTTATACTCAATGTTTATAATCTTTATTTGATCAATAAATGTTATAAATTGGTTAGTATACAATGGCTAATGTTCAATAAATATTATGAAACTTGTCAATGCTTGAACATGAGTGGATTTTATTTAATGAGTACTAACCGTATTAATGAGTTTTGTGAAGTTTTATGTGGATGTAGCCTATAAGTTCTAATCAATATGGTGATATGAGATGAACAAGAAGACGCAAGAGCTCAAGCTTGGGGATGTAGGTGCATCCCAAGAACATATTCAAGTAGATTCAATCATCTAAGCTTGGGGATGCCCGAATCATCCCCTATTCATCAATTAACATGAGGTTGTCTCGTTCATACTCTATGTTACCCGTCCACATGATATGTATTGTCTTAACTTGTATTATAATTGCTTGTATGTCTTGGTTTTACCTTCTTTAGTTTTATTAGGCTGTTTATTTGGTTTTTATTGCTTATTTACTTTCACTTATAAATTCAAAACAACAAAAATATTTTATTTTATTTTGCTTCTTTGTTTGGTTCTTTATTTTGATTTTATTTGGTTTTTACTTTTGATTTTTATTTAGAGTTTTCCTTGCTGTAGCTAGCATGTTTAGGTCTTGTTTAGCCTCTGGTCTCTTAGTTTATCAAAAATAAAGTACCAAGTTTTACCCATTTGGCTTAGTTGATACATATGTAAAAAGTGATTTTCTGTTTTCAGCATCTACTGCTCATTGCGCGATTTTTCATATTTTACTGGAAACTCTACAAATCACGTAAAATTCACTGATGTTGTATCACCGAATCCTCTGAATGCACAAAAATTGGCTAAAATTTTGGACATGCTTAAGAGCACCTAAAAATTACGTTTGCCAGCTGCTGTTTTTCTGGACAGATTCCGACTTTTGTTGCAAGAGTGGCCTCTTTGCGTTTTCATTTGATTCTTAATTGTTCTTACCTTTCATTTAGAAGTTGGTCATTTAAGCAACCTTTCTGTAACATAAAAAATAAAATTTTATTTGGTTTAATAGCAGCAGTTTGAAAATATTATCTATTGCACTAATGTCTAACCGCAGAAAAGAATGAGAAAGTTTTTGTGTTGAAGTTTTTTCACAGAGAATGAAGGAACACCAAACTGGGAAATATTGAAGAATGGCCAAAGTCATAAGCTTGGGGATGCCCCGCATCCCTCTTCATCAATAACCCCTCGGTTTGCAAACCTTTAAACTTTGTTTTTTGAGCAACATAGGAACTTGACTAAACTTGGAGCGTATGTATCTTATTATTTATTTATCTTGGCATCAAACACCGGTTACATTAATAAGTTGTTCGTCACATATTTTATTTATCCTTTGTTTTCAATGTTTACTTGGTTAATGGATTATTTGTTGAAACTTGAAAATGATGTGTGAATGATATTGTTTAGTAGTTTATGTTTTCTTATGGTTAGTCTCAACTAGCTAATAGTGTCTATTATGTTATTTTTATGATTGACATGTATTGTCTTGTTCATAAGATGGTATGGTATTGTGGTATCCTTCTCTGAATGATTTACTTGAATCGACTTGGCACATGCTCACACATATTTATGACTGAAAAATAAAAGTCAATTAAGCCTTGATGATCTATTTTGCCTCAGAGTTTTAGTATCATTTTTATGCCTCCGTTAATTTTATTCTGTCGCAAGTATGATTATGACGGTTATTGCTCTCTTGATTGTCGCTTCCCAGTCTATTGCTAGCCTTCACTTGTACTGAGCGAGAATGCTGCTTGTGCATCCAAATCCCTAAAGCCAAGTTATCCAAAGAGTCCACCATAAATTCCTATGCATGGTATTTCAAACCATTCCAAGTAAATTTTCATGTGCTACATTTAAAACCTTCAAAATACTTCTCATTTTGTGACACTGTTTTCAGCTCATGAGGACGTAGTAGTTGGGTTTGTTATCTTCCATACTAAATTAAGTCTCCGACTTGCATGCTTCATTTGCTCGTCATTAATTTTGCAAAGAGCTGGTTAGACCATTATAACATCTAAAAAGTTAAATAAATAGGCACTCCTCCATGGTATGTGATTGTTGGCAGGCACCCGAGGATTCGGTTAGCCATGGTTTGTGTACGCAAAGGTTGGGAGGAGTGTCATACTATATAAAAAGTGCATGCTATAAATGACTAATATCAATAACTCGGAACCGCTCTCAAGCTTATTTAGTATGGAAGATAACAAGAATTCTATTACCGATTCGTTGACAGGAACAACCACCTCTCAAAACAATTTTACTTCTGTTTTAAAAATAAAAAGGTCTAAACTTCAGGGGTGCTCTAGCATTTATGTTTTGCTCCACTATAAAGGGCAAGCGAGATACCACTTTATCATGCTTTATTATGATCATTACAATCTTGTTGATGTTTATAAATTTCATGTTATGAGCTCTTAGTTCGTTGATACTTTTCATTAGGTAACATGATTGTTAAGTTTTATTATCCATACATCATTTGTCATGCAATTGTTAAATACATGATCATAGCATTAAACATCAAAAATTATCTTTGTTATCGTTTACCTACTCGAGAACGAGTAGGAACTAAGCTTGGGGATGTTGATACGTCCAAAACGTATCTATAATTTTTGATTGTTTCATGCACTTTTATGCTTTTGACACTTGTTTATATATTAAGTTTATGATTTATTTGGACTAACCTATTAATAGTTGCAAAAGTGCACAATATTCTTGTTTTACTCTTTGATGTGTAGGAATTATCAAAAATACAAGAGGAAACCTTGTTGGAGGCAAATTGGGACTTTTCTGGAATCTGTCAGGAAACGTTTTTCGGAGATGGTCACGTTACGGACAGAAGCCGACGTCAAATGGAAAAAGTCTAGTCGCAAAAGTTGCAGCGAATTTTCTGTCGAACGATCTGGACTTAAAATTCGGCCCAATCAGAGTCCGGACGCTCCAGATATCGCCGTCCCACCGAAACTCTAGATGGGATGACGGAAATCCGAGAAGCTATATATAAAGGGAGGAAACCTAGGTCGTGGAAAACACCTTCCATCCACGAATTGCAGCCACCAAAGCCACGTTTTTGCCTCCCCCATGGATCCCATCTCCATGGGGGAGGGCTCCCAAGAAAGCCATGAAGGAAGGGGGCTAAGGGGCGGTGCTTCCACTTGATGCCGGCGGCGCGGGAGGAGTTCCCCGCGCCACCGCCGGCGCCGTCACCGTCCTGCGCTCCTCGCTGCTCCCTTCACCGTCTTCACCGCCATCTCCATCACCAACTCCTCCTTGTATACAGTGGTTCATCCTCCCACACACCTCTGTACCGTCCTATGTAAACATGGTGTTTGATGCTATAAGTTAAAATCCTTTGATCTATGTCATGTTTGTGTAGTTTCTTTGTTCTTAGATTGAATGGTTGAATGTCTTGGTTCATTAGATTTATATGTTGATATGGTACAGTCCTTTGGTGTTCATTATATTTATGCGCGCATGGATCAACATCATAGGGTTTGTAGTATGTGTATAGGAAGGGGGTGGTTCTGTCGGAGCGACAGAAACCTGAGAACGCGAACCGGAATGTTACACGTATGGGAGTAAGAAGACCATTAACTTAAGACTATGGTTGGGGAAATCTTAATGCATTGTTAGTAGTTACGGATGTTTGCTAACAATCCAATCATATAGTATGTGTAATCACAAGTAGTTGAGTGCATATATATTTAGCCTCTCCCACATGGAAAACTGCATCAAAAACAATGAACCAAGTATCTTCACTAGTTAATCTTGTACAAATCCATCACACATTCCACCACTTGTCCACACTCATGGTTCTGTTAGTTTAGTGTTACTTAGTATATTTTATTGCTGCAGCATCTAACTTTACTTTCCTGTTATTTATTATCCTGCAAAGCTATCTCTCATACCCGTATTGTTACTCTAGTTTTATTTCCTAGTTAGAGCAAACGTTTAGTGTGCGTAGAGTTGTATCAATGGTTGATAGAACTTGAGAGAATACTTATCCTACCTTTAGCTACTCGTTGGGTTCGACACTCTTACTTATCGAAAAGGCTACACACGATCCCCTATACTTGTGGGATATCATTCATCTTAGATAGAGCGTACATGAATAGATCAGGAGTCAGCCAGCAGAATCTTGCCATACGTCCATCTATTTATCCAATTTCGTTTTTCTGTTTTATTTAGGTACAAAACTTTCAAAATTCATAACTTTAGTTCTGCTCATCCAAATTTTGCAATTTGGGTATTTCTGGAATCCTTAGAACACCTAGAACACGTTCCTATCATTTGTTTCAATTTTTAACAATCATAAAATATTCGAATTTCAAATGAGAGATGTTGAGTATTTTTGTCAAAACTTAAATTCTACAACTCATTTTTAATTGATTCCTTTGGAAAAAGTGAATCTTGTGACCATACCTATCCACCAGTACCATATGAACTTTTTCACAACCTTGTCCAAGTCCTTGTGTAGATTATTCTAAACCCAATCACATCAATTCTTTTTGCATATTGAATTATGTGATAATCCTTGACCAAATCTTTTGTTAAGACTTGTTAAATCCGTAGTAAATCAACCGTAACTCCGTTTTCAATGTTTTTGTAGTCTATGTATTGGTATGAACGTGTAGAATACAGTGGTATAATAAAAACATATATTTTAGTCGTGCACTAACTTGTAATTTACAGAATCATGTAAAGCATTATTTTAACTATAGTTTTAAATCTGTAGTAAATCAACCGTTTATCCAAATTTGATAAACTTTATACCAATAGAAAGCTCTTGACTTGTAGAATCTTTTGACACTGTTAGTTTTCAGATTTGCCTTAGTTTAAATTATTCAAATTTCAAATGAGTGATTTGAGTAATTTTGGCATATCTTTAAATCTATAAGTCCAAAATCTTCATATAAAATAGTTTTAGAAACCTTAGAATATGTGTAACTGTATTCCTCTGTTATAAATTTTTTTTGAGCAATTTTACAATTAATTAAAAATCAGAGACTCATCTTGATTATTTTTGGCATAGTTAAATTCAATTAATCCTTTTTAAAAGGTTTCTTTTTGAGGAATATCACAAATCTTTGCCTCTGACCAGAGAGACACAAAACTATCTTTGTTAAGTTATTTTATATTTAATATTTAAGTTTGTGCTAAAAGTCTTTTAAAATGTTTTGTTTTGCAAACCTTGGTTTTAAATTGTGTTAAGTTCTTTTAAAACCAAACCCAAATGTTATGTTGTTGTCCATGTTTGATGTTGTGTTTTATGTTGATTGTTGTATTGTTGTTTGCTTATATTGTTTAGATTGAACGGAGGGCTCCGAGTTACGTTGAAAAGAGTTTGTGAGCAACGACAACTTTCAAAAGCAAGTGGCACATTCATAAATTTCCTACTATTTTGTCTATGCAGGTTTAGTGTATTTTCCTTAAGCATGTGTAGGTGTTATTAGTATTGCTATGCTAAAACTGTTTAGAGTAGCACCCCTATACTAGTTGGTCTAGAATCCTATTATAACATGGTAGACTTGCTTAGTTATGCAGTTGATGAAAGTTTTACAAAATGTTAAGTGGCTTCTCAGGGCCATGTTCATGGGGGTTTTCACCTAAGATATTTTTCACTATACTTAGGACCATGGTATGTGGTCGTTATCACCTGTGGTAGTACACATTTACTAAGTTTAATGAATCACCTGGGTGGAATTGGTATTGCTTGGTTTATGTTGAGTGGCTTCTCAGGACCATGTTCATGGGGGTTTTCACCTAAGATAGTTTTCACTATACTTAGGACCATGGTATGTGGGGGTTTTTACCTGAGGGTGCACTTGTGGATGGCCGCCCAGGGACAAAGGGATTTGAAGTTACTCCAAGTGAAGATTGCTTCCAGTGCAGCCATTTGTCATATGGGCTCTGTCTTGATCAACTAAATTGCGTGGACTCACCCCGGCTTGACAGGTGGTGGTAGAGGTTTGTAGGTGGAACGTGTCAGGCCGGTATGGGGTGGAAAAATGCTTCTGAAAAATCTCGTCTCAATCTTCTCCTTTTCCTTATCACTGCTGGAGTGTAGAGGATAGTTTGGGCTTATTGAGTCAAATGGTGAACGTGCACAACCTCTCGAGAGTGTCAAAACTAAGTACTTAGCCGTGTCCCCGGTTACGGACAATTCTGAGCAGCTGATCAAGGACGTTAATGGAGGATCCCAATATTCCAACTTCTCAAGTAAAATTTTGATGGGTTAACAAGGGTAGAAAGGACACCCAGTGTATAAGGACTTGTCCCTTAAAGACATCGGATATGCTAGGGTTGTCTCATTGGAGAAAGAAAATGATTTCAAAGTATAGAAAAAAGTTGGCTTTATGCAAAATAGCCTTTGAACTCCACCATCCAAATATGCATATAGGTTATTAGAGTTATTCCACTATGAGTCCACAGAGTGTCACTTGCCAGTTCCATTTTATATGGTTTTGATCCACCTTGTTGCAATATTTTTCCTGTTGCAGGTTGTTCCGACGATAAGTGAGGTTTCGAGTCTACAACCAACATGTTTCGCCTGTGGCACATGAAGATGATGGAGACTCACTGCTACTTTTATTTCCGCTGCCTTACTCTTTCAAAGCTAGCTTCGTGCTATGCAAGTTGTAACAAATATTTTCCTAAGTATTGGATCCGCGTGTAATAATTGATACTCTGTTGTGATATTCATCTTAAACTGTGTATACAAATGAATCGATCCAGGGGTTTGCACTATACACAGGGACTTGCCAATTTTTAAGTGCAGGTCCGCTACAGGCGAAATCTATCTACTCACCAAAGGAAATTTCAAACGCTGGACCGAGTGCGTTAAATTTGACAAAATTCATTAAAAAGGTGCAAACTTCAGTCAAAATTTGGAATATACAGACGATGAAACATGAAACCGAGCAAAGGAACGGAACCTATTCATCGACGTGCATATATTTCGTGTACAAAATATTTTTAAACCGAATTATGGTTGTCTAGATTATAGAGGATTTAAATGGAGTTTTTAAGGGAGGCGAGAGAAGCAAGCGCAACCTCCCTACCATCCCTATCAACAAAATGGGCATGGCCGTGAAAAAACGGCCGATCTAAACGTTCACCGAAGACTAAATAGAACGGTGTTTATATATACTTTGAAGTCCGTGTCATGGACGTGATACCCATGCATCTCACCAAACGCTCGTTTTTCATCCACATGCCTGGTTGGTGTCACCGTGACCAACCAAACACGCTCTAAGTTTCTACCCGTGTCGTTTGGTCGGAGTAAACGTGGTGTGTTAATGTGTTCCGAGATACGGCAAAAGAAATAAGGTGTTAAGAGAGTGACGTCTGCAAACTCCACTCCTCTGGTAAATTTGAAAAACGATGAACACAAACGGGAGTATGAAGCTCTCCTCGGCGGCCCAGCAGACATCTGATCAATTCCATGGGACACAAAGGTCATTTTACACATCTCATGCACACTGGAGTCTGGAGATTTATTTTCTTAATTACTACCCCTCCCTTTCTTAATATAAAATGGTTTTGCCTTTATGCATATTAATATGTATATAAATATATATATACACATTTTAATATGTATATTCACTAATTTAAGTATGCAACTAAATAACATGTAGAACACGTAAAACATTTCACATTTATAGTTCAACCACACACTGCTGCTAAACCAGACATCTGGTCAACCATAAACTGGGTCAATTCTATTCTATCTATTCGAGCGGTGGATATCGACCACCTTAAACTCAAAAAGAACTCTTGCTCCTTGTGCTGCCACAACGACAATCTAATCGAGACAAATGAAGCAAGCGATGATTTGCAGGCTGCTCAATAATTACATACGTACCTGATCAACTCCACGAGATGGCGACAAGACCCCGTTTAAGACCTCGAATAGGCAATTGCAGTCCCATACATTCCGGTCAGTGGCGGCTCCAGGATTTCGTGGCTGGGTATTCATTATAATTTTTTTTGCTCTAGATGCAATATATGAACAAAATAGTACGGGAAAATAAGGAAGTTTTTTCTTCATCCAAAATCTACATTACAAGAAAACAAGACGAAATGTCCAAAAATTTTGAGACAAAAAATCAGGTATATCCAACAAAACGGATGGTCCACAGAGATTCAATTTTCATAACTCATGAAGTACAACTACAAGTTTAGGAATGACCGCCAATCTCGTCCATTTGTTTTGGCAAAATTATGATCAATTAAACGACTCAGCCTCTCGAAAAACATAAAACATACTCAGCTCAACTCATATACAGTTTGAGGGTAGCATATTCATCAATTAGTTTTCGAATACCTGGACTGGAAATCACAAGATTAGAGGCAGCTAGCCACTAGGGTCTGAGAGGAACGAAATAGTGGTGATTTTTCACTGCGTCTCATGTTTTTGGGCAGCTGGCTGTCTATTTGGGCTTTTCTATTTTACATATACAACAGGCTCATGGCCCAACACCAACATGTAACTGTACTCGTCCCAAAAAGTTTCCTCGCTCACTCCTCCCGTCTAATGGTGCTGCGCCGCCGAACCATGGAATAGAGGTTTCCCTCCGCCGCAATCAGAGAGCCGAGGCGGCCGCCCTCCTCGCCCACCTGGTGATGCAGTCACTAGGTGCGCTGTCCCCTTGTCAGCAGTGCGTATTGGGCCGATGTATATACATTTTCCCCACCTCCAAATCTTGGATATTCACTTGCAGACAGGTGCATACCCCTGACGCCGCCACTGATTCCACTGAGTATACTCAGCACCAAGTCCGGTCCATGGGCTGGACAAGACTCAAGAGGGCGACTGCCCAGGGCTCCGAGAAGTGGAGGCCCCAAAATAATAAAATATGAAATAATCACTATGATATTGTTCATTACATCCGTGAAAATATTTAATATTCTCCTATAAAATAATTAAAAAATGAATGAATTTTCCTGATCAACAACGCACAATTTTAGTTAGAAAATAAGTGCAAATACAAATAAAAAATATTCCACAAGACAAAAGGCAAAGATGACATACAAGCTCAACCATACACTTCGGTATACATTAATGGTGAAAGGCATAAACTAAAAATGGTGAAAAGTCACACATGCCTTACATTATGGACGAATAGAGTATCTCGACGTATGGTTAATTTTTAAAGCTAATATACACCACGGGAAGTCCTACTGGGCAAACCAATGTGACCGGCAAAAACAAGTCTAGTTAGCATATTATTCTCTTTTCGGTGGGAATTGTGTTTATTAGATGACAACAAGTACATTGGATGAAGGATACCAAGTTATAAAATCTACACCATTTTATTTTCATTTTTCAATACTCTAACCAATGTTGCTTCGATGCTTAGTACAGGAGCATGCACACTTTATTAAATTGTGACTTGTTATATAATTTGGACCCTGACATTAAAGTAGTGCCATTGGTTCAGTTTACAATCTAGAATTTTCTACAAATTTGTTTACTTAATCATACGGTAGAAAGCAATATTGAAATATTTGTTAGATCATACTCTTAAAGATCATTCCAATAAAATGTATAAGCTATATAGATTATGCATTACAGAAGAAAAAAATAGATCTTACTTTTGTTACAAAATATAGTTTAATATATTTCAATGATATTCAGTACAAAATACATAAATTAATATTTAATAATATTTTCAGTTATGTGGTTACTATGGGAGCAAATACAAAATATAGTTATAATATTGTAACATGCTGAAAATTAGATGTGAAAAATTATAAAAGTCTAGTATAAAATGTATTTATTTTGTTCGCCTTGGGCCTAAATTTTCTATCCTCACAATGCACAACCGGGTCATGGTCGGCACAGACATTGATGTCGACGACCCACACCCAGGGGAACTTGCCGTTAGTGAGGCTGAGCAGGTGGCGTGTCCGTCCGTGGTGGAACCACAGTTAGTCATGTATAGGAGCCTAGAGCTTTTTCTTGTAGTTGGCAATTGAGCACTGACAATGGTGTCCAGGTTCTTGGAGAGGCACTAGAGATTGGACCCGTGTGGAATATGGTGGCGTCACCCAAAAAGCTGCTTGCAGCGTTTGCACATGATGGGCGACTGCTTGTAATCCCCATGGATTTCTCGAGGATTATGTTCGAGTACGAGTGTGATATCACTAGGTGTACTGCACTGTTTAGTCCGTAATCTATAATCTATATCTGGTTCTAGGCTAATATTGGTGTATCGATCGTTGTCTAGCCATGAATTGGCAGTAGTACTCTTTTGCACAATATTCAGTATTATTTCTTAATGTTGTAGTCTGCATTACCACCAAATAAAATAGCTTGCTGTGGTTGGAAAGCATGCTGCTTTACTGGTCTGAAGTGCTTTTGATCAAATAGCTTGGTATGGAATTTCTACACCGAGTTCCATATTATACTACATTAATTTTAGGCATTGGAACCATGTCTCCAGCAGCATGTAACATCCCAAATTTTGGAATGTTTAAAAATCACTAAAAATTGAAACTATTATTTTAATAAAATAATATTCCTCAAAACTTGAAAATATTACTTTTTCTTATTTAATAAACCCTAAAACAATAATTATATAGAGTTTTAAATTAATTAAAAACATTCTCTCTCTCCAAAATGTTTTTGTTACAATTATGTTATTTTGGAAAAATAAGTTTAAATAAACTATTTTCAATACTAGATATTTGTGGTATTTTTATTGTTTTTATTAAGCCACAAATGATTTATAAAAACCCTAATTAAAAATTGACATATAGTGTCCATTGAGAAATTATGCAATATTTTAAATTTTAAATTTTGAATTTAGTTGTAAAAGTGTGTTTTAATATTTTAAATAATAGATATTATTTTGAACAAAAGTTAGAAACAAGTTTGAAGTGTTTTGGACACTTAAAACAAAAGATATGAAATAAATAAGAAAATCAGAAAATAGAAAAAGAAAAATTGATCACATCATGCTGACGTTATCCTCGCCTTCAACCTCCGGACGGACGGAATTCCTGTCCGAGACAGCTCATGTTGCCGTTTCTTCGCGACTTAATTTCGGGCATTTTACTGCCCCAAATTAAGTGACGTTTGTCTCTAATAAAAATCTTCGATTCCTTTCATCATTTGCCCCCAAAAGCCCTCTTAGAAACGCCCCAAGGCTGACAAATTTGCTCGCCGGAGCTCATCTCTGCCACCACCGTGATTCTTCAATTCCGGCGAGGTAATCCAACCCCCTATCCCGAGACCCTCCATCTTACTCGCCGTGCTTGTGCGCATGTACCTGAGCCCTTGTTCGATTTTTACCGCAGCCAAATCGTCGAGCACGAGATCAACCGAAGCTCACCGGCGCGACAAGCCCTCTGTCCGTACGTCTCAGCCGTTCCAGTAAGCAATCGTCGACGCCACCACCTCCATCGTCTTCACCGTGTTGCGCCGAGCCTCTCCGTCTACTTTCCGAAGCCCGAAGATCACCGAAGCATCGCCAACGTCGAGGTTCCGAGCCACCACACCACCGTCTCCTCCATTTCTGATAGCTCAGCGCCGCCACGGTATAGCCCCAACTCTTCGTGCGTCCGATCTGCAAAAATTCCACTGAGCGCGATATATCCCCGCTAATAACAGGCTATAGCGTCATGTGAATGGTCCCGTTAAATTGATCAATGTACAATGTCTCGCTAATAGCACGCTATAGCGTGAAATAGCACGCTAATACCATATTTAAGGCCAGCGCTATTTTTATGTAGCGCGCTATTTTTTTCCTTGATAAATTCAGAGGTCTTTGTTGATCCTAGATCGAGCTAATCAGAAGCCGCCACGTGGCCAAGCCTTTTCTGGAATTATTTTAGAATAGGATTTTAATTGCAGTTTTCCAGAAACGTCCCTGTTACTTCGAACCATCATTTCTTGTCAACCACAGATCCAATTTTGACAACATTTATACCAATGGAAAGCCCTTTACCTTTAGAATGTTTTGGATCTGTTAGTTTTCAAATTTTACATCGTTAAATTTATTTAAATGTGAAATAAGGAGTTTGAGTAAATTTGGCATAGATTTAAATCTTTAAGTCCAAAAATTGCAAATAAAATATTTTCGAAAACTTAAAATATTTATAAAATCATACTACTGCTATAAATAATTTTTGGATAGTTTTAAACTGATTTAAAGATCATAGGCTTAATTTGAGTATTTTAATGTAGTTTAAATTCTGAAAATCTATTAATATGTTTCTTTTTTTAGAAATATCACAAATAATTGCCTCTGACCAGAGAGACCAAAACCTATCTTTTTAAATTTATTTATCAACTTAAATAATTAAGTTTATGCCAAAGGTCTTTTTAAAATGTTGTTTTGCAAACCTTTGTTTTAGAATTAGGCCAAGCCCTTTTGACCAAATTCTGGTGTGATCATTTTGATCAAGACCAACCTATTAGAACCTTTGGAAAACCACTTCAATCTATTCGAATTTGATACATTCAAATTTGACTCTAGACCATCCCTTGACCAAAAATGGCAAACACTAAACCCAATTACATTAATTCTTTTTGCATATTGAGTTATGTGATAATTCTTGACCAATTTTTTTGTGAAGACTTTGTTATGCATGTTTGGTTTGGTATGCTATGATTGGTTGAATTGTTTGTTTATTGTTGTGTTATTTCTATGTATAGATTGAATAGAGTGGAACGTTCCTTGTTGAAAAGAGTGTGTGAGCAAGGGCAACTTTCAAAGGGCAAGTGACACTCACTCATAAATCTCCTACTATTTTTCTCTATTGCATTTAATGTTTTCAATAGTATGCATGAGGTTTACTACTGTTATATTTATGCTATGCAAACCTATTAGGTTAGGCACATGACTTGTTAGGTAGTGACCTATTTAATTTTGTGGAATTACCTGCCGCAAAATTGAATGTTTTGTTGTAGATTGTGTTAAGTGAAAACTTCTACTAAATTAATTTACCGCCTGGGTGGATGTGGTTTGCTTTGGCAGATGTGAGTGGAGTGGCTACTCAAGGCCATTTCCATGGTTATAATTGAGTACGCTCACTTGTGGATGGCCACCCAGGGCTTCGAGATTTAATGTCACACTCTGTTTAGTTGCTTATCATGCAACCACTAGTAATATAGGCTCTGTCTTGATGGAGTATGTTGTGTGGACCAGGGTCAGTGAGATCTGAAGATGTAGCGGGATAGGTGGGTGGTGATCTTGCTAGTAGTACCATGGGAAAACACTTCTGAAAAGTCTCGTCTCGACCTTCTCCTTTTCCTTATCACTAATTGAGTGTAGAGGATAGTTTGGGTTGATTGAGTCAAGTGGTGAAAGTGCACAAACTCTCGAGAGTATAAAACTAAGATTTTAGCCTTGTCCCCGGTAATGGACAATTTCAAGTAACCGAACAAGGATGTTGACTGAGAATCTCATCATTCCAATTTCATAATAAAATTTTGATGGGTGAACAAGGGTTAGGTGTTCACTGTTGTCTATCAGTGGTACTCATTAATTATAGTTGAGCAAAGGTGTTCACTGATGTCTATCAGTGGTGCTCTTTGTTTAAGATGAAAATGTCTTCTAAAAAGGATATGTCAAAATTATCTTTATGCAAATCAGCCTCAAGATCCACTCAGCCAAATATTCATGTCATAAATAGGTTGCCATTTATATCTATCAGTGTCATCTTGCCACCACAATTAAATTGTGCTGACCAGTGTAGTCCTGGCTGTAACTCACCGTTGCAGGTTTGTCTGACGAAGAGTGAGGAATCGTTTAGAATCTCGAGTCTACAACCAACATGCTTGCCTGTTGGCACATGAAGATGATGAGGCTCATTGTATCAAATGTTTTCCGCTGCTAAACTTTGTATAATGCTAGCCTTGGGCTATGCAAGTTGTAATGGATATTGTAAGTCTGCATCATGTGATGTAATAAAAATTGACGCATTTGCATGGTATACATCTTGAACTGTGGTGCTAGCTTATTGATCCAGGGACTAGCACAGTTACACATGGATCTCAACCTTATAGTAAGAGGTGAGGTCGCTACACAGCATTACCGTATGATGCTAGACATCACTACGACAAACAAAGTGCTAAGGTAATGTTTAATTCCTTTTTTATGTAAATAAGGCTTTGGTCATTATTAATGCATATATGACGATGATTTGTGGGTTGCAAGATGTTTGAGGAAATTTCCATAAGATATGGGAATACGAGTTTAGATGTAATTTTGCTAATTCATATCTGGGAGGTACATCCATCTGGATAAAAGCCAAGAGAGGACAACCTGTTGTTCCTGCTCCTCCTTCTTCGCTTCGGGGACGGAGGTCCTACGGTAGTGCGTAGAAGACATAGTTCTTAATTATCCAGAGCATAGCCGGGCGGAAGACTTGAAAGGAAGACGCGATCTCCTTCCTTTTTTTCCCAATCTCTCCCCTCCGCATAACACTTCTGTCTATGAACCCACCATCGAACAAAGCTTCAACACCTCACCTAGTAAAAAAGGATTGTCATCAATTAGCAAAATGGGGGAGATTGTAAGAGCATAGTGCCCCATGTGTGGATATGATAATTAATGATAATTATTATGGACTAATATTTGCATTGAGATCCTTATAGATCTTGTCCGTGGGAAAGATTGGAGTTCATGTGTTGGACTCTACAAGTTTATATGATGACAAAAGTTCTATTCAAAGTTTTATATGAAGAATGGTCGTGTGTAGAATTGAGCATATTGCAAGTATGTATTGAAGAATATAATAGTGTGGATATTCATGTTCAGACATCATCTTTGTGAAGAGATAAGTAAAAATACAAGGTTGATCAAGGTTAAGTGTAAAGAGCGGATTCAAGTTGATCAACACATAAAGCTAAATGATGTACCATGTGGGATCATGTGATCCAATGGTAGGTTAAGCAATTATTTTTTAACATCATAACCATAGGGAAAGTCCGTACGGTTATAATGGTAAGCAATTGTCAATATAGCTTTGTGTGCTAACCCATGATATGTGTGTGTGGTATCTCTATGGGGGGTTGGGTATCTTTTCATGTGTTTGCATCAAAATTAAAATCTAAGGTTATAAACGGTGAGAGCCTTTGGGTACACCACAACGATTTGAGCTTTCTGGCCGTCCGATATGCCCCGTAAAGCACCTCCGCACCGTCCGATCATGTCGGATCCCGGAGTCGGCATGAACAAGGATTCTCTTATTCGCTGCGAGTACCAACCTTCATGCCCCCACTCTCGCTGGCGCCCTCCCCGGATGCCCCGGGAGACCGACGGCCCACCCGTCTGCCTCACGCTACGCATTTAATCGGTGTGGCGGAGGAGTGAGATTCACAGCGCTTACGTCCCATTGGCTGATTTTATTCTTTTACCGTATTAGCTTTATATTTGAATTGCGTGCCCATCCGAAATATCTCGCTGTCGATGTGCCCATTCCGTTCTGCGGTCCACATGTTGGTTACCCGGAAAGTTGCGTCGCCGATATTTCCCGTGCATTTGTAGTCGTTGCGTATTCTCTATAGTAGCCTGGGGCACCCTCGGGATTTCACATTGTCGCCGGGTACGTTGCACTATTCGGTCTGTCAAAAGAAATTTGGGCCCTTCTTCCCCGTCCTATCTAACATCTCTATATTCGTCGACGGGTATGTTGCACTGTTTGGGCAACAGAAGACTTTCAGGCCCTTCTTCCTTCTCCAGGCTGGCATCTCGCCATTGGTCAGACTGCATTACCGAGCTAAATACAGTATTTCAGGGGCACGTTAGGGAAATATATCGGGCCCAGTGGAAGACGAACAATAGGGGTTCTCGGGTGTTCGTCCGCACTAGCCCCCGAGTCTTGGTGGCCAGCTGTGGTAGATGATAGAGTGCTAGGGTTTGCTTGAGGTCTCTCCCTCCTCCTTTGGCCATGGCCCTCCTTTTATAACGGAAGGGGTCACCACAAATGGCCTTGCTGCATGCGTACCACTGAAGCTTGTCACGTGTGACAGTCGTGACTAGGTGGCGCCATGGGACGCCCACGGTTGCAGTTGGGTCCCGCGCTGTCCCCCATGCTGCCTGCCCCGCCGGAGCTAAGTAGACGGCGAGTCTGGTCTTATCAAAGATGCACCGAAGCTGCCGTTTTCGACAGGTCTTTCCTGCGGACGGGACGGGACAGGGATCGCCTACCACGTTTCCAACCTCCCGATACTGGCTTCCCGGGTGCGCCCGTTCTCCTCAGGTAATGTCGCCTCCAGGGGATCCGCCTGGATCCCCTTCTTCTTTTGTCCATCAGGGGTGGCCCCATGCGCCCGACATTGTGGGTACCCCGGGAACCTAAGCGTCGACAGAGAGTGAGAGTGGGATGTCTGGAGTGGGTGGTCTTTTAATATGGGCACCGCTTACTTGCCTTTCACATGGGAAACGGAGATTACCATAACTCCTTTGGTGTTGTGGGAATATCAGCAACAGCGATATTTTGCCAACTGTTGGCAATATATGGGCAATGGAGATATTTTGCCAACAGTTGTCATTGGGCTGGGCCCATCGACCGACTAGCGCGCGAACTCTCGCGGAAGCGCGCATAACTCATTTCTTCCATCGCCTAACTCGTGCCGTTTTCTTATAGGTGTGTCTGATGTGTCGTTCAGTACTAGTGTGAGTTGCACCGCCTAATCTTTTTTGCTAACAGCTATACCCTCTACATATTTTCAGTGAGGCATGTGCCCATATGTATTTTGTAGGGAAGATGGCTCATGATTATTACTTCAAATTGAAAGAAAAAGATGATGTTGGGAAGCTTGGCTTTTCTTCTTATTCACTTGAAGCTATGACATCACACGACCTCTGGATTTGACATTATTAAAGATCAACTATGAGATAAATGGCCACCAATATAAAAAAGGCTTACTATCTAACCAGTGGTATCTATCCACAGTGTTCTATGAGAATCACCTCTCCCAAGATAACAAAAGATGTACTTTTGGTAGAGAACAAGTGAGTGCCGGGAAGGATGTGGATAGGGCATTTGCTGTTCTTCAAACTCGTTTGGGATATTATTCGGCACACTGAGAGAACATGGAAGGTGAAAACAAAGGGGGGGTGATGACTTCTTGTGTGATAATGCACAACATAAGGATGAGTGTGATTAGAGTATTTATTAGCAAGAGTGGGACTTCCAGGACGAGTCGATTGAGCCCGATGCTGGACCAACAACGTTCCAAGAGTGGCTACATGTGCGTTATCAAATCCGTGATTGGGCAACTCATATTCCAGTTAAACATGATTAGGTTTGGTATATGTGGATTCATCGAGGAAAGCAGTAAATGATCTCATTTTCAATTAATTTATGTGTATTAATGTCCAAAAAAATGTGTATAATCAAAATTTTTAATTTAAATTTATTATTTAATTGTGTGAACTATTTATTTAATTTATGGTGTAATTTCATGTAGTATTGAAATGACCAAGATAGTGAAGATGGGCAAAACAAACAAAAAATGGACATGATGGACAAATGTGGGACGCCGTTGGATGATATGGTCCGGACTGGGCAGACATGGACCGAGGCACCGAGCGCCTTCTATGGGCGCCCAAACCGATAGACATTGTGTATCCGTCCGATTTTGGAACTATGAGAAATTTATAGATGAAATAAAAATTGTGATGAAATCTCTACTACTACTAAGCTCCCTAAATTTCCTGCTCTCTTCTTCCTCCTAAATTTCCTCCAATTAAATAATGACACCAGCCTATGATGGACCTCACTCATATTACTTTATAGTTTACAACACTTGAATATTAAAATTGAGTTTGAAAAAATTATATTCGATATAAACCCATATTTTATACATATCTGTCAAATTTTGGTGAAAAAATGATATTCCCAACTATACACAAAAAAATTTGTGGCTGTGAAAAAGGAAAAATATCTCCATTTATCTCTCAAATTTATCTTTTTATATAGCTCAAAATACAAATATTTTTTCACAAAACTTGTAGAGTACGTACATGTAGTTGTATGTTTATTTCAAAAAAAAAAGTGAAACCTAGACATGTCGTTTGGATATTTTTTCTAAAAATGCGGTGAGTTCAGAGTTACTGACACTTTATGACAACACTCTCACTCTTATCCTTTCTCTGCAATCAGTGCCCACCATAGCGTGGCGCACCCATGCTACGTCGCATCATTTCTCTCCCTCCGCTCCAAATTTATGTTCCGCCGCAGTATCGAAAACAGATGTTTCGCCGCAAATTTTTCCCGTCTCTCCACACACACCTCTTACTCGATCAAGCCCTAGGACTATAAGGTACCTTCATCCCTGATGTCGCGCCTCAAGTCCATGCTCAACTTGAACGTCATGTGCGCTCACCCTCGGTGCATATTCTGGTGGTCACCCAACGCCAATGAGATGAAGGAATTTCGAAATCCAACGCAGTAGTTGCACGTGAACACCCATGTCGCCACTCACATCGGCCACCGTTGTCGCTGTTGCTGTTAGTGGTGCTCGACTCGGTGGCGGTGATACGTCCAAAATATATCTATAATTTTTGATGTTCCATGCCTATTATATATTAATTACCACATGTTTATCTTACACTTTATATCATTTTTATGCATTTTCTGGGACTAAGCTATTAACAAGATGCCACAGTGACAATTCCTGTTTTCTGCTGTCGTTTTGTTTCAGAAAATCTATTCTGAAAATATTCTCGAAATCGGATGCCCATTTAACTGATTTATTTCTGGACCGAGACGGAGCAGCAGCCAGGAGGACGGAGCCGGCGGCCACACCAGGCAGGCCGGCGGGCCCACGGCGCGGCCCAGGGTGGGGCCGTGCACGTAGGCCGCCGCCCCACCTCGGCTGGCCACCGACGCCGCCCTTTCGCCTATAAATCGCATCTAATCGGGAAACCCTAGAAGACCGAAAACCTTTTCCAGAAACACGTCCGAGCTTCGCCACCATCACAAACCCTAGTTTTGGGGGTCAGCAGTTCCTGTTTCGGCACCCTGTCGGGACGAGGATTGACCCCCGAAGCCATCTCCATCAACCACGCCGCCGCCACGATGCTCCGTGAGTAGTTCCTCCACGGACTACGGGTTCTAGCAGTAGCTAGTTGGTACTCTCTCTCCCATGTACTTCAATACAATTATCTCATGAGCCGTCTTACATGATTGAGAACCATCTGATGTAATTGGTGTTGTGTTTATTGGGATCCGATGAATTGTGGAATTATGATCAGTTTGTTCATCATGTTATCGTACTTATGTTTTATTTATGATCTTGCATGCTCTTCGGTACTTGTAGTTATCTTGATCAAGTAGTTACTTGTATCTTCAAGAGAGGATATTTATGCTAGATAGTGGGTTCATGCCTCTAGAAGCCTGAGCTTGATTGACAGAAACGACTAAGGCTATAGATGTGCTGTTGCTATTAGGGATAAAATAACCGATGCTTAAGTTAAGCGTACTGCTGTTAAGTCTAATGCGTTTGTTTACATTACACACTTTGCTTAATGCTATAATCCGTTGCTTGCAACTTAATACTCATAGGAGACCCGGAATCTATCCTGTGAGTGGATTATGAGTCATAGATGCAGCTAGTAAGCGGTCTATATATATGTTGTAATGCCCAATTAAATATTACAGTGAACTTTATCTTATCATAATGTGCATTTTCATGTCCTCATAATTTTATCAATTGTCCAACTGTAATTTGTTCACCCAACACATGTTCTTTGTTTGGAGAGTTACCTCTAGTGTAGATAGCTGAGAAACTCGGTCCATCTGAAATCATTATTGCTTTCCCGTCAACTCCACGCCAGCAACTATTTTCTGGTGCCATTGCTTCTGTGTTACTTCTACTATTTCTCTCATATTACTGCTGCTTTCACATCACCCCTGTTACTAGTGCTTTTCCAGGTGTGGCTGAACTGACAACTCAGCTGCTAAGACTTATAAGTATTCTTTGGCTCCCCTTGTGTCGAATCAATAAATTTGGGTTTTACTTCCCTCGAAGACTGTTGCGATCCCCTATACTTGTGGGTCATCAGGCGGTTGTCGTTGTCGCCTCTCACTGCGTTTGAGACCGTGAGTGACAAGTAGATGGTGCATAGGCGTGGAAGGATGAGTTGGACGCCTCGTTGTTGGATGACTTACTGATAAAACATGAGGTGGGTATTTATCCGTGCACTTTTTTACTGACGTATATTTGCTTATCTCTTAGATGTAGTCAGAGAACGAGCTAGATTATTTAAACAAGTACATGTAAGTACTTGGTAGATGGTTTAATGCATACACCGAAAATGACCTGTGTGTGTCTAATCTCAGCTGCAGTCATTAGAGTGCAGAAAGTTATAATCGACCCATGAGTGTACAATGATAAAATAGCGTGTGTCGTTAAATGTGTGACGAACATGTCAAACTATATGGTTAGACTTGGGCATTCCTGCAATTAGATACATATATATCTATACCTAATACCTAATAATAAAAGCATTAAGGTTTCTTGTGGTACGTCATTTTTTTTGCCGATTTTACCCTTCCAACAAACCACATATTTACCCACCACTGCCACCCATAAGTTAAAAAACGGTTCGTTTTTTTCGTGTCGTTATTAAAGGAGCTATGGCTTCCCGGTTTCGTTGGTCCTGCTCATCCCCGACCTCCCAACCCTAGCACAGGGTATCGCCGCCGCCGCAGCGCTCCCTTCTTCCTCGCCGCACCCGCACCACCCCGTCCCCCCGGTCTCGCCACCCAGCCCCGACCCACCCCAACCCTAAACACCCTCAGACCACCGTAGGAAGGGCCAGGTCTCGCCGGAACCGCCCGGCCGACCGCGCGGGCGGCAGCGGCGGCGCGCTGGCGCAGCGCAGCAGGGCTCTGGCCTGGGCCGTCTTCTCGGGCGACCAACTGCTGGCGTACGGGCTGCTGGCGGCCACGGCCGCGGCGATGCAGTCGTCGCTGCTGGGCAAGCTCGACTAGCCGGAGCTGCAGTGGATGGGGATCTGCGGCCTCTACGGCGCCTTCTGCAGGCAGGTCGGCATCTCCATCGCCTGCGCCGTCGTCGCCGTACTCGCCACCGCACTCATCGCCTCCTTCTCCGCGTTCAACCTGTTCCGGCTCTACGGCGGCCGCAAGGGGAGCAGCACCACGAGGAACGGCGCTACGTGTGGTATCTAAAATTAGAAACATTGATATATAGCTTTTAGCTAATGTACATGTCTTGATTTTATTTCACTCTAGAATGATGCATCGTTTCATACATCTAAAATTAAATGTTGTGTGCTTCAGGATATGCTTATACCAATGTTCATGCTTAAATGTTGTGTGCTCCAGGAACTACAGACAGTAGGCGGCCCATGATTTGTGTTCTCCGTGATTGCAAGATCTGAGCGGAATTGAATTTTGGGCTGAGGTTGTGTTGTGAAATCAGGCCTCGGATCTCTTCCACGGGATGGAGGAGAGCATCAGGACGGTCGGGAGGTAATCTTCTTCTTTGTCGGCCTTGGGTGTGAGCACCACGGCGGAGTTCCTGCTGTACAGGTACTCATCATACAGGATTCAGGAGCAGGTGTTCCTGACGGTCAAACATGAGATGAAGTAGTTGGATGCGGCCAAACTCAAGCCATGGAGCGCAAGTACATGTAGCAGGAGCTAGATGGTTCGGCAAAATTTGATGAAAAGTAGGTGATTATCCAATGATCTTGCTTGTTCTGAATCTGAACTACTGCATGAAGAGTTCACGAGAGGTTTGGGGACAAATGAAAGATGTTGGCTATAGAGGACCAAACATCAATAGTCCAGGTTAAGAGCATCATTTTGACAAACCAATTGTTACGCAGCTTCATTCAGTTCAAGTAGCAACCTTGGATATGAAATGCAAACACTGAATACTTCATTCACCATTGTCCTTACATGTTCCTTTTGTTATATGTGAAGTCCGAAATTTATTGTGGCATTTCTGTAAGTATATTTCCACACATTTGCACTGAGATTGAGGTGTTGCGCAAACTGGCGGATGAGCTTTTTCATCCACGACATGGACACTACCTTGACGGAATGGAGGGAGTACATTTGTCAGTATGTATAGCCACAATTTACATGTATAACCTCCATTGTCAGTATGTTAATTATTCATGTAGGATCTGAGGTTGTTTTCAGAGCTAAAACAACATTTTCTAATTTTGTGTGTGTTTTGCCATCTTCTATTTTGATTTTAAAGTGAGGATGAGAACCCACTCTAAGAGGTTGTGCGAGCACCGGGCCAAAGAATTGATGAGAGAATCAGTACAAGCACTAGGGCCAACCACTTAAAATGGTTTCAATGTAAACCTGTAGGGTTTTGCATAACCATGATGCAAACAAAAGCATATTAGAAAGTACCCTCTTTTGAGATGATTGTCTATGCTGGAACATGTCAAATAAGAAGTGAAACATATCATGTTCAAATGATATAAAGTAAACATCAGTGACATTCCCGTTCTAATTTCCTCCCTGATCTCTCTAATTGTTGAGCTTGTATCATTGAGTGATCTAATTACATTTATTACAATATTTTCAGGATTGTGAAAACATATTTATTTATTTTACCCCGTTGCAACGCACGGGCGTTTTTCCTAGTATATATATATATACTCAAAATTGTTGGTGGCATTCATGACTTTTATTTTTGTTTATGTTTTATTTTATGTAAACTGAATCCGATACATATATACATATATTAAGATGGCACGTAAACCGCTTAAGATCTCACTTTGCTCTGTTTTTTGGTGCATTTTTAGTGTTTCTCGGTGGAATGTTACTTTATTTTTATATAATATCATGATCCACATGGCCTTCTGCGCCTCCCTCGCCGCGGTGCTCGTCCGCGTCCTCCGCCTCGTCGACCTCCCCGCCGACCCTCCCATGACGTCCTCCCTCTACGCCGCCACCGTCGTGCCCATCGGCGCGCTCTACGCGCTCTCCCTCTGGTTCTCCAACTCCGCGTACATCTACCTCTCCGTCTCCTTCATCCAGATGCTCAAGGCGCTCATGCCCGTCGCCGTCTACTCCCTCGCCGTCGCCTTCCGCACTGACTTCTTCCGCAGGGCCTCCATGCTCAACATGCTCGGCATCTCCGCGGGCGTCGCCGTGGCCGCGTTCGGGGAGGCGCGCTTAGACGTCTTCGGTGTCACGCTCCAGCTCGCGGCCGTCGCCGCCGAGGCCACACGGCTCGTGCTCATCCAGATACTGCTCACCTCCAGGGGGATCAAGCTCAACCCCATCACCTCGCTCTACTACATCGCGCCCTGCTGCCTGCTCTTCCTCGCCGTGCCGTGGACGTTCGTCGAGCTACCCAGGCTGCGCTCGGCGGGGAGCGTCAGGCCGGACGTGCTCGTGTTCGGGACAAATTCGCTGTGCGCGTTCGCCCTGAACCTGGCGGTGTTCCTGCTGGTGGGGAAGACCTCGGCGCTGACCATGAACGTGGCGGGGGTGGTCAAGGACTGGCTGCTCATCGCCTTCTCGTGGACGGTCATCAAGGACACGGTCACGCCGGTCAACCTCGCCGGCTACGCCATCGCCTTCCTCGGCGTCGCCTACTATAATCACGCCAAGCTGCAGGGGCTCAAGGCCAAGGAGGCAGAGAGGAAGAAGGATGGCGAGGCAGGTGCGCAACTTTTATCGCCTGCAGAGATGGCCACTGCGCGAAATAACTGAAGACACGGATTGGAAGGTTATTTCCAGTAACTATTTGTGCTACTTGTCTACTTCATGTGGTACACCTTTGCAGCCCTAGGATGACCGGAACTTTGAGTTAATCCCAGATTTTTTTTGTAAGCTTACAGTTCATCTTTCTAAATACTAAGCTCCCTAGGATTGGTGTCCTCTCCTTCTCCCACATGTCAACATCATGGTGGACCCCATTTAGTTATATTTATTTATAGTTCCATTTTTAAATACAGTTTGAAAAAAATTCTATTGGATATATACATATGTTTGTACTTACATGCTAATTTTTTTGATGAAATAAAAAGAATTCTCATCTATAAAAAAAATTGTGGCTGTAACAAACGAAAAATAGCTCCATTTCCCCTAAAGATTACTAAGCTCCCTATGATTGGTGTCCTCTCCTTCTCCCACATGTCAACTTCATGGTGGACCCCATTCAGTTATATTTATTTATAGTTCCAGTTTTAAATACAGTTTGAAAAAAAATCTATTAGATATATGCATATGTTTGTACTTACATGCTAATTTTTTGGTGAAATAAAAAGGGATTCCCATCTATAAATAAATTGTGGCTGTAACAAACGAAAAATAGCTCCATTTCCCGAAAAATAGCTCCATTTTCCCTTAAGATTATTCTTTTTGTGTAGAAAAAATACAAAAAAAAAAAGCTTCTAGAGTGCATACAATACGTACACCTAGTTTCTTACTTATAGGAGACGCAACTCATCGGCGTTTTAGTAAGTCTTACTCACTCCGTCCACAAAAGGATTTCTCAACCTATCTCATATTTGTATGTATCTAGATATGATTTAGTGTGTAGATACATACACATTTTGGCTAGGTTGAGACATTCTTTTGTGGATGGAGGGAGTACAATACTTCCTTCCACGCAATTTACAACACTGGTCAACATTTGTGTGTATCATTTTTGTAATAATAAATCATCTGTAGTATCCTTTATATACATACATATGGAAAAACTCCACTTTCCCCTCTAAATTAATTGCTTGGCTCACTTTCAGTCTCAAACTATCTTTGGGCTTACTTGTCCAATGTTTGGAAGACAATAAATACTTAACTCAAAAAGCTTATGGAATATATGGGTGCAATTTTTTAAAAGATATAAAGTTGTGTGCCCTATGAAAAGAACAAGTAATTTATTTGTTTCTCCCTGCACCGGTTATGAATAGTCATATGTAAATGAAATGAAATTTTACACGTATAAAATGAACCTTACAAAATGACCATGTTTTTTGTTCAGTTTTCCATTTGAAAATTCACTGTTGCTCTGCTTTTTTCCTAATAAAAAATTGGTAGGAGATTTAAATGCTTCCGATTTGATAGTGCCAGAGGTTAAGTGGACCAAAAAAGTTTAAGAAAAGATGTGCGCTAAACCGATAGTTCAAGGGCAAAATGTTGATTCCCCTACTATGAAATCCTTGGCTTATGTGCCCAAGTGGTTATCGTGTTACTTCGCTTTGTTGTTAGATATTCTACCCCATGAATAGTCACATGTAAGTCGGGTGTGACGGTTTGAGCTTCTTGTAATGTGAGTGGCTTCATTGAATCTCAAATGAAGAGGAACATGCTTGAGGAGGAGAAATGAGGAAGAAGGAGGAACGAAGAAGGGGGAAGTGATACCGAATGTATTAAAGGCGAGGTAAATATGACCTGCCCCACTCTCCCTCTCATAGTATACTATTTCTCTACCCAAAGCACAGGGCAGGTTGTCCGTCCTAGGGCTTTGGTCCCCACCTCAACGCCGACGGTCGACCCCATAGGTGGATGTTCAGCAAGAGTATTTCGAAGCCACGTTATTATGAAGTGTCAACTATCATCGATATAAATAAGATTCCATGTGAAAGATTCCACAAGCCATAGAAATAGCCTTAGCGTACCAAAACAACGGCCAATGCTACTACTTATCTAAACAGGGTACAATCTGTTCTCCAAGAACTTGGGATCAAATCGGATCGTCCTCCTATCATGCGGTGCGATAAAGTTAGACCAAAATACCTCGCCTCTAATCATTTGTTTCATGCTCGAACTAATTAAGCATATCAAGGTTAATTTTCATTTTGTTTTAGAGATAGTTTCTCAGAAGCTACTTCATATTCGGTTTATCCGCCAATATATCTTCACGAAGGCTCTACCATTGTCCGCTTTTTAGGCGTGTAGAACAATTCTCAGCCTTTCTGAAGTTGCCAGAGCTTGAGAGAGGTTGTTACACAATATGTTTGTTGTAACATATTTTTAGATTAGTTAGTATCCTAGCTATAGCTTGTTAGAGCATCTCCAGCAGCCTTTGCATATCTGGCCAGGATTTGTAAAAACTGAAAATATACAAATCCGACCCAAAAACGGTGCTCCAGCAGCATTTGTATAAGTGGTCCCCTCCCCCAAAAATTTACAAAGCTTGATAAAATGGCACCCTCCCTTTGCATATTTGCAAAGCCAAGAGACACTTTGTATAACCAGAAAAGCACCGCGGGAGAGAGAAACGACCGCACGGGTGAAATTTCACCGCCGAGCCACCGCCGCCGGCCATCGCCCCACCGTCGCCCCGCCGCCGTTCGCGCCCCGCTGCCGCGTCCCTCGGGTACCCCGGGCCTCCCAGCCACCCTGCCCCTCGTTTCCCCGGCCGCGCGAGCTAGGACGCCGCCTAATCGAGCTCCGCCATGGCCGCAACCCCGCCGGTCGATTCGGGCCGCTGGAGGCCGTTGCCGGTGCGGGAGGAGGCACGTCGCGGTCCCAGGTGCACCGGCCGTCGTTCGCCGCCCCATGGCCGCCGCTGAATCAAGCTCGGCCATGGCCGCACGGCCGCCGGCCGATTCGGCCCGGTGTAGGCAGTCGCCGGTGCCGGGGAAGCTCGGCGCAGCCCCAGGTAGTCGCGGCCGTCCCGCCCCGCCCCCGCCCGCACCCTGCCCGCGCCCCCTCGACTCTGTGCGCGCCGGTCAATCCTCCGGTAGGAAGAAGATGGAATTTTGGGGCTGACAACACGGCCCCATATGTCATTGTGATGTGCACAGGTTTTACAATATGGTTATACAAAGGCTGCAAAAGCACAAAACATGTTGGATTTGTAAACACTATCTCTCCTCTTGCTATAACAAGTTTTTTGCAATTTCATATGCAAATGCTGTTGGAGATGCTCTTAGTTTTTTTGTATTTGTACTTATCTGTAACTCACCATGATACATAAGACCAGGTTGACCGATTGAGTTGCATGTTCTCACCAAACCAATCTCATCATACCGTTGTCTCATACGACATGTAATGTAACCAATCTGCCCAATTTATTTGCAAATCCCAATTTTTCAGCTTCTTAACTAAAGTTACATATATATTGTCTCCTCACGACCGACTCATTTAATTTGTTTAGCCTCTTACTTATGGACACAATTTTATCATTTCAAGACGTAGTCATGTAAAGTGTTCCAGAATTTGATAGTTTGCATTGGAGGTGGAAAGAATGAAGTGAGCCCAATAGTAGGTTAGAGAGATGGGGAGAGATAGTGTGCACACTTGTTGGACTCATCTGTAATTTCTCATCAACAAAGTGCCAAATATTCTTTGTAGAGAAAAATG
This sequence comes from Poa pratensis, assembly GCA_947311845.1. Classification (NCBI taxonomy): domain Eukaryota; kingdom Viridiplantae; phylum Streptophyta; class Magnoliopsida; order Poales; family Poaceae; genus Poa; species Poa pratensis. Next base: position 38,946,089 of record CAMZMU010000084.1, read on the forward strand.
TTCTTTAGAGAAAACTTTATGTGCAAAACTCCAGTATGGCCACAAATATAAGGGCAGGCATAACGGTTGATAAGATCGACTTTCCTTTGCATTCCACACCATGAAGAGAGGGCAAATTTTGATTATACAATAGATTGCTTCCTAGTGTTATCTCTAGCAACTAATGTTTGCATGCTCATAAAGTTATGTGGTAATTAAAAATAAATAAAATAAATTATAAAACGTGTGACCGGGAGAAGACATCTCATACAATATGAAGAAAAATATTATATACTCCCTCCTTTCCTGAAAGTAGTTTAGTAAGAAGTATTTTTTTCGAAAAGTCAAGCAATGTAAAGTTTGACCAATGTTATAGAAAAAACGACCATACTATATGAACACCTTATGAAAATAGATTTCATGATGTATCTAACGGTATTGATTTGGTATTGTAAATGTTAATATTTTTAAAAAAAACTTGGTCAAACTTTACACTATTTGACTTTTTAAAATAAATATATGCCTTACTTATAATAAACTTTACACTATTTGACTTTTTAAAATAGTCCATTGTCAGCGCTAGTTACGCATGGTCGCGAACCAAAACCTCACTGCATGAGCAATTTTTGGCGTAGTTGGAACTTGCAATAGCCAGAAATGGCCTCAACATGTGCGCTTTGCACGCATGGCCATCGACCTACCTGTGCTTGCAACTATTTTTGTCACTCTCCCTTCTCCAGCCCCACTATATATAGACGCATCTTCTACACGTACCACCTCACAAGTTGCAAACACCACTTATCATCGTAAACCAAACAATAATCCGTCAGGAACAATGGCACGAGGTCTCACCGTTGCAGTGCTCCTGGTCGTCGTCGTTGTTGCGGCTGCGGCGCCATTCGCCTACGCTGGCCCAGAAACCATTCTCACCGGCCCTGCTGTGACAGCTGCCACTCAGGCGGCCGGTGCCATCCAACCCGGCCTCCCGCTTTACCAGGAAACCGGGAACCCCAAGAAGGATGCCGCCGGCGCAGCCAGTGCTGGGGGCATCCAGCCCGGCCTCCCGCTATACCAGGATATCGGATCAGGACAGAAAGCTTGAGACTTACCTGGGGCTCAGCTTGTCTCAAGCTAAGTATCCAAATTAAGAGTTTGACCGGTGAAATATCGAGTAAGCTTTAATTTGGAGCCATTTTATTTCCTCCAATTGTGTATGCATGTGATGGATCCATTGAAGAAATTGTAATGTAAGTGTGTGTTACGCCGTGGCTTTTGTTTGATCATATGAAGAAATGTGAAATGATGATGTTCATGACAACCCAGTGCCATATTTTGTTTAATTGTTTCCAGGTATGCCAAGTTACACATAATAAAGTCTGAAAGTTGCGCAACCTAAGGTTGCCGTCTTGCTAAATTGCACATTTCTCATTCTAAAGATGTCGCACACAATTTCTAAGGTTTGAAACAATCAAATTGTATAAGAGAATGGACGGGCCTCTTAGAAATTTAAATGGGGGAAGGATCTCTTAGTTGGCTATACATTGTTAGGTAGAATGAGAGTCTAACATGGTTATTTCACTGTCCGTAGATTAGATTAGATTTTTCAGTTAAAATTTGACATTTATACTCCGTTTCATGACGTAGCACAGTGAATGTTGATTTTTTTCAATGAGCATTTAAGTGTTTTTTTCAACTGAGAGCAGGTTATCCCGCGTTAAAACTAGCATTGCCAATGTTTTCACTATCGGATCATACATCTGATCCAAGATGTCCTACTTATGATTGTAATCTTTACCTAATCTATATCTATATCTATATCTATACCTAATAATAAAAGCATTAAGGTTTCTTGTCATACGTCATTAAAATTACCCCTAAAGTTCTAAATAATTACCTTCTTCTGCCACCGCTAAGTCGAGAAACGGTTCGCCTATGTCTTCCTTTTTTTTCCCGTCCGCTCCACGCCTCCACCTGCCTCGCTGCACCACAGACCCTCACCTCCTCTTCGCTAGCGCAGGAACACGCCGTCCCCATCCGCCGCGCCCTCGCATACGCGAACCGCCGGCGACCGGCGCCGCGGAACTCCTCCGGCGGTAGTAACGGGACACCCCTCCCCCACTTCACGTATCCACTTAATCGGCGCAAATTTTCCCAAGCCCTCTGCCCAACCAGCGATCTGACACAACCGGCTGGACAAGATGCATCCATGGTTCAATCGCCCAATTTGTTGTGGGCCAGACTCACTGCTTTGACGCGGCGGGCTGGCATGGAAGTCTGGCCGGCTCCGTTCCATCGCGCCCGCGAGGTCGACTCCGTTTTCTCTGGCAGCAGCATGAGCCTCAATGTGCTAGAGTACTTAATCGATGGGTGAGCAGAGCTCGCCATGGCCAGATGGTGGTCTCCGTTTAGCGCCCAGCAGTTCTATTTCGAGTTAATGCTCCTGGTTGCCAACTGTGAAGAACGCTACAACCTGTAAGTTCAAGAACCTGCGATGCGGACAATGCAACTACTTTTCAGTTAATCACGCCAATAATGGGCAAGAACATGGAGTTCGAATACTTTGATTATCCATGATCGTACATGCATCTACGCTGGCTTAAATAAAATACCACTTGAATCAAACGAAGTGACAGAGATCTGTGGAAGGATTTCATTTTGCTGTCAGATTAAGAGCTGAAGGTCGATTCCTACTAATGAAAGCAGATACGTAGCAAATATTAATTTTTGTGGGTTCAGTTTCTAGAATGTAGACTTTCGTTTTGGTTGTGGGTTCAGTTTCTAGAATGTAGACTTTCGTTTTGGTGCTGATGAACCAAAAATTCATTCATTCAAAAAATCAAAATTTGGATTGTTCTTTTCATCCGAGATTTTCCCATAAAAAATCAAAAAGGCGTTTTTTCGCCCATTCCATTCATGGGAGGTAACAATTTGCAAAACGAAATCCAAAACCTTGGCGTCGTGGACGCGCTGAAATTGGGTTTATCTCTTTGGGCGGTAAATATGGCTGGTTATTGTGACATGTCATGTGTACAAACAAAAAGTTAATTTGTTTGCCTCCACGATGTCAAATTTTCATCTCCCGTTGCAACGCACGGGCATGTTTACTAGTAATAATAAAGGCATTAAGGTTTCATTGGTTTTGGTTTTGTACGTTGCGGTTGTTCATATTCATTTTGTACGTTGCGTGTGGTGTCTCCGATCGCCTCATGATCGTTTCGGTTTCCAATGCGACTCGAAGTCCTGATGCCATACGGGAGTATTTGTTTTCGTTTTTAAGCCCTACGTCTGTCGTCCGATCGATTGGTTCGTTTCCTACATCACGTGCTCCATCCTTGGGTGTGGGGTCCGCCAAGTCAAGAGATCAGCCAAGATCGTCCATCGCTCACCCGCCGGAGGAGATGCCGGTCATGCACGGCAACGTACTGGTCGGCGCCGGCAGCCAGGTCGACCAGATCATCCATGGCGAGGATGTGGTCGAGGTCCATGGTTCGTGTGCGGTGAAGTAGCAGGACATGCAGCATCTGCTGTTCTTGCAGGAGGAAGAGCCGGTCATGCTCATGCATGACGTGCTCGGCGCTGGTAGCCAGCGCGACCAGCTCGTCCATGGCGAGGACGTGGTCCACAACCATGGTCTTGGCACGGTGAAGGACCAGGACATGGAGTTGCTGCTGTAGGCGCACTAGGAAGAGCCTCTCATATTGCACGGTGTGCTTCCCGCCGGCAGCACGGTCGACAGGGCGTCCATGGCTGGCACGCGATCCAGATTCACGACGCGGAGCTTCTGCCAGAACCATGGTAAAGACGTGCTGAGCAGGGGCTGGCCCGTGTGCAAGACCAGGCTCAGTACGTGCTGAACTTCCGCGTCGAGCAAGTGGCTTCGGTACACAGTTTCTATCGTGAAAAATAAACAAGTGAATCTGCTCGTGTGGCTGCTCTTATGTTGCAGGACGTTTGGTAAGTATGCTTACCGACACAATAAGAAAGAAAGAATGTTGTGGCGCAAGAGAGCGTATTTATAAGATTCATGTACTAACGCAAGTACTCCTAGCAGTGTCTTCATCTTTGTAATTTCAATTCCCTTTATAATTTTTTTCTTTATGGTGCTATCATAAACTGAATTGTTTTTCCGGACATTTTTTATTCATTTGGATAAGAAGGCAATTGTATTTTATGTAAGCACATGTGCGAAGTTGTTTAACCTACACTGAAAACAGATGCTGTATCCAGATTTATTTATAATAACACGATTCATACTTACGAAGATTGAGTCATTTTAAAAATTAAAAGGTCTAAATATTGTAACCAAAAAATTATTATATAAGAGTACATCAAATAAAAATTAAAGATTTAAATAGATAAAATAAGACATATTTAACATTATTAAGTGTACTCTGAATCCGTTGTATGAATCGTGTATGTTGGATACTTGTGTTGTATTGGTTTGGTAGTTACAAAAATTCAATTATTAGAAATTGATGGAATCTGGAGAGTGAGAATCGGAGAGTACGTTGGAATGTCGGTGCAAACCGAAGAGGCAAAATTTGAAGGAGCTCTTCAAGAAGACACTTTTGTTGGGTTTCACCGTCAATCCTGCTCTATTGGAGTGGATAGTGGAAACTAGACGAACTGAGCCTAGGGTAAGGCGGGTTGACAATTTTAGGGGGGGAATGCGGGTTGTGTCAAAGTTTTCCATCCAAATGTTGAATATTTTGATCTCCCGTTGCAATGCACGGGCATGTTTGCTACTCCCTCCGTCCCGGTTTATAAGTCCTCTACGTATCACTAGGTCACAAATTTGAGCAACAGAATATGATATATAAATTATAAAAAATATATTATTTGAAAATTCAGACTTTATATTTTTTAATGGTATAATTTTTATATTATAAAATTTATATTATATTAGTTAAATTCACGACCTAGAGATACGTAGAGGACTTATAAACCGGGACGGAGGGAGTAGTAGTTATCAAAACTAGCAAATATTATGAATGAATGTTGTTTTTCTGTGAGATTTATGAATGATTTTGAACGCCTTCACACGAATAGACGGAGTAGTTATATCCGTGCAATAAGCAACAACGTAACGATCTATTAGCAATCTATGAGTGGAGATTTCGTGCTCTCAAACTCCAGTAATCCTTCTATTTCAAAAAATAAATAAAAAACTATTTATAAGTTTCAAATAAAATTGAAAAAAATCCCTACTAGCCACCGAACTTTCTTTAGGATCACTCAAAGCTCACCCGACAAGAATAACGCAACGATGGACAACAACCATAGGGTTGACTTCAATCAAAATTTGTAGATACTACTGATCCATCTTTTAATCAGGCTGCAGGGTAAAATAAAACTGATACTCCCTCCCCTCCATTCCGGTTTATAGAATGCATTTGGCAAATCTCTCCAACCTAGGTGGCTAACTATTGGTGCATTGAGTAGCGTAATTGTTGTGCATGCATTGGTTGTTTTCTCTTCTCTCTCCTAATTACTCATTAATTGACTAACTTGGTGGGCATGCATTGGTTGCCATTCATTTCCTCTCTCCTAATTGTTCATTAAATGTCTAAATTGCATCTTATTCTTGGAAAAAACTGATTTTGGAATTGCATCCTATAAACCGGAATGGAGGGAGTACTTAAAATACATTTATTCTCGATAGATATGCGCGCCACTCTTAATGAACGGTCATGTCGCTTGTCGCTTGCTAAAGTGGCTACGCATGCGGCATGCATGTACTATCTATCTGCACGTGCTGATGCTCCAACTATTACGCACAACTTCCAACGCTTTGAAGATGCACTCTCTTTACGGAGAGTATTTTCTCTAGAGGTTTAGTGATCCAATATTTTCAATAAATTAAAAAATATATTTAAATGTTTTCAAAAAAACTCTCCATGTTCTCAATAATGTATAATATAAGTGTGAAAAGACACAATGCAAAACTTTTTGTATTATGGGCTACACACAAATGACAAAAGTTGTGATATTCTTCACTGTACTTAGATCTGTACATTTATTATTTTTTCTCAAAACATAAAGTATTTCGCATTGATATTTTGCATGTTTGTAGGATATATCACTAAGAACATGCATGATTTTTTCAGATTTTGTGAACTTTTAAATATATTTTTTGATTTTTTTTAAATAGTGAGATCAGAAGCACCAAATCTCCACTCCGTGCGCACACGAATTTAATGTCTAACTTTGACAGGCTTGACTAACAATATAAAGTTACTGCATACTATAATATATCATTAAATTCGTATTTGAATAAAGTTTTGAATGATATTATTTATACAAATATCTCCTATATTAGTAGTTATTTTTGGGGGTAAATAAATCATGAAAAATGAGTGTGTCACCTAAATAGGGATGGAAGGAGTATGTTGCATGCCTCGGGAATGCACGACATGAAATTTCCAACACCCCTCAGCTTGTACCGATAGGACCGACCTCACACGGACGCATGTGGATGTTGGGTAACCGGTTCTGATAAAGGAAAAGATGGGAGGTGCTAGGAGCCTAGGACGATGTAGGCGGGAGAACAGGGTTAACTCACGCCCAAGCACACCATCATCTACCTCTCACACCGTTATCACTCACTCACTCTATCGTTTCCTGTCTCTCGAGCTCTCACCGTCTGAAAGCTTCTTCACCGACGAGCAGTTAAGCAACTAGTGGGTGGCGAGCTGGGGATGGTCAGCGGGAACTGGCCTTCTTCATGTGCTACAAGTCATGGTCTGCAATTTTCTCACCATTCTTTCTAATGGCTGGTGTAAGCAAATTCAGTCTCTTTAGGTATTAGCTCGGATGTGTTGATGCTAATGTGGTAGATTTGTATGCAATGTTGGATCTTGTATCAGATCAGTGGGGTGCCAAGCTTACTATTAGGCTTGTGGACATCACATTTAACCAATAATATTCATAGGATTAATTCATATACTAGTAAGTAATTGAAAATTTGTATTTTTATGGGGTGCCATTGTAGTCTTCCTCATGCCACACCAGGGTAAATAATATGATCAGAATGCTTGCTGGTAGTACAAGGGACATGGTATATTCATGATCGTGATTATTGTTGGTAGTAAAACCACCGCCTAGTACACATACCAGACCGTATATCGCACGTACTCGTACTAGTTTTGGTCTGTTATTTTGGGATATGAATATGCTAGCTCGATTCAGCCACACCAGTTTGGGCCTCCTTCATCCTCGAGGTCAATAGCGAAAATAGAACAGCGGCATGTCCACACGGGGCCTCGATGACACAACAGCTTCTCTAAAACGAGAAAGATTAGGAAGACGATAGGGAATAGATATGATTGGGGGAGAAAAGCTTCTTTGAGATTCGCAATGCCAGGTGACATATGCCGGAAAGGGTCTATGTTGACTAGAAGATAGACTCGGTGTCATACGATTATTTTTCGTCTCATCCCGTGTCTCCCAATTAAAAAATCACAACCCTAACCATCCGCAAGACGTCGCACGACAGACGACACACACGTCCTTCCACCGCGACATCGGCGTTGCTCCCAATCTTCCTCATTAAGCTTCTCGCGGCATCGTCGTGTGTTGCCTGGTGGCTGCAACGCGATTTTTCTAGCGGCGCCAGTGGTTACCGGTCAAGGATCGACCGTTCACTGGGCGCTCGCGATTCGGGCCGTGGGGCCTGGTATTTTTCATTCCTATTGGGTATTTCCTTCTTGCATGTAGCATACGCACTACAGGAATGGCGAACAGTGCCGACGGCCAGAACCTGTGCCGACGGCTATTTATCGGGGCCGTCGGCACAGGGGCGTATCAGGACTAGCCGTTCACAAGGCCGTCGGCAAAGAAACGGCCGTCGACACAGATTTCTATCCCGACGGCCCCCGTCGGGACACAGGCAGCCGTCGGCACAGAGGATCAGGTGACGTCGACGGCAATGCCGTCGGCACAGTCCTCTACCTTTTTTTACATTTTTACCCTAATCTTCTTTTTTATGTATCTATTTATTACTCTCAATTAAGTTTAATATGTTTCATTCATATTCTATGTACATAGCTACGCCGAATAGCGGTTTCCACCCACATAAAATAACGTCCCGAATAATTGTCTATACCGGAGCGTCGGAACCCCACCAAAATCTAGGTTGACGCATACCATATGTGTACAAGTGTTTTGGGTGATTCAAATGTCCAATAATCTACCCCGGTGTGTGACCGGCTTCACTTTCTCTCTACCAAGTGTGTGGACTTAGAGGTGAAAACTCCCACTTCGGACGAAACGGGGGCAATCTTGTAAAAACTTGTGATAAAAGTTGGTTTTCCATGTGCCTATGGCCTAACCTAACACAACCAGGCAAAAAAGTCCACTGGCCTACGCCCTTTCGACGCACGTCTATGGGGGTAGACGAAAACGTTACGGTTTTTCCAGCGGATTCAGGGTTTCGCCGAAGCGGGGCCCCGGAGCGTCGGAACCCCACCAAAACCTAGGTTGTGCCATACCATATGTATACAAGCGTGTTGTGTGTTGTAAATGTGCAATATCCTACTCCGGGGTGTGACCGGCTTCACCGACTTCACTTTCTCTCTAGTGAGTTTCTGCACTTAGATGTAAAAACTCCCACTTCGGACGAAACGGGGGCAATCTTGTAAAAACTTGTGATAAAAGTTGGTTTCCCACGTGCCTATGGCCTAACCTAACACAACCAGGCAAAAAAGTCCACTGGCCTACCCCCTTTTGACGCACGTCTATGGGGGTAGACGAAAACATTAGGGTTTTTCCAGCGGATTCAGGGTTTCGCCGAAGCGGGGCCCCGGAGGGTCGGAACCCCACCAAAACCTAGGTTGTGCCATACCATATGTATACAAGTGTGTTGTGTGTTGTAAATGTGCAATATCCTACTCCGGGGTGTGACCGGCTTCACCGACTTCACTTTCTCTCTAGTGAGTTTCTGCACTTAGAGGTGAAAACTCCCCTTTCGGGCGAACCGGATGGAATCTTGTGTTGATTTGGGGTAGACTTTGGTTTCTCACCTTCCTATGGCCTAACCTAACACAACCAGGAAAAAAAGTCCACTGGCCTACCCCCTTTCGACGCACGTCTATGGGGGTAGACGAAAACGTTAGGGTTTTTCCAGCGGATTCACGGTTTCGCCGAACCGGGGCCCCGGAGCGTCGGACCCCACCAAAACCTAGGTTGTGCCATACCATATGTATACAAGTGTGTTGTGTGTTGTAAATGTGCAATATCCTACTCCGGGGTGTGACCGGCTTCACCGACTTCACTTTCTCTCTAGTGAGTTTCTGCACTTAGAGGTGAAAACTCCCACTTCGGACGAAACGGGGGCAATCTTGTAAAAACTTGTGATAAAAGTTGGTTTCCCATGTGCCTATGGCCTAACCTAACACAACCAGGCAAAAAAGTCGACTGGCCTACCCCCTTTTGACGCATGTCAATGGGGGTAGACGAAAACGTTAGGGTTTTTCCAGCGGATTCAGGGTTTCGCCGAAGCGGGGCCCCGGAGCGTCGGAACCCCACCAAAACCTAGGTTGTGCCATACCATATGTATACAAGCGTGTTGTGTGTTGTAAATGTGCAATATCCTACTCCGGGGTGTGACCGGCTTCACCGACTTCACTTTCTCTCTAGTGAGTTTCTGCACTTAGAGGTGAAAACTCCCACTTCGGACGAAACGGGGGCAATCTTGTAAAAACTTGTGATAAAAGTTGGTTTCCCATGTGCCTATGTCCCAACCAAACACAACCAGGCAAAAAAGTCCACTAGCCTACCCCCTTTCGACGCACGTCTATGGGGGTAGACGAAAACGTTAGGGTTTTTCCAGCGGATTCAGGGTTTCGCCGAAGCGGGGCTCCGGAGCGTCGGAACCCCACCAAAACCTAGGTTGTGCCATACCATATGTAAACAAGTGTGTTATGTGTTGTAAATGTGCAATATCCTACTCCGGGGTGTGACCGGCTTCACCGACTTCACTTTCTCTCTAGTGAGTTTCTGCACTTAGAGGTGAAAACTCCCACTTCGGACGAAACGGGGGCAATCTTGTAAAAACTTGTGATAAAAGTTGGTTTCACATGTGCCTATTGCCTAACCTAACACAACCAGGCAAAAAAGTCCACTGGCCTACCCCTTTTGACGCACGTCTATGGGGGTAGACGAAAACGTTAGGGTTTTTCCAGCGGATTCAGGGTTTCGCCGAAGCGGGGCCCCGGAGCGTCGGAACCCCACCAAAACCTAGGTTGTGCCATACCATATGTATACAAGTGTGTTGTGTGTTGTAAATGTGCAATATCCTACTCCGGGGTGTGACCGGCTTCACCGACTTCACTTTCTCTCTAGTGAGTTTCTGCACTTAGAGGTGAAAACTCCCCTTTCGGGCGAACCGGATGGAATCTTGTGTTGATTTGGGGTAGACTTTGGTTTCTCACCTTCCTATGGCCTAACCTAACACAACCAGGCAAAAAAGTCCACTGGCCTACCCCCTTTCGACGCACGTCTATGGGGGTAGACGAAAACGTTAGGGTTTTTCCAGCGGATTCAGGGTTTCGCCGAAGCGGGGCCCCGGAGCGTCGGACCCCCACCAAAACCTAGGTTGTGCCATACCATATATATACAAGTGTGTTGTGTGTTGTAAATGTGCAATATCCTACTCCGGGGTTTGACCGGCTTCACCGACTTCACTTTCTCTCTAGTGAGTTTCTGCACTTAGAGGTGAAAACTCCCACTTCGGACGAAACGGGGGCAATCTTGTAAAAACTTGTGATAAAAGTTGGTTTCCCATGTGCCTATGGCCTAACCTAACACAACCAGGCAAAAAAGTCGACTGGCCTACCCCCTTTTGACGCATGTCAATGGGGGTAGACGAAAACGTTAGGGTTTTTCCAGCGGATTCAGGGTTTCGCCGAAGCGGGGCCCCGGAGCGTCGGAACCCCACCAAAACCTAGGTTGTGCCATACCATATGTATACAAGCGTGTTGTGTGTTGTAAATGTGCAATATCCTACTCCGGGGTGTGACCGGCTTCACCGACTTCACTTTCTCTCTAGTGAGTTTCTGCACTTAGAGGTGAAAACTCCCACTTCGGACGAAACGGGGGCAATCTTGTAAAAACTTGTGATAAAAGTTGGTTTCCCATGTGCCTATGTCCCAACCAAACACAACCAGGCAAAAAAGTCCACTAGCCTACCCCCTTTCGACGCACGTCTATGGGGGTAGACGAAAACGTTAGGGTTTTTCCAGCGGATTCAGGGTTTCGCCGAAGCGGGGCTCCGGAGCGTCGGAACCCCACCAAAACCTAGGTTGTGCCATACCATATGTAAACAAGTGTGTTATGTGTTGTAAATGTGCAATATCCTACTCCGGGGTGTGACCGGCTTCACCGACTTCACTTTCTCTCTAGTGAGTTTCTGCACTTAGAGGTGAAAACTCCCACTTCGGACGAAACGGGGGCAATCTTGTAAAAACTTGTGATAAAAGTTGGTTTCACATGTGCCTATTGCCTAACCTAACACAACCAGGCAAAAAAGTCCACTGGCCTACCCCTTTTGACGCACGTCTATGGGGGTAGACGAAAACGTTAGGGTTTTTCCAGCGGATTCAGGGTTTCGCCGAAGCGGGGCCCCGGAGCGTCGGAACCCCACCAAAACCTAGGTTGTGCCATACCATATGTATACAAGTGTGTTGTGTGTTGTAAATGTGCAATATCCTACTCCGGGGTGTGACCGGCTTCACCGACTTCACTTTCTCTCTAGTGAGTTTCTGCACTTAGAGGTGAAAACTCCCCTTTCGGGCGAACCGGATGGAATCTTGTGTTGATTTGGGGTAGACTTTGGTTTCTCACCTTCCTATGGCCTAACCTAACACAACCAGGCAAAAAAGTCCACTGGCCTACCCCCTTTCGACGCACGTCTATGGGGGTAGACGAAAACGTTAGGGTTTTTCCAGCGGATTCAGGGTTTCGCCGAAGCGGGGCCCCGGAGCGTCGGACCCCCACCAAAACCTAGGTTGTGCCATACCATATATATACAAGTGTGTTGTGTGTTGTAAATGTGCAATATCCTACTCCGGGGTTTGACCGGCTTCACCGACTTCACTTTCTCTCTAGTGAGTTTCTGCACTTAGAGGTGAAAACTCCCACTTCGGACGAAACGGGGGCAATCTTGTAAAAACTTGTGATAAAAGTTGGTTTTCCATGTGCCTATGGCCTAACCTAACACAACCAGGCAAAAAAGTCCACTGGCCTACCCCCTTTCGACACACGTCTATGGGGGTAGATGAAAACGTTAGGGTTTTTTCCATCGGATTCAGGGTTTCACCGAAGTGGGGCCCCGGTGCGTCGGAACCCCACCCAAACCTAGGTTGTGCCATACCATATGTATACAAGTGTGTTGTGTGTTGTAAATGTGCAATATCCTACTCCGGGGTGTCACCGGCTTCACCGACTTAACTTTCTCTCTAAAGAGTTTCTGCACTTAGAGGTGAAAACTCCCCTTTCGGGCGAACCGGATGGAATCTTGTGTTGATTTGGGGTAGACTTTGGTTTCTCACCTTCCTATGGCCTAACCTAACACAACCAGGCAAAAAAGTCCACTGGCCTACCCCCTTTCGACGCACGTCTATGGGGGTAGACGAAAACGTTAGGGTTTTTCCAGCGGATTCAGGGTTTCGCCGAAGCGGGGCCCCGGAGCGTCGGAACCCCACCAAAACCTAGGTTGTGCCATACCATATGTATACAAGTGTGTTGTGTGTTGTAAATGTGCAATATCCTACTCCGGGGTGTGACCGGCTTCACCGACTTCACTTTCTCTCTAGTGAGTTTCTGCACTTAGAGGTGAAAACTCCCACTTCGGACGAAACGGGGGCAATCTTGTAAAAACTTGTGATAAAAGTTGGTTTCACATGTGCCTATGGCCTAACCTAACACAACCAGGCAAAAAAGTCCACTGGCCTACCCCCTTTCGACACACTTCTATGGGGGTAGACGAAAACATTAGGGTTTTTCTAGCGGATTCAGGGTTTCACCGAAGCGGGGCCCCGGTGCATCGGAACCCCACCCAAACCTAGGTTTCTCACCTTCCTATGGCCTAACCTAACACAACCAAGTATAAAAGTCCACTGAGCTACCCCCTTTCGACGCCCGTGGAAGGGGTAGACGACACAGTTGACTTAAGTCAACCGTCTAGGGTTTCGCCGGAGAGTGGCTCAGGAGCGTCGGAACCGATCATATTCAAATACTCACAAATTAATTCAAAATATTACATCACAAATACAGCTGTTTATTTTTTATCTTAACATTTCTACAGATAATAGAATAAAGCCGCCACGCCCCGGCCCCCGGCCGTCCGCCCCGCCACGCCGCTGCCGTCCGCCGTCAAGGCCACGCGCCGGCACGCCCCGGCCCCCGGCCCGCCACGCCGCCCATCTCCACCGGCCGTGCCCAGCTCCCCGGCCGTGTCCCCTCCCCAGGATCCGCCGCCGTGTCCCCTCCCCAGGATCCGCCGCCGTGTCCCCTACCCAGCTCCTCCCCAGCTCCGCGGCCGTGCTCCCCCTCCCCAGGATCCGCCGCGGCCGTGCTCCCCCGTCGAGGATCCACAGTGGCCGTGCACCGCCCCCTGCCTCCTCCGGCCAACAATCTCCACGTCGTTGTTGCAGCCACCTGTGCAACCGCAGGTGAGAGCAAAGTTGATTTAGTTCTAGCTAAATGTATAGTGGGCAAATCCATTTTAGTTCTAGCTAAATGTGTAGTTGATTTAGTACACAATCGATGTGTAGTTGATTAAATTTTAGGTTTATTCTTCCCCACTGTGTATATGTGTAGTTGATTAAATTTTAGGTTTATTAAAACAGTGAGCAAATTTTGGTGTATGCAATATATGTTGTACAATCGATGTTGTCTCACGTAGGCCTGCTTTTTTTTATCTATGCTTCCTTGACTAACCCCTGTATCATATGCTTTTACTTAACTAAGTATCATGTCGGAGCCGGAGCGAAAGTTTCGTGGTGTTCATCGGAGACACACGAAGATCCCGACTTGGGCAGCTCAGATCACAGTGGATCACAGGAAGATCCAGCTTGGTACTTTCAGGTGCCCGTGGCAGGCGGCCCGCGCCTACGACTGCGCGGCGGTCCAGCACTTTGGGGCGAGAGCGATCCTCAACTTTGAGGATGAGCGGAGCGTGGCGCATATGTTAGCGCCAGATGGCATGAGGATCGCGACGAAGGCCGAGGAGAGGGAGCACCGGCAGGCAGAGAGGCTGCTCAGGGCGCGCCACCAGCGCGAGGAGGATGACCCCTTGGTCAAGGATCTCCTCCTTGATCCCCAGGTGATGGCGGTCCAGTACCAGGTTTTCAGCGAGAGCCGGCAGCAGCGCGGGCAGGGCGAGGCCGGCCCCTCCGGCACGCAGCAGCAGGGCGAGGTCCGGCAGCAGCAGGAGGACTCTAGCAGCAGCCTGTCCTCTTGTTGGGACCGCTTGGACGACGCCACTGACACCGGCGCGAGTCGAGTTTAGGATGTCTATCATCCTACCTGTCGTACTACTAGACTTATCTTGCTACCTGTTGTACTGCTAGACTTATCATACATGCTACCTATGTATTATTGTGCTACTTGTCTATATGTGTTATGTTTAGCTAATATGGTTACATCGTTCTATGGTTTATTCTGTTTTATGTTTAATTATTAGGTAAAATGGAGGGATATTTGCTTATATATTTCGATTGTTTGTACTTTTTAGATGACGTAGCTTCCCGCCAGCCAGCACCGTCGGTCCCGCGCGTCGTCGCGGCTTCTCCAGCTGAGGAGGGGCCGCCTCGGTGCCCTTTGTTTTGTCGCCCTCTTCCGGAGCACGTCCTCGACCTTCTCCGGCCACCGATCACGCTTCGAGGGTATAAATCTTTCGCCTCTCTTGCTGCATAGGTTTATTTTGGTCTAGATCACCAAGTCAGTCGCGTAACCCGAGTCAGATCCCATCCGGAAGGGTTACAAATTTATAAATATGCAGGATTGTCCATCTTTGCATATTTATAACCGTAACACTTCCGGGTTGTCCTGTTGGACAGTCCGAGTACGTGTAGATCGGGTCGTGTTCCATGTTCTACCCCTTCCTGAGACGTAATTTCGGCAGCACCTCCCTGTTGTTCTTCGGATGCACACCCTCTCGGCTTGACAAGCTCGAGACGTGTATTCTGAAGAACAGCGGGGAGGTGCTGCCGAAATTCCGTCTCGGGTCGGGGTAGAACATGGAACACGGCTCGATCTACACGTACTCGGGCGGGATAGGCCCTCCTATTAGAAGTGTAGGTGAACCCTTGCATGATGTAAAGATTAAAATTTGACCGTAATTAATCTGGTGACACTAAATCATTTTATTATTACTTGGTGCATATTAAAAGACTGCGTGCTTGTTTCGCTCCCAATAAAGCAGAGGATGGCTGATAATGGGTGGATGTACAGTGGCCGTGTCGATAAGATTAAAAGAACAGAGGAGTGGGAGATGAAGACCAATATATTAGTGAAGGAGTTAGGGCGTGGTTCAAAGGCAAAAGGAGTTCGTGGAAGGTGCCCTTGCACTCATTGCAAGAATCGTGACCGTCAAGGAAAGGAAGATATGACTAAACATCTTTGGTTGTATGGGTATACGCCTAACTACGTCACGCATGTCAAATTTGATCAGTACGAACGTCTCAGAGTTGGGGTGATGCGGCAGCGGATCGATGGCAATGAGTACGATGGGTTGAGAAACATGCTAGATGATCACCATGCTGCTTACATGCCGGATTCGCCACCTCCACAGGAGGAACAGGAGGAACCGGGTGAACCGGAGGCACCGGATGAACCGGAGGAACCAGAGCCAACCGCGAAGGCTTTCTATGAGACGATGGCCTCGGCTACGAAGCCTCTATACGAGGGTGCAAACTTTCTCAGCTCGATGCCGTAGCTCAACTACTAAGTGACAAGTGTCAGTTCTCCACCACCCGTGCAGGCTTTGAAGCTAATCTGACAACATCTGGTAACATGTTGCCCAAAGGGCATTGTCTGCCAAAATCCATGCACGAGACGAAGAAACTATTGGGATCGCTCAGCATGGATTATGAAAAGATTCATTGTTGTCCAAAAGGATGCCTGTTGTTCCGGAAACAATATGCGAATGACAAGTACTGTAGCCTTTGTGGGGCCTCTAGGTATGAGGAGAAAACGCTGCCTGATGGTCGGAAGACGCAGGGAAAAATCCCTGTGAAGGTTCTTCGGTACCTCTCATTCATAAAAAGAATGCAGCGGCTTTTCATGTCCGAGGAGTCTGCCAAACAAATGACTTGGCACAGGAAAGGGAAGAGATACGTCGACGAGTTAGGACGGGAAAAGATGGGACATCCATCTGATGGTGAGGCATGGAAGAACTTCGACTTGAAACACCCCCTTAATTCAGCAGATGCTCGGAATGTCAGAATTGCAATAGCAACAGATGGGTTCAATCCATTTGGGATGTCGACTGCGTCGTACAGCTGCTGGCCCGTGTTTGTTATTCCGCTCAATCTCCCTCCTGGGGTACTAATGCAAAGGAAGCACATGTTTCTGTCGCTGATCATTCCAGGGCCCGAATACCCGGGGAAGAATTTGAGTGTCTACATGCAACCGCTTGTGGATGATTTGCACCACTCATGGCACAATGGGACGTGGACATACGACCGAGCATCAAAGAAAAACTTCTTGATGAAAATTTGGTTCCACTATTCCATGCACGACCTACCCGGGTATGCCCTATTCTGCGGATGGTGTACAGCTGGTAAATGGCCATGCCCAGTGTGCAGGAACCAACTTGAGTTCCTTTGGCTAAAGTCAGGTCGCAAGTATGTCGCGTTTGACAAGCATCGACAGTTCCTCGAAGGAAGGCATCCTTATCGAGAAGACCAAAAAAACTTCACGAAGGGCGTAGTTGTGCGTGAAGAAAAAGCGATACCGAAGTTCGATGGTGCAAAAGTTGATGCCGAGCTAAGTGCTCTCGTGCCTGCTGTGGGACTGGCCACGATTTGAGGGATATGGTGTAACGCACAACTGGACTCATGTGGCAGGCTTAACGCAGCTAGAGTATTACAAGGACCTCGAACTTCCCCATAACATCGATGTGATGCACACCGAAAAGAATGTTGGAGAGATGATCTTTCACACAGTCCTGAACATTCCTAAGAAGACAAAGGACAATGTGAAGGCTAGAGTTGATGTTCAGAAGCTCTGTGATAGGGAGAGATTACACATGAAGCCTCCTAACCCTCGTCAAAAAAATTGGTTTAAGCCAAATGCCGACTACTGCCTTGATAATATCCAAAAGAAGGAGGCATTCAAGTGGCTCAAAAACATCGCCGTGATGTTCCCTGATGGTTACTGTTCCAATATAAGTAATGGAGTCAATCTTCTTACAGGAAAAGTCACTGGGCTCAAGAGTCACGACTATCACATATGGATTGAGCGGTTGATGCCGGTGATGCTTCGAGGGTATCTCCCCGATAGTATCTGGCGAGTGCTTGCGGAGTTGAGCCATTTCTTCCGCACGCTCTGTGCGAAACAGATATGTCCCCTGATTATTGCGAAGCTGCGTGATCTTGTGCCGGAGTTGCTATGCAAGTTAGAGATGATCTTTCCGCCAGGCTTCTTTGTTCCGATGGCACATCTCGTTGTGCATCTCGCGAACGAGGCACTCTTGGGTGGACCGGTGCAGTTTCGTTGGCAGTTTTGTATTGAGAGAGAGTTTAAGTACATTCGAAACATAACTGGAAACAAAGCTAGGATTGAAGCATGCATAGCTGAGGCAACAATACTCGAGGAGATGGCAGACGCCGTGACAACGTACTTTCCCGATGAAGTTGCCACTATGCATAACCCGGTCACTCGGTACAATGTCGACGAGCCCAAGAATGACCCCAAGCTCCTCCTCTTCCAATGTCCCGGTGGCAAGGCCGATGCCGTACTTGTAGGGAGCTGATCCCAACGTTGAGATGACAGATGAGCTGAGATGTGTTTCCCAAGGATTTAACCGTACCGTCATGAAGTATGAGAAGTATGATGTGAATGAGTTCCGCTTCCATATGGAGTATCACCAGAATAATCGTCCTGGAGCAAAAAATGTAAATACTGGGGTCTTCACCAAAGGATCCAGAGGAGCCGATGGAGCCAATTACGTAGATTACTACGGAAGGTTACAAAACGTATATGAGCTGACGTTCAATCGTACGAACATAGAACTCAAGCTCGTTGTGTTCAAGTGCCACTGGTTCGACCCATGCACTGGACCACATGGTGGACAGAGAAGTGAGCCTTCGATTGGGTTAGTTGAAGTTAAGCCTTCAACCACCTATACCGGAGCCGATGTCTATATTGTGGCTCACCAAGCCAAGCAAGTTTATTATTTGCCCTACCATGCCAGAAAGAGAACCTCAAGGGCTGGGAAGTCGTGTTCCGGGTATCCCCACATGGTAAGCTACACAGGCCCTCCGACGACGATTACAACAACATTGACCCTAAAACATACGAGGGAATTTTCTATCAAGAGCAAGAGGACTGCGGGCACTTTGACTTACAAATAGGTGGTCTCGAGGATGTAACACCCCGGCCACCCCCGGGCCGGGCCTGTCACCCCTGGCAGCTCGCTAGGATCTCCAGACTGGCCCCACAGATCAACACTAGTCTTTTCTGCGCACTTTGTCCTCACTCGTGCACACCCGGGAACGAGTTCCCGGTTGGTCACCCATCCTTGGAGTGCTCCGGGCCAAGCACGCTTAACCTCGGAGTTCTTTCCAGATGAGCTTCCGGAAAAGAAGTTGCAACTTGTTGATATGAGTATTCTATCAATCATGTTAAGCCCTGAGCCAGGATCTCACATCCTTCCCCCCTTAGAAGACCGACGCCCTCGTCGGTCGACCTCCAGTCCAGGAACTTCCCCTCTTGGTACACGTCTGTGCGTCCAGTGCCGGCACATGCTCCACATGTCCGCGCCCCTGACCCGCACACGCCCGTGTTGCCGCGAAGGTCGGCTCTGATACCAAATTGTAACACCCCGGCCACCCCCGGGCCGGGCCTGTCACCCCTGGCAGCTCGCTAGGATCTCCAGACTGGCCCCACAGATCAACACTAGTCTTTTCTACGCACTTTGTCCTCACTCGTGCACACCCGGGAACGAGTTCCCGGTCGGTCACCCATCCTTGGAGTGCTCCGGGCCAAGCATGCTTAACCTCGGAGTTCTTTCCATATGAGCTTCCGGAAAAGAAGTTTCAACTTGTTGATATGAGTATTCTATCAATCCTGTTAAGCCCTGAGCCAGGATCTCACAGAGGACCTCGAGAACAATGCACACACTCGTGGTGAGTCACTGGTGGATCTGAAGGACATAGATGTGCTCTCGAAGTTTCATGCGGAAAATGACGACGATGACGAGCCTGGCGATGAGCTTCCGCCCTACTACTCACGTGATAGTGATAGTGATAGTGAGAATGAGAACCAACACCCTGATGAGGAGAGTGATGATGATAGGTGACGGTCTATAATGTCTTTATGCTTTAGTAATTATTTTCCAACATGCTTCTTAATTGCATTACGTCTTTATGCTTGGTATCTACATGTTATTATGTCTTTTATTCTTTAGTATTTATTTTTCGACATGCTTCTTCATTGCATATGTCTTTATGCTTAGTGTCTACATTTTATTATGTCTTGATGCTTACTTGTTTTCTCTTTCTCAATGCAGTTGATTGAACAATATGAGCCAGGGCAAGGAAAGCGCTTCTGGTGGTCCTTCTCCCAGTGCTTCAGCTTCTCCTGGTGCTTCGCCTTCTTCCGGTGCTTCTGCTGCGCCGATCCGATGCTCACCTATTATCAGCCGGGGAGATATGGGGTTCACCCTGTCGCCGTCAGCGCAATAGATGTAGGGCTTTGGACGTCTAGACATCTAGCTATGTATGTATCTACTTGATGATGGTCCTATGTGTGTATCTACTTGATGATATATGGAGCCATTGTGTGATCTTGTTTGTTGTGAATTTGTCATGATTTTTGATTATTTTTTTCTGCTATTTTTGCTGCAAAAAACGAGCCGCTGGATCAAAAATTCTGGGCAAGCTTGTGCCGACGGCAATGCCGTCGGCACAGACCCCTTAATGTGACCAAATGGTCATACCTTTGCCGACGGCACTACCGTCGGCACAGGCCCCTCCCTGGAGCGCCCAGCTGCCTCCACGTGGCGACGCTGTGCCGGCGGCCGGCCGTCGGCACAGGACCCTCCACCTCGCCCGGCCAATGTGGGCCCCACCCGCCGCTGTGCCGACGAACTAGGTGCCGACGGTGCGTCTCTGGCCGTCGGGAAAAGCTGTGCCGACGGTTTGTTTCTGTGCCGACGGCCAGGTGGCCTGTGCCTACGGGGCCCTATGCCGACCACCCTGTGCCGACGGTGGCCGTCGGCATAGGTGTGTGCCGACGGCATTGGGTCCTTTGCCGACGGGCTGCGGCCGTCGGCACAGGTGGCCATTCCTGTAGTGACGTATCGATTAAATGCCCGGCCCACTCGATTCCATAATATCAGGGCGCTGCCCACCTACCCTCGTCTCTCTCTACAACACTTCCCCTCCTCTTCTTGCATCTCGATCCAGAAAAGGCGGCGCCACTGCGGCCGGAGTGCTCGAGTTTGGGCGTTCATACGGCGCTGCGTTCCAGCCACGAGGCAGCGGCGGCGCTGCAGCGCAGGTACGATGAGCTGCTGTGTCGACTGACGAGGTGGCGTCCGGAATGCGGTGAGGATGCAGGCCTATGACCGGATCAATGACGCGGCTGCGGGCATGCGGAAGGGCGAGGCGAGACGGAGGCAGTGGCGCCGATACATGCGAGGTTGGCGACCTGCTAAATAGGGAGTTTGGGTGAAAATCTGTTCGTCTGATTTTGGATCCTCTCGCCTGAATCTGTTTGTCTGCTTTTGAAGCTCTAACAGCATGAATTTGTTCATCTATTGTCGGGGCCCTCTCTGCCCTTTCTTTTTCCTGACGTTTTTGTGTGTGTAATGTTGTCCTGATACATGGACTTGTGGTTTAGTGCTCGCCTCTAGTGCATCTAATTGGTAGGTAGCAGCAATATAACGATTGCATCTGTAGGTAGCAGCAATTTTGGTTGGGTTGATTTAAATTAGCTAACATGGATATGCTTGTTATGCCATATATGAATCGAAAAAAAAGGGATTTTTGCATATTTCAATATTATATGTCATAGTTTGTTGATATAATGTTGATATTAATAATAAAAAAATTGATTTCTAAAAAGGTATCCGGATCATATTTGATATGACACAAATTTAGTAAACGTGTGTAATATATGTCATATTTCTGTGATACCAAGATGTTACGGAAGCCATTTTTGATGAATATCTTGTTCGATTTGCAAATGTATGCAATATATGCCATATTGTTTTGATACCAAGATGTTACGAGACCTAACTTGACAAAATCTTCATTCTATTTGAGTGGCTCGCAATATTTTGATACATTACCTGAAACGAACTGAAACTATTTGGAAAAAATGAGATACAATATGTGTGAATAACATATAGGTCATAGTTTGTTGATATAATGCTGGTATGCATAACCGAAATAATTGGTTCATATTTGGTATAACACTTTTTTTTTTGTAAATGTATAATATATGTGATATTTCTTTGATACGAAGATGTTATTGTACCAGACTTGACAAATATCTTGTTCGTTTTATTGGAATTACCTCAAAAAATTATTCCAAAAATTAAATGAAACAGTAAAAAACATAATTTAAATATATGTCAAAAATAAATGAACGGGGGACTTGAAGTTGCTACTCGGTGCGTGGGCTGACCGACCTCGGTGACTTTGTGGCAACTGTAGGAAAGAATGGGCAAAGAGCTAGGACGATGGGAGGAGTTACTACTGCCATAGACCCACCCAATCACGTGGGTGGTCCCCCATGTGAAATACGCAACGCAGCAAAAGGCTGAAAGAACCGAATACAACCGAATGTGGGTCCAGGTATAACCATACAACCAGTCGTGGCTTAGTTTGATTGGTTGGAGGGACACCGGTAGACACCGGCTCCGCCAGAAAGTAGTTTTCGCTGGTGGCTGCCGACCCACCCATCTCATGTGAGTTGCCACCGCTTTGTCCTCTCCCGCACTGGGCCCACATGATTCACATCCAACGGCGTGTCTTGATCACACATTGCGGCGGAACACGAGTTGCCCACGTGCGCACGTCAGCGGGCCCGTTAGGGCATGTACAATGGTAGAGAATACGCGTCTTCTCTTAGCCCTTCACGTCATTTAGAGAAGGCAAAATTATAAGTTGTACAATGCATTATCTCTTAGTCTCATCCCTAGCAATTAATGTGAATTAATTATATTTTAATAGGAAATTGTATTTCTAAGGGAAGACAAATAATACAATGGTGAAATTAGTCTTCCCTTATTTCGTAAGAGATCATCTCTTAGCTAAGGGAAGACAGCCTCCCTTTCTTCATTCTCTCTCTGCCAATTAGACGAATATCTTACGTGTCAACGCTAAGAGAAGGCTGACGTCACCCCATTGTACATGCCCTTAGGGCACCTCCAACGGTCTGGCGCAAACGGACACCAAAATGTGTCCGATTTGGTCCGTTTAGGGGCGGATCGTGGACACATTTTGGGCCTCTGTCCGTTTGGGGTTGGGGTGCCCCCAACGGCCCGGCGCATGGTTTCCCATGGTCCGGATTTTGGCTATGTTTTTTATCTTCTTTGGACACAAGTTTGCAAAATAGCAACAAATTATGAATAGAAAAGTAAACAAATTATGAATAGTCCACAAGTAGATAAATAACAGGGTTTATTACAATAAAGTGCACACAATGAAATAAATAGCATAGTTTGTTCAATGAAATAAAATAAAGGAGGGCGGGACTAATGGTTTCCAAAATGAGTCCACAGATGCTCCACCAAATCATTCTGAAGCTGGATGTGCGTAGGCTTATCACGCATCTCATCAAACACGTGGAGATACTGCTGGAACGTCGCCGGCCCAGGAATTGGCTCAACCAACTGTCCCTGATATTCCCATCCTTGGTTGAATAGCCTCGCGTCATCCCCCTCATCCTCGACGATCATGTTGTGCATGATCACACAAGCTGTCATCACCTCCCACATCATCTCCTTGCTCCATGTTCTAGCAGGGTGCCGAACTATGGCAAAACGAGATTGGAGCACACCAAACGCTCGCTCCACATCATTTCGACAGGCTTCTTGTTGTTGAGCAAATCTGCGAGTTTTCTCCTGGTCGGGTTTCGGATGGTCTTCACAAAAACTGGCCATGAAGGGTAGATGCCATCAGCTAGATAGTACCCCTTGTTGTATTCATGGCCATTCACCTCAAAGTTGATCATTGGAGCATTGCCTTCGGTAACTCTATCGAACACCGTTGATCGCTGCAGTACACTGATATCATTGTGGGAGCCGGCCATACCGAAGAAGGAGTGCCTAATCCACAGATCTTTAGATGCCACCGCTTCAAGTATCACAGTGCACTCTCCAACATGTCCCTGATACTGTCCCTGCCAAGCAAAAGGACAGTTCTTCCACTCCCAATGTATACAATCTATGCATCCAAGCATTACAGGAAAATCCCTGCTCTCGTTCATGTCAAAAGACGGGCAGTGTCTGCAATGTTCCCGTGTCTGCAATGTTGGGTTCCCTCAAATAATCCGGGCCAAACATCTGAACCACAGCTTGGCAAAAACGATACATGGACTCCAGTCAAGTGCTCTCGCTCATGCGTAGATACTCATCAACAAGATCACCAGCCATTCCATATGCAAGCATCCGGATAGCTGCAGTGCACTTCTGGTATGAGGAGAAGCCATACATACCAGTTGCATCCGGCTTCGCCTCAAAGTAGTCATCATATGCCCGCACCCCTTCCAGCAGACGAATCAACACTGGCTTCGCCATACGAAAACGGCGACGAAAAACAGAGGCCGGATATGTTGGCTTCACCGGGTTGAAGTAGTCCTTCCAAAGTTGGAGGTGGCCATTTTCTCGGTCACGATCCAACGCGGGCGCTCGCCCAATGACAGACCCGACATGCCGAGGCAGGGCACTCTCGTTGAAGTTGTGGATGAGAGGGCACCCGATATCGCTATCATCATCCGATGATTCATCGGAAGTATCGATGAAAGTGTGGTAGAAGAACTCGTCATCGCTATCCATCTACGTAAAATGAACAATAAATATATGCAACCACCATTTGCACGGCCAAATGCAAAGAAGGGAAATTGTCCATACCTTGTCCGGTCAATCCGTCGAACACCTTCGGGGCGGTAGACTGCGCGGCCGAGTCCGAGGCACCGGAGGAAGGCAGCCCGTCAAGAGCTACTCCGGGACACCTACGGAGCGTCCGCACGGCCGGGACGATGATGGCTGGCTACTACCGGGGCTGGAGAAGAGGGCGAGGGCGGCCCCTCCGGGACGGACGTCGGGGCCTGTCGAGAGCTCCGCTGGGAAGATGGTCGGGCCGGTGAATAGATCCGACCACGGCGGGGAGGCTAGGTGCGACCGCGGCGGAGGAGAGAGTGAACGGCGGCGACTGCGGCGAGGGCGGCGGCGGCGGCGAGGGCGGCTACGGCAATGGGGACGGGAAGGAATTGGGTAGAGGTGGAGAGGGGTTTGTGTGACTAGCCATTGGGCCCGACGCGGACAAGGGAGGACAAAGGGCGGACCGGGAGGTTGTCCGTCCCGCCCCAAAGTTGGACCAAAGTTGGCCAGGTTTGGGGAGAAATCACGTGTCCGTGCGGACATGTGTCCCTATGCGCCAGCCCGTTGGAGCACCTCCCATGTCCGTTCGGACAAAAAGGGACTGGAAATCACGTGTCCGCGCGGACATGTGTCCCTATGCGCCAGCCCGTTTAGAACATCTCCCATGTCCGTTCGGACAAAAAGGGACTGGGCTGGTCCATTTGCGGCAGCCCGTTGGAGGTGCCCTTGCAATGCAACACACGTATTTGAAGGAACCGCCACACGCTTAATAGTGTTCTGTCAGACATGTCCTAGACAGAATAACGAATTCTTTATATATGTTTCTTTTATATATGTTTCTTGTTGTGTTTTATTTTGTTAGATGGAAGATGAGATGGAAATAGTACAATAGCAGGTAGTGTTGATGCATTGGTTCCTTGATGGCAGCAAGATTAAAGAAAGTCGCATGCTGGTTTTACGGAGATTTTGTCTTGCTTCTGGCATGGACATGTTTCATGTTCTGCATCAGGAATTCAGGATACGAGTTGTACTCAAGCATGTAAGATGCTTCCCGATGGGTACTTCATACCATTAATAATAAGTGTCATTCAAATCTCACGATTTTTCCATTGCACTTCGAAAGGATAGTACTTGATTTGCACTTGTCAGCTAAAGCGGCTTTTGAAATTGCTCAAAGACCACTATAATAAATAAGTAGCAGAGTCACACCCTTTGGCATTGGAAACATATAATTAGACTAGCAGCAAGTTCCATCCTGGACACTCAGAACATAATCAATCACATGAGTGCAAGCATCCAATCCTCGTTATTTATTCAAGAACATCACATTGACATCATTAGTAGTACTAAGGCAAGAAAAAACTCCGTTCAGCTTCAGCTCAAAGCAAGTGCTGCGACGGCGAGCAGAGCAGCGGCCACGCCCAGAGAGGAGCACCCTGCGCCAGCAACCCCTGCCACGCCATTGCTGGGGGAGCTGCCGTACTGGGCGTTCGCGCCCTCCAGATGGATTGCCAGGCTGACAACAAGCAGTACCAGGAGAGAACGGAGGTCCATCTTGATTATCTTGCTCGGCTTCTGAAGCTTGATCCTTGGTGTCTTGCCTTTTGGGGGCCTAGGGAGGTTTATATAGAGGCAAAGATGTGGCAGTATGGAAAAGATATGTGCTCTGGAATGTCCGTAGCTGGCTCAGAAAAAAGGGATTTGACTAGTTCTCGGAGGCTGGAGCGTTGCTTCAACCGCCAATTGGGATGGTTTCCATCGTTTTACTTTGTCGTGTTGAGCTGTGCTGGACCAAGCTGGCCCATTTGTAAATTCTTGTGACAGATGCCGTGTTTCTTGCTGCTCCAGACCCGTCAGATTTCGTCCACTTTCACTGCTAGTGCCGCCCATGACTTTGACAAGGCCAGTTGAAGGTAGTGCTATTCCAAGGCAAGGCAAGATAGCTCATTGGCAGGGTCAAGTCTTATTTGCCAAACGCAAAAGCTTCGTGTTTCGATGCGTTGATAGATTTTAGAAAGTTAAATAAAACCCGCGAATTGCGAAGATCATAGCATGTAATACAACCCACTAGAACTAAGCATCGAGGGGATCAAGGCAGGAACACCGATCACTCCAGCATTAGCCCACGAACAAGCCTAGGAGCGAACAGTGTCCAGGAGGCTGGAAGTGCTAGGCTGAATGTTGTCGAACTGTCTAAAGATTTACAATGCTTCTAAATCCACCAGCTGTGAGCATGATAACTGACATGGTCCCTTGCGAAACAGGAAGGGTCAAGTTGCAAGGAATATTTTACCACCCTCTGGAGACTCTGGCTGGACAAGTAACCCCCACTTGAAAGGGGCCGTGGGTTTCTTTCTTTCATCGGAGGGAACATTACTTCAAGAACTCGGTCTCCAGGCAATATATCTTCAACTTAGGTGTTCCTCTTCGGTTCAACAAAAGGACTATTTGTTTCATTCAGTCAAAATGCAATAATGGACTGCACTTCACAAAATACATATCGGCCACACAATAAAATGTTATGATATAATAGGTATTTATCCATGTGCTCCCTCCACTTTTATCCGGGCTTGGGACCAGCATTGGCAGTGTTACGCACCCCCACCCCCCATATACGCAGATACATATAAAGAAACAACTATACCCAAATAACAGTAGAGCTATCATCAAAGGCCAAATAATAATGCAAATGCAACCAGGGAAGGAATCTAACATACATGTCAATAGGGCAAACCACAATAACAACGGGAGAAGCAATCAACACAGGAAGACAACACAACACAACACACAACGAAAGGAGAGGCCTATAGACTGAGGACATATATAACCATCTTATATGCAAGCGAAAAGAAATCACACCAAAGCGTCTATCAAATGTGCCTGGTACTAATAATCAAAGAAATGCAAAAAAAACAAAAAAAAACAAATCCACACTCGAATAGATTCTTTTGAGATGTCATTTTGCACACATATAATGCAAATATAGCAGATGAGAACAGAAATCACCAACATGAGCCAAGAAAGATAACTATTTGCTCAGTAATTCAAGAGAAAGATTATTTCTGGGTAAATAAGCACTCCTAACATTCAGTTTAATTAAAAGGAACCTACTGACTAAATGAAGTCTTTAATTGCCAGATAGCACTCCTATGTTAACACACAGCTTACATATTTAAGCCATTAAATCCTCAAAAAGAAGCCTACTATATGGATCTCACAAATGAAGTCGCATACACAAATTAGCACCTTGCATCTGGATATCACGTATTTGCTCAGTAATTCAAGAGAAAGATTATTTCTGGGTAAATAAGCACTCCTAACATTCAGTTTAATTAAAAGGAACCTACTGACTAAATGAAGTCTTTAATTGCCAGATAGCACTCCTATGTTAACACACAGCTTACATATTTAAGCCATTAAATCCTCAAAAAGAAGCTTACTATATGGATCTCACAAATGAAGTCGCATACACAAATTAGCACCTTGCATCTGGATATCACGCAAGATATTCAAACATTATACCCACATTGAGATAACACCTTGTAAAAATTAATATAATGCACAACATATGATTTAATATGGAAGGGACATAGACGCGATGCAACAAAAATAAACTGGAAAAAGAGTTATATGTAAGTAATATGTATTTGAGATATAATATGGTTCTGATGACCGTAAAATAGTGAGAAGTAATAACGAATTAGCAACTTGCATCTTGATATCACGCAAGAAATTCGGACATTATACCAAAATTGAGATAACACTTGTAAAAAATTAATATAATGCACAATATATGATTTAATATGGAAGGGACATACACGCGATGCAACAAGAATAAACTGGAAACGGAGTTATATGTAAGTAATATACATTTGAGATATAACATGGTTCTAATGACCGGAAAATAGTGAGAAGTAATAACTATGTGAGATTGTACCATACCTCTAATGACCATACCAGAACTACTGAAAAACCTGAAGTGGTAATGACTTGTAATTATGTGCAAACATGCAGCAAACCATTCTGACCAACAGTATTTATTCACATCTAGATCTATACCACAAACAGAAGAAACAAAAACTCTGATGTAAGGAACCAAAAACATAGAACTGTTCTGGTTAATAGTTTAACTCGCAATCAATAAATATTAGCAGAATTTGGACGGACAGAAAAAATAATAATTTTAGGCGTAGATGACAGAAAAGCCTATTGACTGAAATGTCGACTCAGGATAACTGCATGTGATACGAAATAAAGATAACATCGCAAGAAATTATACCCCACGCTTAGATAACTTACGTGCAATGAGCCTCACGTCCAATGGAAGGAAAATAGGAAAATAAAGGTACGACAATCTAACTTAAATTTTACAACCCAAAACACTATATCCCCTAGATGTTATTTAAATTCATGACGCAAGCATAACTAGGTAGATAATTTATGTTACCGGTAAACATAGAAATATATATGGTCAACACAGATATGGATTGGAATAGCAAAAAACTGGGCAAAAAGGGTTAAATGCACCACCAATTTGTAAAAACGAGACTTAATTGCGTTCTACCTTATCACTAAGTTGAATCTATTCAGACATAAACATCCCCAATGGCGCACGAAATATTTGACAGATACAGAAATACTAATGAGGCTAGCAAGATAAGTTAGGAATTACTAAAGATTAAAGTTTCACACAGAATGAATGATGAGGCAATTAAGAACTATGATTATTAAACAGAAAGATTGCATACCAAAAACTACAGATGACAAGAGAAAGTGAACACATCAGCACAATGTAACTTAACAATTACAGTCTGATAAGAGAAAGGGCAAATTGCACATAGCCAAGGACCCGTGACCAAAATTAATTGTAAAGAATGCAAACTAAATGATAATTTAACGAAAATAGCATGAACATACTTATCTGATAAACCCAGTAAAAAAGATTTCTACAAACCACAAGTCAAAAAGTGTTAGTGTAGTACTTTCATGTGAAGCTACAAAAGCTACAAACCACAAGTAGAATTAGCAAAAGAGAGTGAAAAAGCTACAAACCACATGTAATTAGACTTCTTTAGTATCATAGATTCACAAAAGATCTGAATAGTCCTGAAAATGCACAGAACTATGGATGGAAGGAAACTAAACATACTCGGACGTCAAGTAAACATCTTTAATTCAACTTTGCATGGTCAATGAAATATGCAAACAAGACATTTATCAATCTATTGTACAATAACCAAGCAAATACAAAGTAGAAGTAAAAAATTACAAGATCATCCCAACAGATAAGTACTCCCAAGAAATGGAACGTGGACAAAATATTCATTGTGCAGGTTTAATTGGTTGTAAAATACATAAACACATTCACATGAAAAGAGTAAATAACAGCGCAACATGGATATGGGACAGAGCTACGACAAACACCAGAATATTTAAGAAATATGGAACAGAATAATACCAGTGACTAATCGAATTTCTATTATCAAAAGCCTGCAAATTTTGGTACCAACAATAAATAACCGCGATAGTGTTCAATAAGCTTGTAATATATATTTCAAACAGAAAATAATAAAAGTACGTTCTGAGATAGAAACTTATCGTTAAATAAAAATATTATCCAAAGCAATCAAGTTCAATCTAAAAAAAATCTGAGAACAACGAAATTACATTTAGCTGACCACTAAATTTCAGATATGCACAGGTAGAATAACAAATTGTCTCAAATCAGTACAAGCATATAAATCACACTAGGTTCTACTTTGCTCATAACATTATCCTACAAGGTTCATGTGGCCAATGGTAGTTGATTAAGATTATTATGATACCAAATTGTTATCTAAGTAACTTTTAACACAGATCACTGTTCGGTACCAAGCAAAAAAAAACATTATTCTTAGAATTGAAATTTGTGAACTAACACATAAACGTAACACCTTTACTGCCAGTAGTCAAACAAACAAAGAAGCAAAAGTAGATCATGCAAAATGAATATACGCAAGCATAAAAAAAGTACACACAAACAATTAGTGAAATAAAAGTAGGGTTAGGTCAGGAGAATAAGACTCAAACTTGAAACACTTGTACAATGACCCAAATAAATTTACAGAATGATCATGCAGTCAAAAGGGTAGAAGTTATGGAACAACTACTACACTAACAGTTCAATTCAAAATGATACTTTTTCTCTATATATAAGTGAAAAACACATTAGGGACATGATTAATTCTTCAAGTAGACAACATAATTGATGCCCAAGAACAATCGACGTTTTAATTTTGAGAATTAACTACATTGTTCAATACACAATAATCACCACTAAATTTCAGCAAATCGAATTATGCACGTGAAGTTTCACACCACTATCATTCATTAATCAGCTAACTTATAAAAAATCGTCTTAACACAAAACATACTAAGTTACTAACATATTATCCTAACAGGTTCATGTGGACAATGGTCACTGATTAAGATGATTAGGCTACCAATTTGTTATATAAATAAATAACTTCAACACAAAGAACCAGATTCTACACCTAGCACAACTAAAACTCGTGAACAATATTCAATTCATAATAATCATGTTATCAAATTATGTAGCATGCTTACAGCCTAGACTAGATAAGGGGCAAAAAGCAAGCTAAACCACAAGTGAAGAAATCTTGAAGATAACACGACGCAAGATATTGAACTCGTCTACATAGTACAAGCACAACATGAACTTCACATCTACCTAAGTACATGAACAAGTCAAATCATTGATCAAATTGGAGATTATAAGAAGGATTCAACACTGTCAAACAAAATGATAGAACTCCAAAACGACCAACACTTATTACCTCACAATATTACCTTCACATATACTTAAAGCTTCACGTACCTAAAGTTGTGATTAGAAAACTCATGAACACTGTATGAACATAAAATGAACTCCCCAATATATGACCGTTGACCATTAAGGTATCTTGTGCATGACTTAAAAATACAAGAAAATAGATACGAAGACTGTAATTTATTAATCAGCTAAATTGGTTTATGAGAAGAATCAAAGATCAACGAATAAACCACTCACATAAATACATAAGAATTTAAGTTGAATGTGCTTGCTAGAAACTTGGTATTAGAATAAGTGCAGTGGCACCACAAACACGGACCGTGTATCCAAGAAGAATCTGGTTAAACTCGGCAGTGATGTAAAAGAGCTATAGATCACACGTAGAGTTGGCCAAAAAATGTGAAGGGGTGCATTACTTGATTTCATTAACATTATAAATTCACAGCAGATGAGAATAATCATGGAAATGCAAAGCAAAAGGAAACTAAACATACACATATGTGAAGTCAAAGCAATTATCTCTAAATCAACTATACATGGTGAATGAAACATGCAAATAAAACATTTATCAACCAAATATGACATCAGAAGTACGAAATTACTAACTCATCCATCTAATTCACAACAGAAAAATAATCGGGAGGACGTGGAACATGGACATAGGTATTAGAATTCATGATGCAGGTTTCATTGGTTGTACAAATACATCAATACATCCACATTCAAATGACAGTGTCACATTTTTATGGAACTAACGCGCATATGGAACAAAGCTTACCAGAAGATAACAAAACAATAGACTAAGCGTATACAGACAGCAAATACCAATGACTAACCAAATTTCTATTTTCATACAAAGCTGAGAAGTATGATGCACCAATAAATACCCATGATAATGTGCAATAAAAGCTAGCAATGTAAATTTCCAACAGCAACGAAAAGAAAGCAAGGAAATTACACAAAAATATGTCGACATACATGTTACACAAGAACAGCTTTAAGTTCTGAATCAGAAAATGATAAGTATTGGTAAATTAAAAAGATACCTGAAGCAGTAAGTTAATTCAGCTTAAAAGTTTTCACACCTTTATTATTTATTATTCAGGTGACTTCCAAAAAATTGTCTTATTTTAAACAATATTTTATTATTCATTATTCAGCTGACTTCGCAAAAATTGTCTTATTTTAAACATTACTAACGAATTCGATCCAATATTATCCTAAATGAATTAGGAACGTCAAAGAATTTTTGACTGACAACAGAACTAAGACCCAAGCCAAGGTTTAATATCGTATTGACAATGAAGCACCTTAAATTTACAATACATAATCATCACGTCAGAAAATTATGTCGCCTGCATACAATCTCAGGCAGATAAGGGTCAAAAGGCAAGCTAAATCACACACGCAGAAATCTAACCCAGCTGAACTCTCTTCTACATAGTACAAGGAACACATGAGGTTCGAAATCAGAAGAGATTAACAGAATCTTAAGTACCTAAGCACATGAACATCTTATTTTATTGATTCAGTTGGGGAGAGAGACTCGACAAATATAGTGAAATAAACACACCGAAACTGCAAAACACCTGATTATATCATAATTAGGTTAACATGGACTTGAACAAGTTATATATATGCAACTAAAATGGCCTCATAATGATACAAAACCCAGATTACATGGCAATCCAAGAAACAAGTGTAATTTGAACTATGGATGAACATACAATTTTGAATTCCCAATATGACTGAGAGGAGGTATCTTGTGCATGACTTCAAGAACACAGCAAAATAGATAGCTGTAACTTATTTATCAATTAAATTTTTCACTAAGAGAAGGACATGATCAAAGAAGAAGTACTAAACAACGTGATGCTCTCAACAATCAACTAGATAAACTTCCACAAAGATAAGTAAAGATATTGATGTTGTCATTCTCTAATATGTTCTTTGGAAATCAAAGATAACTTCTAATTCATGCATGCCAAAAAAAAGATCAAGCTATACTGTATTACAGCTTTAATGCACCCAATCATCAATGGTAACAACTCTTTCAGCGATAAATGAGGATATCAATATATCATTTAGCATTTACAGTTTCCAACATCAGACAGGATGACCAATTATGTACAGTACAAATTACAATCAGAGATACTACTTAACAAATCTAGCTAATAAGCTAATCCGACACTGCAAGTCAACCAATGAGTATCCATGAAATGAAAATTCAGACCCACAAACTAGTGAAGGACATGTCATCACAAATTATCATGGATCCGAAACAGCAGTACCAACATCTGAATAAGACCTTGAGGTACCAAAAACAGCAGCAGCAAACTTAGTTCAGCAGACAACTTAGTTCAGCAGACAGAACCCATATAATTCTTCACAACTTGTTGCACTTGAAAGAACCTTCAAACGGATAACTTCAAGGGCACACCACTACTACCTTACTTTCCAAACCAATTACTCCTCCTAGAAAGCAAACAGAACAAGCCCCTTCAATTTTCTTAGTTTAAACCTTGAAATTGAACTGACCAAAAAGTACCAAATAACACCACTGAAGAAAAACCTCCGTCATGAGCATGTCCACACGGTTCAGCAAAAACATTTTCCCTAAACCATCCTCGCCTCTACCTTTATAACATGGCCCATAATATAGCACGTCCACATTCAGATAATCTGGCATACATAGCTTGCTAGGGAAAGCAAATAATTCTGGATATAAATCTAGGAAACCTTTTCCAACTTTGTCTAATTCCGATTGAGTCTGGCCAAGTCATAAAGGAACAGGATCAAAAGCAAAACCATGCAGAAATTCGACCCTCCAATCATTGCAACTAGCATTTGTAAGCAGAACTTTACTGAATCGACAGCCTTGAATTTCTTATTCCGGTCATGTCAAGTATCTCCATGGAATCAACTAAACCGACCTGGCCAATCCACCATAGCGGACAGAAATGAAAGCAAACGAACTGCACACATCTCTATGAATCATTATTCTGGCAAAATACAGACCACGTGAGCAATTATTAGGATATAATATATAAGACACAACCCTAAATCAACCAGCGATCATCAGAACATAACAGATCAGCCACGACGCTAAATAAAATGAGAAGTCTAAGCAAAAGTAGAATACAATACCAACGAGGACGGAACAAATTAGAGATCACCGGACCGGACCTAGACCTCGGGATCAACGGACCAAGCACACCAGAAACCAGGCAGATCGCTCGCCTGGAAGAGCATCAAACGAAGAACAGCGAGATAAGGAAACGATTACCATACCTGCGACTTACCTGACGAGAGAGGTAGAGGATAGGAGAAATCAGATCCACCGGCACGATGAAAACTACAGGGGATCGGGTGGTATTTAAAGAGGCCGTGGAGCGGAGCCTAGGGTCGGTGGAGGCGATGGGAGCGGGTTTCCGGGAAGGAGTCGGTGCGGTGGTGGCGGTTCGACCTTTTCAAAGTCGTGGTCGGAGACGAACCCACGGCGAGGGCCACGCGGGTTTGGTGGGCAGTGGGCGATTGCTGCTATCGTTATCTTCCGTGCCACGAGCGCGTTCTTATCCGTGACCATGAAGATAACGTGGGCCCGGATAGTCGTAGCGGAACCGTAAAGTTTTTTGTTTTCCAAATCTGGATCCGTTTTAAAAAAATTAAGTCCTTATGAAAATTATGGAACTTCCAGCGGAAAAAAGGAAAGCGCCAACTGCACAATTTTGGCTCCATCCACTTTAGCGCCAACCTTAATGAGCAGATTTGGAAATAGTTTTGAGCAGGACATACTTGTGTTTAGTTTTCAAAAGGGCTTGATTTGGCAAAAAAAAAAAATACTGTGAACAGCAGCTGCCCCACAATCTATCCATTAAGAAAGACTGAAATGACTAGAGGGAGAGACGTCTTGGATCCCGAGTTTGAAAATATGCATTCCTAAGTTAGGTCTAGTTTAGAGCATCTCCACCGAGGGCCTCCAAATGACCCTCTAAAGGCTCATTGGGGGTCCGGACACCAAAATCGGCCACCAGCAGCACTCCCCAAAGGGTTGGGCCGAGCGAAATCGTGTCCGGCACCCCCGAAAGGGACTCCAAGTTTGGAGGCCCTCTCGGGGGGCGGACATGGCCTCCGACAAGGGTGGCCCGCCCGTCATACACAGCGCCGGCGTGACCTGATTCATTCGCTCCCCCACCCTCCTTCTTTTTGATCTCGCCGGCGATTCGCACCATCGCCGCCACTCTCGTCGCCGCCTGCTTGATTCGCACCTCGGGGCCCAAGCCGCAGCGCTCACGCAGGCCTGCTTGCCGCCGCTCCCCGTCGGTCTCCGATCTCGTCTAGCGCCGGCGCAGCTAATTCAGCCCGAGTACGCCTCTTCTTCCCTCCCGCCCCGCACGCAACCTCTTCGACCATTGGTTGATAGGCTTATTTTATTGATTTGTCATTCGTGGCTTTGTTTCATTGCTTTGTTTCGTCCAATAGGCTATGGACAGCGACGACGAGATCATTTTTTTCCAAATGATGGCGGAGGATGCCGCCCTTGCAGCCGACGACGAGGAGAATGAGATGGTCATGGCCGCAGTTCTAGATGCCGCAGTCGTGGCAAACACGGCGCCGAAGTTTGGAGGATCAGTGAAGGGGCGGAGGCCCAACAAGGAACGTTACAGAGCAACTGTGTACATGCTCTTGTACAACGACTACTTTGCCCAGAAGCCGGCGAACCTTTCTCATGAATTTCGTCGGCGCTTTAGGATGAGCCGGGACGTGTTCAGGAGGATCGTGCATGGCGTTCGGGAATACGACGACTACCTTGAGTTGAAGAGAAGACTACACCGGCCTTCTTGGGTTTTCATCTCTTCAAAAATGCACAGTGGCCATACGGTGCCTTGCTTACGGACTCCGCCGATGCGTTGAATGACTATCTCCGTATGTTTGAGTCCACCGCCGTCGAAGCCACCTACAGGTTTTGCAAGGCAGTTGTGAAAGTGTTTGGAGTGGAATATCTGAGATCACCAAATGAGGCAGACACGGCTCGTCTCTTAGCACAAGGCCAAGCAAGAGGATTTCCAGGGATGCTTGAAAGTATCGATTGCATACATTGGAACTGGAAGAACTGCCCGTTCGCTTGGCAGGGGATATATAAGTCAGGACATCACGGAAAGTGCAGTGTCATACTTGAGGTCGTGGCAGACTATGATCTTTGGATCTGGCATGCGTTTTTTCGGCACCGTCGGTGCCGCCAATGACATCAATGTGCTCCAATGCTCCCCGATGTTTAAGAAACTTTGTGATGGCCTAACTCCACCATGCAACTATGTGATCAATGGCCATGAGTACAACAAGGGGTACTACCTTGCTGACGGCATCTATCCTACTTGGTCAACATTTGTGAAGACTATCTGTAACCCTGTCGGCAAGGCAGATTGCCATTTTGCAAAGAGGCAAGAGTTTGTTCGCAAAGACTATCCGCTACCCTTGTCTTTCATGGTCGCTAGATGAAATGTGTGAAATCATGAGTGCTTGTGTTATCATGCACAACATGATAATTGAGAGCGAACGAGATACGAGGAAGCAACTGATCAACGAGGTATTCGATTTCCAGGCGCCTATGGCCCATCCACAGCCGGGTGTGCCGACGCAATATGCAGAGTTTCTCGCCATGCATCGGGAAATTCTTGATGGAACAATGCATCATCAGCTACACAATGACCTCGTGAAGCACCTGTGGGCTATCAAAGCGACTCAACCGGCGGTGGTTTGATAAGTCATGTTTTAAACTTGAATTCGTATTTGAATTTGAACTTGTGTTGTAATAATCTATACTTTTTATCTTCAATTCATATTGAAATGCAAGAACTTGGGTTCTATCGCCGATGTGGTTTAGATGAAAAAAAAATTGGAGTGCTTGTTTGGGGTGCGCCGCTATGGGCGGCACCCCCAATTGGCCGGACACATGTCCGGCACCCCCAATTGAGCGCAATTGAGGGGGTGTCGGACACCGATTTGGAGGCCCCGGTGGAGATGCTCTTACGTCTATGGTTTGTGTTGTTTATATGTATGTTGTATGAAGGTAGGTCGATGGATCTTGGCGACCAGATCCACCGCGCTGCGCTACGTCGGTGGCAGGTGGTGATGCATGTATGGTTGAGGGACTCGCATCCATCCCAATAAGGCTAGCATCTGGAGCTTTGAGTTGGGATCTTCAGGCCCGACTTTGTGCGACTATTCTTCACTTTGCGGTGGTGCTCCCATTGAGGGAGCCGAAGGTGGCAACGAAGGCTCCGGGCGACTCCCTAAATAAGGTCTGGCCCTTGGTTTTCTGTTGCTGCAATTTCCTCTTGTATCTGCCTGCTCCGACTCGTGGGGGAAGTTCGGGGTTTGATGACGGGTCTACTCTCATGGTGTGGCGGCCGCAGGCCTGTTCTTGCCACGGTGATTCTGATTTTAGTGAAGCCATGGTTTCCTCCGTTTCTCTCCATGTGGAGTTGAGAAGAGGGGATGTATTGCGGAGCTAAAGTTTGGAATCCGGCGGCATTGGAGCAGCGACACCGTTCTGAGACTACACCCTCGACAGCCATTGTTTGCTTGCCGCCGACTCAGATGGCCAACCGGTGGCCTTATTTTTCGCCGGTAGTCCTAGGCGGTTCTACAACCTCCAGATGGAGGCCCTCAGCGGAGTTCAAGGCGGCACTCCCTGTTTTCTCGAAGCCAAGTGGTGATGTCCCCGGCATCAGTGAAGATGGCCGTTCTTCGTGCTCCTAGTGTGACGGCGGTGAATGATGGCATTTTTCATGTACTTTCTAAAGTCTTTTATGTAAATAGAAACGACTTTCTTGCTTTGACTAGTTTTTGTGAGGTCCGTACTGCAAATGTATCTTTACCGCTAGATTAAGGAGTGGCCCAAAAAAGTTATAAAAATCTAGGGGGAAATCTAAAATGTAAATAGTGATATAATATATCGTTACATTTTAAGCTAGGCAAAAATGATAAATGTGTGAGCGGTTGATGCTATCGGCATATCCTTATCTTCTGTGGCAACAACGCGTTTTTATTATCCACTAATGAGGACACGCCATACACGCGTGATGACGTGGGCCCGGCGCTGCACCCGCAGTTACGTGTGGAAATGGACAAATTTGACCATCTAAAATTTCAATATAAAATGAACCAGATTTTTTAAAAATCACAATCTCCCAGGCACCATGGAACACGCTAGGGTGCGCCTTGCAATGTACCATGGCGTCCTACTCTAGAGCGTCATGCAAAAAAAAAAACTCAGACTTAAAAAAAATTGTAGACTTGATTCATTGTGTTGAAGTTTCAAAAGGGTAGAGCTTTGTTCTCCTATTTTCTTCTTGTTTTTATTTGTCCATTATGCTTCTGATCTCAGATGCAAACAAGATACAGAGAACAAAACGAGTTAGTGTCACGTTTTGGAGGATCGGAGACCATGAAACTTTTTGCGAAATGTCCTTTGGTGGTAATGTGCTCACCAACTTTACGATCGAAAGAAAAAAGCGAGCAAAGCACAAAATCCAAGCTCACAAATCAGACATGCAACTGTTGATCACACTTCCACATAACTCAACTCGAACACATCACTAGAACTTCACGGGACAACTCCCCATGAGAGGATGTATAAACTTTGGTGGCGGTACAAAATTCACCTGACCCGGCATCGGCACAGCAAGATATCATCAAGTGTTCGACTCATCAAGAACAACCAACGAGCCAAGTTGAGCAGAAGAGGATCATGTAGGTCAATAGTCATACTCTTGTTCGCCTGTTTCGAGGACAGCTAGGTCAATTATCTTTCGTGAACATCCCTTGCATAGTTCTGAGCCAGCCCATGTACTGCAGGCGCTCCTTCTGAAGCAAGTGTTCGCGAAGTGAGCTCGCCAGTTTGGAGTCAACGCCTCTTGCCAGGAGATATTCTTTCAGTGCAGTCTGTAGCTTGGGATCCAAAACTCTGCATAATGATAGGGAAAACAGTGTCACTTACTGCAGCCGGAAAGGAACGGCTCATGCTTCTTGAGCTTGCCGCTGATCTGAATCGAAGAATCAGTTGCTTCTTAAATAGAACAAAACAGTGGGTACTGTATTAAGCATTAGCCATCTTAAGTGCAAATTACAAATAGATGAATCAGATTTCCTACATCTTGAATTATTTCCTCCTAATTTATGGAGCAATCTCCCACTATAGCATTTGATATTGCATAATCATTTACATCAAAATAACACAGCTACTTCCGAGTGATTGAACACCTACTTTGATCCTCAGACAAATGATGCTTAAAAGCACTCAGTGCAGTCAATGCTTAAGTTAAACTGGTCCTACTTTCAAACTATTACCGTTTGTTCCTTCCCGTATCATCAATCGAGAAATCTCTATCTGTATGTTATGACTCAAACTTCACAATGGACAGAAGTAACGGTTCAAAGTGGTAGCACAGGTTAGGATGACTCCAACGGGACGACGCATCGAGTCCGGCCGTGTCCGTTTACCAAAAATCATCCCCCAACGGGCAGACGCATCCAGCCCAGTCCGGTGGTCATTTTTGTGTCCCGCCCGACGCATTCCTGGCCCAAATTTGGGTCACGTTTGCGTCAGGACAGGACAGACGCGTCCGCGCGTCCGACTGCATCCGCTGTTGTCCGCCTCCACACGATGCATGACCCACCCGTCAGCGTGTGCAACCCACCCATCTCTCCCCATTGTTTTCTCTTCTCTCTGCAACCTCGCCGCCGGTGCCGATGCTGGCCCAACCTCGCCTCTGGTGCCGACGCTCGCCGGGCCAGCCCAAGCTCGCCGCCGGTGCCGACGCTGGCGCCGGCGCCCACCGTCGCCCCTGC
The DNA here is from genome assembly GCA_947311845.1 of Poa pratensis. Lineage (NCBI taxonomy): Eukaryota > Viridiplantae > Streptophyta > Magnoliopsida > Poales > Poaceae > Poa > Poa pratensis. Next base: position 38,986,030 of record CAMZMU010000084.1, read on the forward strand.
TCGTCCGCCGCCCACCGGTGCCGGCACTGGCGCCTAGCTGCTGCGAGCGCCTCCCGGTCAAGAACGAGGCGGGCGAGCGCGACGCCCAAGCTCGTCGCTGGCGTCGGCGGCGCCGCCGCCGCCTCCCCGTGGTGGCCGCGCGTGGAACTCCATTCGCGAACGCGCGCGCAGATCGTTGCATCAAGCTCTCCCAGGTCTCCGTGGAGTACTAGTATTTTTGTCACTTGCTTGTGTCTTTGCAAAGAAGAGCAGCTACAGTCAATCCGGCGACCGGCGCGCTCGCAGCTGCTGCGTTGATGGAATCTTGGCTGAGATGGCTCCGTGTGCTAGTGATCTATGAACAACAAGGAAGGCATGGAGTGGTGTCAGGCAGGAGAGGTCCAACGCCGGGCGAGCTGGACGGCCGGGAGGGGAGACCGGCGCGGGCGTGGACGAGGCAGGAGCAGCGTGGCCGGCGGGAAGGCCGGCGCGGGCGTGCGTGACCGGAGCATCGATCGATCGATCATTGTGCTAGCCAGTTGAAAGCGTACTAGCTAGCTCAATCGATGGATCGTGATCTTTGTGGTGCCTGCTTTGCTTCGAATGCGTCGGTCCGCGTTGAGGGCACTCTCCAAATACGTATGTCCGCGCGGTGTCCGCCGGCCGGACGGCGACGCAAACGGATAAATTCCGGGCCAAATCGGTGTCCGTTTGCGTCGCCCCGTTGAAGTCATCCTTATATGCTAGGTACTAGACATGACTTGGTTAGTCAAGCACTACACTACATTTGTGCTGAACTTTTGACGTAACCTTGCTTCCAATTTTTCTATTTACTAAAAGCACAATCTAATGCTTTGATTCAATATTACACCGCGAGCAGCAATCTTGAGAAATTAGGTAATGAGTAACCCTTGACTGTGAAGTGTAACCTACTATTCATTTAATTTGGTGCCCAAATCAAAGCAATTGCACAAAAGCACCAAAAAAAGGATGATCTCATGTGGCATACCGCATATTGCAAGGATCAATGACCTCTGCACGGATCTAATATCCAAATTCCTGAACAGCTGTAGGAATGTACTAGAGTCATATCCTGCTAGATCGGGGTACTATATAAACATAGGGATTCGACGACATTGCATACTCCATTGCGGATGATAAACAAGAAGTGCCAAGTGGAAGTCCCAAAGTGGAGGAGATCGATACACATATCATGAAGCAATCAAGATCAGCGAACTAAAGTGTCGAGGAAGATGTGACTCCATGGTTTGTAAGGCGGTAAGGCGTCCTAAGCGGACGCTTGTCGTTTTTCTAAGGAAAGGGAGGGCGCCTTAGCGACTAAGCGTCGCCTTAGGGACGCCTTAAAAATCATGTGTGACTCTGTGCTATGCGTGGATGAGCGCCTCTCTTGAGGCCACGCTTGGCTCCGATCAAACCAAGGAAACCTTTTGGAAGAGGACAGATGAATACTATACAAGTCATGTCAAGGTCCCTTCCAACCAACTCCACGGTTGGCCCTCGAACGCAAGCTGGGGAAGATGGTGAGGTGGATGGAGGGTGAAGGCTAGTGTCGAGGCAAGCTTGATTAATCTTGCAATGGACGAGGAGATGTTGAGGGTGAAGGCCGAGAAAGAAATGAACAAGAGGACGGAACAAGAGCAAAGGATCATGTTTATAGATGCCAGTGGGATGGATGCGACGGCAAAGAAATTTATTGAGAGCTCACTCATGGGCAAATATTGGCTTCTAAGATGTCATGGTTTGATCTTGGTGGTAGTGGCAATGGGGGTGTGTGGTTTATGTTGCATGTGGCGTCTTTTGATAAATTATGTTGCATTTGTGGCTTTTGGATGTGCTATGTTGTGGCTTTGAAAGTAAAATGTTGTTAATTTTATGAATTTGAAGCGTGTGCATTAGAAATATCGCGGTTTGAATTGGTACGTTGGGCAATGTAGTTTATGTATGCAAAAGGATGTGACAAATAGCAAGGGAAATTTATTCGAAGTTAATTTTGGGGGAAGGGCTAGGTGCAAGCTGTTAGGTGTTCCCTCTCTGTTCTCTCTAGCAAATGAAGAAAATAGGGAACTAGAACTACAAAGGAGCACACCAGTTTCAGGCAACAAATGCCTTCCTTTTTCAATTAGATTGTACAGCAACGAATGCTACACTACACAGGCAACAAATGCCTACAAACTTGGCAACCTATGCCTACAAAGCTTACACATATGCATGACACACATACATATGTGCTTGGATTTCTACTACATCTAGGCTTGCAGCTTTGCTTCTCTCCATATAGGTGCCTCTCCTTCTATAGAGGGTTCAAGGTCGGTGCTACCGCATTCAGAACCTTCTACTGCTTTCTACTGCTACCCTATCTTACATCCTAAGAATAACATATAAATAGTAAAATCTAGAACATACTAGCACTTACTAACTTAACTCCTAAGCAAGCATTACTCTCCCACAACCTGCAGACAGCTGCAAACATATTGCACCATGCCTATCTACTCCGGACACAACTTATGTTTGCACCATGCCTATCTACTCCGGACACAACTTATGTGCCCTATTCACGCCACAAGCAGCACACAACCTATGTGTGCACCATGCCTATCTACTCCGGACACAACTTATGTGCCCTATTCACGCCACAAGCAGCACACAACCTATGTGTGTTCACACTGGAGCCTGCACACAACCTATGTATGCAGTTTACACCATGACAAGATTACATCAGGCCAACAATCACCCCCTAATCTTGTCATCTTCAATCATCATCACAGCAGTGCTGGATGTTCATCCGCCGATGCCAAGAGCGCTTGTTCTTTCTTCGGGTTGCGGCACTCACCACGGACGCCATAGTTGTAGCACTCCCCCTTCTTCTTCCCAGCCTTGCGCCCACTACGCAAACTGGTGTCGGAGTCGCTGCTATCGTCCTCGGCGTTACGGCTGCTGGCATGACCGTGGATAGCACCACGATCACCCTTCCCCGACTGATCATGTCATTGGACGACACCCTGTAAGCTGTCATGGGACCGACACACACCTTCTTGGTCCTTGAATCTTGAGGCTCTGATACCAATTGTTAGGTGTTCCCTCTCTGTTCTCTCTCTAGCAAATTATCAATAGCAGAGGTGCTGAGACACGAAATTATATGAATCAATACTACGCTATTTATATCCTAGTATCCTACATCCAGATATTGAGAAATTTTCACCAAAGAATAGGCTCCCCTCGGATCATTTATGAGAATTTGTACTGTGAGAATACCGATCAAAACATCCTAAGAAGGGGCACATAGGATTTTTCATTGAACACAGGCTCTCCTCGGTTTGTGGGATTTTGCAGGATACCAATTATTGAGCTCCTTTTGCATGTAAATGCACTTTGGATCAAAGAAATGGTGCTGCCAAATTCCAATGGGTTGGTTTTCTATTCGCCAACTCTATAGGAAATTCAAATCCAAAACAATCTCTTTTCTACACTCCTAGAGTACGATCGGGGCAATTTTCCTATGTTCTAACAAAATGACTGTTCCTGCTACTTAGTGGTGTTTTTGCAAACAATAGTAACCCGACTATATCAGTTCAGTTGACCCATTATGCACGATAACAGATCCACGAATTAACAACCAAGCAACACAAGGAATTACCTGAAGTCCGGTCCTTCATACTTGCGGTCTCCAGCGTCGCCAGGGAACTCGTGATACGAAAAGGAAGTTATATCATAGCCAGCAGCATCGTCGCCGTCGCACGCAGCCGCGCGGCAGTCGAAGCGCAGCAGCGGCTCCACCCCTGGCTTGCTGACGAACACCTTCATGAGCGCGTCCCTGGGGAGCGGCTCCTCGCCTTCAAACCGCAGCGGGGCGAGCAGCGCGGACACGAGGACCTCCTCGGCGTCTCCGCTGCGGCGCAGGAGCACGTCCTGCGCGCCCGGTGCGTCCGACACAGCGGCGAAGTCGTTGATCTCCTGCGAATGGGGAGGGAGTCGTGAGTGGCGCTGGATTCGGCTGGGGGTCAGTGCCTCAGTGGTGGGAAGATGGGGCCAGGGGTACCTGGGAATGGAGGGAAGGGGGAGAAGAGGAGGGGGACGAGGAGAGCTCGTGGGCGATCTCCGCTTGTAGGGCGGGCAGGAGACCGTCGTCCTTGGCGACGCGGCGGCGCCGGCGGAGGGCCGCGGAGGCGGACGTGCTCAGGCGCCGCAGGAACATCGTCCCGGGCTGGAAAGGGAGGCAGATCGGTCTAGCCAGATCGGCCGGACTCGAGCCTGGTGAAAGCTTCGGGCCATAGCCTGGTCGGGCATTTGATTGTAATTGTAAACCACACTCGGAAACTCCAAAGTGCACCCGGGAGCATGTGGTCCCGTTTTTTTCGAAAAAATATAGAAAATTAAAAACTTATCAAAATATTCCGAAAAAATCATGCACGTACCTGAGCATGTTACGCACCATCGTGTCAAATTTGGCGACGAAACGACATCGCGGCCGCCCTGTGCAAAAATGACAAAATTCTGACAGAAAATAGCATCCAAAATTTTGAATTTTCAGATCTCTGATTTGTCATTTTTGCACAGGGCGGCCACGATGTCGTTTCGTCGCGTAAATTTACACGATGGTGCGTGACATGCTCAGGTACGTGCATGATTTTTTTCGGAATATCTCTACCATATTAAAGCTCAGTTGGTGGTGATGGTGATTGCGGTACGTCGTGAGTCCTATCCGGCACGAACCAGCGGAAAATGAAACCGGATGACCCAGCCCTGCTCGGCTGCACGACCCGTCCGCTTCGGCAAAAAAGGAAACTGCACAAACCGCACTATCGCCCCTCTCGGCACTATGCGCCGCCGGTGGCCCGGTGCCCTTATGGTCTCTTCACCCGGCACCGCCGCCAACCACGATCGTCTCCCGCGAGCCGTCTCCATCTCGCGTCCACATCCTCCCAAGCACCTTCTTCTTCCTCCAGATTCGTCCGAGCTCCCGCCGGTCGACGTCCTCCCGAGCACCGACCTCGCCACTGTCCTTCTCCAGTTCGTGCCCCTCCTGGACATCTATGCTGGTATGGATGTGCTAACCCGTGAGTGCATGAAGGCGGAGTATGCGGGTATGTACTATGTACCAGACACCACCTTTGTCCAACATGATGTCGAGGAATACAAAGCTGGCTGCTACTTATGGCCTTCTAATGGACTTCACTTGTTCGAGTCTTTGTAGCACCGTAACTATAGAAGATTTCCTTGTATTGAAGTCCTCGACATCGCTATGAGTTTCTTTAGAAGCATTCACACAGAACACCCTGAACTTTTGACATCATTCACAGAAGTATTTTCTCCATGGTCGCTGTCGTGCCCAGGGAACAACGTCGTCCAGGTCTGCAAGGACCCCAAGAACAACGAGGAGTAGAATACCAAGGTATTAATTTGATTTTTCTTGCTTTGTGCCTTTCTTCCTGTAACTTTCAGTCATTTTAATGTGGACATTGGGTTTTGCAAATTTGGTAGGGATGAGTTTAATTTGGTCAGGGATATTGTTGTAGTTATGGTTCAGATAAGCCAGGGTAGGTTTGGGGACCATGTTTCAGAAATTCATGTTGATTTGTGCAAGAACCGAGAGAATTTCGATAATTAACTTATGTGATTATCTTGTTGAACTGGTGTCTAGGGATCTTAAATAACACTTGGCAGTATGCTATCATTTACAGAGATTTTTTTTTGAAACGGTATCATTTACAGAGATAGCATAGCGATAGGGAGATTTCAATCAAGTCAAGGGTACTGTATGCTCAAGACATCGTGTCTGATATAATTCAATCTACCATGTCCTGAACAATTAAAAAGGAAGCCCCCTGCTCCATGAACTGTTCAGCTGAACATTGATATAGCATTTTATCTGTCATTGAACTCTGGTGCTTCAGGGTCCTCGAAATTCTGAGGGAGTTGTCTTGGCCGCCAAAACTGTTGGGCATGCTCATATTCCATCAGCAATGAGTGTGCAGAAGTACTCCGTGAAAGCATCAGGTATGCAGCAGAGGGAAGATTGCATTATATTGAGGTGGAAACTGATTGTAAACTATTGGTTGAGCTCTCGAGCACAAGGCATCAACATCGAGCGGAAGTCCTCCCAATTCTCATGGAAGTTCAGGAGGTTTGCACGGATTTCTCAGTTTTCTCTCTTAATTTCATAGGACGTGGAGCTAACTAGGTTGCATATCCTTGTGGAAAGCGAGCTTCAGACGAGTGTCACCTTAGTTTATGGCTGAACTATACCCCATCTGTTATGCTAACTTCTAACATTGACTCTTGTAATCACATGAAACATCGACTCTTAGTTTATGGCTAAACTGTACCCGTCTTTTCTGTGAAGTTATAACTATATTCCCCATCTTTTTTGCTAAGTTGTAACATTGACTCTTACTCAGTGTGTTCAATGAGTATGGTTACTTTCCCCTTGCGAAAATGAGAGGAATCGAGCAAGGGAACGAATATATTTGTAGTGAGACCATATGCTTGCATTTCAAGAATAGACAATCTTCACTGGTACACGTTACATCTATCAAGTATCAGATTTGAGATCAATATGAATACAATGTTGGATAATGCTCATGGGCAGCTACATTCTATTTTTTAGATGTGGGCAGCTATAGTCTGTTAAACAGAGTATTTTTTATGCAATGGACTACTAAAAGGCGTTTACACATAGGCTGATAGAAGACTTGAAGTTCTATTATTAAGTATTTGGAGTCTGCTCTTCATTATTGTCAGATTATGAATTGGAAAAGAGTTGCACTGTACTTGTTTTAGTGTCTTCTGGAAAACTTTCGTTAGATCTTGTTTGAACAGAATGACACACTGAGCCCTTGTTAAGTTGTATTGTGTTGCCACAAATATTCTGTTTTAGGAAAATCCTCCCTTGAAATCTCAATCACTATTGTCAGGGGTATTTTTCATCAGCACACTATGTTCGACCATGAATGTGTAGTCGTGTGTCGTTAAATATACTGATGAGTCACCGGCGTTTTACTTTGAATGGATACTATTTAACCGAATAGCTAACATTTCGACAGACAAATAGTATTTGATTACCCCCGATGAATAAAAAGGGTTAAACAGTGTCACATCAATTTTATATCAAAGATGGGCATGGAAAAACCTCGCTCGCAGGTCAATCCGCGTGTGGCCTACCCTCCCCATATGAGTCATCGGTCAATCAAGTTGGAGACTATTGTGCAGTGAGATGATAAGATTAGAAGACAATGCATGCCTGCGATGAACATGGCGTGAGGGGCATGCTACCATTTCTTGTGAGTGCTGCATATATCGTGAGTTAGAAACATTTTGATCAATATATCTAGGTCAAAATTTATTGGGACGTGGCAACGCACGGGCATTCAACTAGTTTTGATAAGTTTTCAATTTTCTATATTTTTTCGAAAAAAACCGGGAGCACAGGCTCCCGGGTGCACAATGGCCGCACACCCTTTGTTTTTTGGACATAACCACACGTTACTTTGCACTTTGGGCATGTTTGGTTCATGTTGCCAACATTTGTCGCACCTTTTTTACCGCTATCTAGGGTTATCTATTTAGTTTGATATTGTTTATAAATATACTCCCTCCGATCCGCTTTTTCTGTCGTGGGAAAATACAAACCGAGAGCACAACCGGCGATTTTTTTCTAGGATCACAGGGAGTATAAGTTTGCTCACCACAAGAAAAATTGTTAGTTCTGCTAGAAATAAGTCATTTTATTATTGTTACACATTGCAAGCATGCGATTATGGGGCGTTGGCGCACGACGAGCTTGACGACAACGCTTCCCTCTAGACGGAGATCACTATGGACACAACCCACAACAATAGGTCGCATGGACGGTGAGGATATAGGAAGCCATGTGCCGACGATATATAGTAGTTGGTATTTTTAAATGATCGAGACTATAGTTCGTTTCCGGTGGGTACTAGACGCTTAACCAAACTAAGTGAAGTCACATTACTGGAGGTCGGTCGATTCTCCTCGATCCCATGTGCCATCGCCACCACTGACTCCAATGCACGCCATCAAATTCTTCTCCTCCCGCCACAACGCAACACTTCTCCTCATCGTGTGTGAGACCGCCACAATGAGGGTTTCTCTTTCGATGTGGACACTGTGAAACATGATGGATTCATCTTGTCAAATCCCTGAGATTGGTTTATCTAAGGAAACCGGACAAAAATCCGATCTTAATAGGAGACGGAAACTCTCGAGCGGCTCAGAGTCGCCCCGAGTAGGTAAACCCTAACCTAGGGTATGCGCGGCCTATCGTGGACCCATCTCGTTGTGGAGAAAAAAATGGGGATTCATGATTTCAAAGTGTTGATTTTAGAGATATAGAGTTCACGATTCGATTCCGACTACCTCTATAAACTTGAGGTTTAAAACAGACTTTACTCTTTTCATTCATCTTGAATACAATGTTTTCTTGAATTTCTTTGAAAGACGTCCATGGATGTCTACCCAATCAATGAGGCCAATACATGTGAGCATGAAACCAGACAGCTAAAAAACCAAGATCAAGGCGACACGGACAATTCTTCACACCCCGTTTTCGCTCGACTCATGTGGCAAGAACTTCCAGTGTTTGTGGCACACTCGACATGAAACCTATTAATCGAAGACGACATACATGACTTTATCACTTTAGGTTGGGTACACACTGAAGGCCGTCACAATGCACACTTGGCAGGAGAGATTGTAGGCAGGTGCTCGATGTTGGTTCAAGCTAGCTCATTGGTCCTATCGGCTAAAAGTCCTGTCAAGGATGATGCCTCGTTCAGAACACAATACACGAAAAATATAGAAACGGAGAAAACACATGAATAGAAAAGGAATCGAGTTGAGGAAAAACACTCGAGTTTGAATTTGTTAATGATGCTTTCGCCTCTCGATCCGATGTGAGCAAGTAACCAAAAAAGTTTCGGTAACATGTTTATAATCCTATGAAATTTCCCTGAAATGTGAAGGTGCACTCATGAAAAATCCATTGCAATAAAAAAATCATGCAAAATTCCTCTATTAACAAAAACATCTCATGAATGTCCTACGCTCATTCCTATGGACCAAACGCCACAAAAGTTTCACGCATGTTCGGAATGCAGCGAAGGGAAATCACATGAATGGGAAAAATTGCAAGACTTTGATGCCATATCTCGTGGATTCATACAGTCAGGAATGAAAAACTCGGAATGTACAACATAGTTGTTTTGATGTAGAAATTTTGCAGGAATCTGTTTCGTCAAAAGATGGAGAAGAAGAGAGATGAAGACGCATGTTGCCTTGGATTTCTCAAAAAATATGTGGTAGAACGAAGTAGTGCAAACGCTTAAAATTCTCTAGAAAGATCAGGGAAGAAGGATCTCAGTCAGGGGCGGAGGCCCCCCACCCCCACACACCCACACCCACACCCACACACCACCATGGATTAGTTCATATCTAGCACATGAACAGGGCAGATTTTTTTCTGTTTGCTTTAATCAGCCCCCCTCAACATGCTAATTTGACTAATCTTGCCTCCACCACTGATCCCAATAGGAGTGTTCAAAGCAACAGTCCAAGAGGCGTCTTAGAAGATTTTTCTATATAGTTTCATTCCAATAAATTTTACACTCCCTCTAATCTTATTTAAGTATCGGACGTTACACATATTAGTTGTGCTACCATAGTTGAAATTCCACGACACATAATTCGGATCGGAGGAAGTAGAAAATCGTTTGTTCCAAACGGGCTTCATATTCCAATGGAAGAGCCATTCTGGCATTCCTGTGTCACAAATGGACCGCCACCGCCTGACCATTGCACGGGGGTTCCACTGATGGCCAAAAATGCACTTTACTTGCTTTGGTGAAGGATTAAAAAACACACTAGCTTTGCATCATACAGACATTGTTTCCTCTGTCCCCACGAGAGAGGATTCAGCCCCTCACCTGCATTTGCACATCCTTCACGGCTGGTGTGGTCTGGCTCCGATGCTCCATCAATTATTATAAGTTTTACAGTGGAGCTCATCAATTATACGACAGGTATTTTTGTCCAGAACATGGCTGCAAAATTTGCTAAGCTTGGAGGCATTTATCAGAATATTCAGGAGGTTTGGAGAATGTGTGGAAAATGCAACATCAGAAAAATCAGTAGAGAGCAGAACAGAGCAGCTCATGAGCTTGCACAGTTCATCAGGAAGAACCCAATGCAGGAAGTCTGTTTAAATAGGCTTCCCCCTTCTATTATTCATGTAACTGAACAGGAATGTACTGAAACTGCTATGTTACATGAATAAAGCTCTCTATTGAACGCAAAAAAAAAAATTATACGACAGGTATTTTTGTCGTGCGTGCCACTGTTTCAACTGTACGCCATAATAACAGCCAGCTAGGCGGACGACTGTAAGGATCCCACTTTTTAAAATACTAGCAAAATGCCTGCCCGTGCGTTGCAACGGGAGAGGAAAAACATGTGTCACGAAGATGACGATAATATGTTATTGTTGATATAGGTAAGATTAGATATTATTCTTTTAATAAGCTAAGTCTATTAGCTAGCTTCTGTGTAACTCATTTAGAGGCATCACAGCATGCTTAGTTAAATGATTTAGCTATAGAAATTATCCTACACTTGCACAGAGCACAGAGCATAGCCCTAGCTTAATATCAATCAAGATCCTTCAGAGGCACATCTCTGAACATAATGGTTCAGAGTAGCACACACTGAAATCTGTCATGGGCAGCTAACTGAAATGGACAGCACAAGCAGTTAACATCACAACCATAGTTGCTAGATAGATCAGCTGCAGTATATATTAGGGGCAATAGATCAAAATGCAGTGATCATCACAGAAGCATCAAAAGCAGCACAACCCTAGACGACCAACCTCAGTTCATCGGCTCGAAGGCCGGTCACAGAAGAAATTCACCTCGAATATTCTGTAGCCGAGGCAAAGCATGGAGGAGCTGGAGTTAGCGTAATAGAGGACGTAGGCGAGGGAGTCGTGTAGCTGAGCGTCACCGTGGTTCCGGTGATGGTATCACCACCATCCCGTCGGCAACGACAGCAGCAGCCCAGGGAGGCAGACCAGACCACCCGAGCAGCACCATCACACCACACCACCATGTCTAGCAGCAGCAGGTGACCAGCAGCACCCACAGCACGACATTTGTTGCACTTCCCCAGTGAGCAGAGAGTCAGGAGAGGGGCCACGGCGGCGTGGTCGAGCAGAGGTCATCGAAGGATAGGAGTAGGCGTCGAGGAGGAGAGCCGAATCGGCGAGGAGAGGACGCCGGGGTTGCATCCATTAGAGGGCCATCCCGCCGGCGTCGAGGTTGAGGTAGGCGACACAGAGGCGAGATCGAGCGGAGGCTGGAGGTGGAAGTCGTGGTCGGCATGGAGCAGTACCCCGACATGGCGTGCTCGAGCAAGGGATCGAGGAGACGCAGCAGGAGTCACGGGAGCCCGGGGAGCAGCGCCGGTGAACCAAGTTGTGGCGGCTAGGGTTCGAGAGCAGGCTCAATTGGAGGCGGCCGGGAATGAATCGAACGCGGGGAACCGACGGAGGAGCGCAGGGCGGAGCCATGCCGGAGACCAGCGGCGCGGGAGATGGCCGACGACGTCCGGACCGAGGGAGGCGGCGGCGGCATCGCCAGGTAAGGAGACGGGGATCGAGGGAGAGAATGAGCGGTCGCTCGGGAGAGAGAGGGTTGAGCAGAGTAAAGGCGTTTTTTGCAAAAGGGTCCGTGTGTTTTCGGGAAATCGCGAATAAGTCAGTAGGGCGTCCGCTCTGTGGACTGCGGGTTAGTTTCCCAGTTTGTCAGAGGGTTTTGTGCAAAATGGCGTTCCGAACCAGTATCCACTCGGCGGTGGCAGTGCATTGTAATAGGACCAAACTCTGAGGGGTAAAAGCGTCTTTTCAGGGTTGGACGGGAAGAAGCTTTACTTCCTTTTATAGTAGGTATAGAAAGTGGAGAACCATGTGTTTCGTGCTAGTCCCTGGATCGACTTGCTAGCACACACATTTAAGATGAAGAATATTTTTTTGAAATTCCGAAACCAGTTTTGTACACCAAAAATCCCTACTCTACTACAATATCAATCCAAAACAGGTATATACGGCTTACATCGGCGTATAATGGCATGGTGTGTAGCTACCCATGCGTGTAGCGGATATTTTTCCTTAAGATGAATATCATAACAAAGCGTCAAGTCATTTACACGATGATCTAGAAATAAAAAGGTTCGATACAAGGTGCATAGCCCACGGCTAGCTCAAACCGAAATAAACACACAGCGAAAACCAAATGATACAGTGAGCCCCATCATCTTCATGCGCCACAGGCAAGCATGTTGGTTGTAGACTCGAGACCCTAACGAGACCTCACTCGTTGTCTGATGAACCTGCAACGGTGAGTTACAGCCCAAATTTGTTGGGTCAGCACAATTGAATTGTGATGGCAAGATGACACTTATGTGGACATAAATGGCAACCTATCTTCTACATGAATATTTGGCTAGGTGGAGTTTTTGAGCCTGGTTTGCATAAAGCAAATTTTATCCTATCATTTGTAAAACAATTTTCATCATAGACAAAGATTACCACTGATAGACATCAGCGTACACCTTTGACAACTACTCATGGCAAGCACCACTGATAGACATCAGTGAGCTCCCAACCCTTGTTCCCTCAAGTTTTAATTTAGAAATTATGATGACGAGACCTTCAAAAGCTTTCCTGTCTAGTTGCTCAAAATGTCCGTAACCGGGGACACGGCTAAGTACTTAGTTTTATACTCTCGAGAGGCAGTGCACTTTCACCACAAGACCCAATCATTCCATCCTCCATGGCACCCAATTATGCAATGGAAAAGAGAAGACTGAGACGAGATCTTTCATAAGTGATTCCCCGGAGTCAAACGTCGGACCCACTCCAACCTATCATCCCCTACATCTGCTGGTCACGACAGAACCGGGGTCTCACAACCTAATTGATCAAGACAGAGCCCATATGACATGTGGCTGCACTAGAAGCTACTGAACAAGGAGAGTCTACAATCTCTTTAAGCCTGGGTGACTTTCCACAATTGTGCACTTCCACCAAGGGCGATTACCATAGACATGGACCATAGACATGGACCCCCTGAGTAGTCACCCACCATGGTTCTCCAACCAGCACCCAGGTAGTTCATTGATTAGTTATTAGTTTTCATCACTATCCAACTAATCAAAACATTTTTCATAGCATGACTAAACATCTTAAATACCAAGTTCCATACTACAAGGTTCTGGGTGGGGGATGGCTACACACTAATAGGAGCATAGCATAATATAATTTTCAGCAACAAGTCTATCATGCATACTACTGAAAACCCTAAGTGCATAGTGATACGTCTCAAACGTATCTATAATTTTTGATGTTCCATGCTTGTTTTATACCAATTGCTACATGTTTTACATACACTTCATACCATTATTATGCATTTTCTGGGACTAACCTATTAACAAGATGCCGAAGCGCTAGTTCCTGTTTTCTGCTGTTTTTGTATTCCAGAAAAGCTAGTCTGGAAATATTCTCGGAATTGGACGAAAATTTACGGAGGCCCCTATTTTATCAGAAGACACCTGGAGTCCGAAGGAGAGGCGAAGTGGAGCCACGAGGGCCCCACACATGGGCTCGGCGCGGCCAAGGGCCCACCGGCGCCGAGGGGTGGTGTCGCCTCCTCGTGCACCGCCTCGCGACGCCCTTTGGCCTATATATTGCTCCTACCCCGAAAACCCTAAAAGAATCGACGATTTCCCCAGAAAAGTTCCAGAGCTCCGCCGCCATCCAAAACCCTAATTCGGGGGACAGAAGTCTCTGTTTCGGCACCTTGCCGGGACGGGGAATTGTCCCCGGAGCCATCTCCATCGACGCCACCGCCTCCATCATCGCCGTTGCTGCCTCCCATGATGAGGAGGGAGTAGTTCTTCATCGGGGCTGAGGGCTCTACCGGTAGCTATGTGGTTTATCTCTCTCTCCCATGGTGTGATCTTTATGTGATTACGAGCTTTGTAATCTAGTTGAATCCATAGATGTTACTCATCATTATCTTATGTGCTACTTGAGTGGTTTTATTAATGTAAACTCCGGAGTCACCTTTGTCCCACGGTGCGAAGTTGACAGTGTGCGCACCGTGTGTGGCTCTTAGTCTAAAGATTACAGAAATACTTATCATGAGTTATTATTTGCGTTGGATGTCTCTATGAAATTGCGGTGTTTGTCTAGTACTATTTAGGGCGCTCAAGTTGACAGTGTGGGGTTCCCTAGATGTGGAATGCGACTTTAAGGTGTGCTTTTATAGCCCTACGCGGTGGATTGGTGTTCGTTATCCAACGAGAGAATAACTCAGAGTAGCATAGTGAAGAGGAAATATCTATGTATTCAATTATATTATTATTGTTGAGAGTGTCCACTAGTGAAAGTATGATCCATAGGCCTTATTTCCAAGCATTGAAACACCGTTTACAACCAGTTCTGCTACATGTTTGCTTGCTGCCATTTTTATTTCAGAATGCAATTACTACTTATAATCATCCATATTACTTGTATTTCACTATCTCTTCGCCGAACTAGTGCACCTATACATCTGACAAGTGTATTAGGTGTGTTGGGGACACAAGAGACTTCTTGTATCTTAATTGCAGGGTTGCTTGAGAGGGATATCTTTGACCTCTACCTCCCTGAGTTTGATAAACCTTGGGTGATTCACTTAAGCGAAACTTGCTGCTGTTCTACAAACGTCTGCACTTGGAGGCCCAACATTGTCTACAAGAATAGAAGCGTGTGTAGACATCAAGTTATTTTCTGGCGCCGTTGCCGGGGAGGTAAGGTAAAAGGTACTCACATCCTCCGTCTACTAAGCTATTTTCTAGCACTGTTGCCGGTGTGTGAGTGCTTGAAGGTATTTCCTTTAGATTCTGCAATTATATCTTTTTGTTTCTTGTTTTTAATTTCACTAGTTAGGCTTAATGGAAAAAAAAATTAGAGAGCTTTATGAAATTTATCTTGAATTAGGACATGATGCTTTTGAAGAGAAAATTAAAAAACCTATGGAAAATTATTTGCATGATGGTAGCAATGTTATTACTATAAATTCTTTGAACACCATTATTGCTAATGCTATGGAAGAATTTAAGCTTGGGGAGGTCGGTTTTGATGAAAATGATCTTTTTAGTTCCCCGGTTTTGGGGGAGAAAATTTGTTTTGATGATACTTTGCCTCCAATATATGATGTTTATAATGATTGTGATATTTTCACTCCACCTACTATTGAGGATATAGTTTATGTTGATTATGATATGCCTCCTATATATGATGTTTACAATGATGAATATGATATTTTCAGTCCATCTACTATTGAGGATAAAATTCATCTATTATATAATTAAAACACAAGACAATAAACGGCTAGGATTAACCAAAGTTAAAAGAACAGCCCAGATTTAAAGTAATCTAATCTCACGGAGAGTTGAAAGGTTTCACAAATAGAAAGAGTCCTACGTGACTAAATCTAAGCACACGCATGACGCATCGTGGTCCTTAAAAAGCCGTGGGCCAATGATTTACTTTAAATATGCGCCGTATGTAAGAAGAGCTCCAACAAAAAAGGAACAAATTGATTCCACACGTATCTCAATGAGGACTCTTATTTCTCTATCCTAATAACACGTTTTCTTTGCCCCACATATGCCGTCATTGGTGCGGTCCTCACGGATCAACAGGCAGCGATTTCAGCAGCAGGTTCTGTACGAGTAGTAGATGCCACGGTTTCGATCTAAAAACGGCGACGACTCTCCGCGGCAGAAAGACAACGTCGATCTCGCTCCATGGAAGCTAGGTCGAGGGGATGACGGGGATCTTGCACCAAGCTGACGATCAAACGAGGAGCCTTGAGTCTACCTCAAACTCTTCGACGACTTCTAATGGCGATACCAATCTGGTGTGAAAAAGCTCATGCGAAGTCGTTCTGCTGGTCGTGGCGCATAAGAGGACATGCAATACCTTACCTCACATCTACCTCGGTCGTGAAGATGAGATTGAGGCCGCGCGCTCCTCACGTCCTGAATGACCTTTGCCAAATAAGAGGATAAAACCGGACGGTTGTCAAATCGATGGCGCGACAGATCTTCTGGAGGTGGCAACGGGAGGTGTCGGTGGCCCATGTGCGCTAATAGACGACCATAAATCAATGGTGTTCAGCGGGCGGGCCACTGTCTACGATGAACTCCAGAACTTCTGGACCAGTATCCCGAGCTTAAAGACGAAAACGAGCTTCATATCGTTCTAGGTGTCGCTGATGGATTACACGGCTCTCCTGAATTCTCCTCTTGGAGCATAGACACCCGATCCCAAAGTCTTCAATTGCAGAAATTGGTTCACCTGGCCTTGCTTGCCGCCGCCCGGCTGCCCCGAAGTTCGTGCTACTGGTAAAACTGAGCCCGACGAATCCAACTACGGGATCAGACGGTTAGTACCTCAACCCCATGCAGTCAGCTCCACAGTCCACATACCCACACGATCGATTGATATGTGTGGTTCGTTGGAGTGTACATCTGTTTGTATCAAAGTATGAGACGGCCCATAATTTTGAACTGAGAACTTGAGAGACATTCGGATGGAGTCGAAGTAGAAGGCGTACCTGCCATCGTCCTGTGTGCAAGTTCGAAGTACTGCACAATAAGTATTCTTGCCATGGCTTTGGTCAGAACTGACGGTGTACGCATGCATACACAATATGGAAACCTGACGCGCTGGACTTCTGGGGCAGGAGAAGGCGGAAGAAAATCCTATGCGACCCTTCACCAACGACCTGGCCGTGGACCACTCTGGTCGACCGACACGACAGCGCATGCGGGGAGAACAGAGCGTGCGGGGGCAGCAGGCGGCCACGCGTCGGCCATGCCGCCGGGTCCAGCCCGGCGACCCGGTCGCATAAGATTATTTTCGGGAGAAGGCGAGACATCCACAACGTTAGGTGTTGAGGAGTCTGTCATATAAGATCTGCTGAAGGTATTTCTTTTTGATGTCCATCGATGTATTCTAATTGCTGTCCATGTTTTTCATTTCAGGCTGTATTTGTGAAAAAATATGATGGATATAAATGGCTAATGATCAGGGAACGTGTGGGACGGGATGGTATGCTAATACTTATCCGAGGAAAAATAATAAAAGAGGCATGCAAAAGCACAGTACGCATGCATATATAAAATTAAAAATACAATATGCTAGAGACAATTGTTCCTGAGAGAGGATATGTTATCGCAACTATTTTTGAAAAAATGGCTAACCGAGGGAGATAATTTGAACGACATGAGTATGTTTAGAAGCATCATCTGACAGATATATATAGCTGCAATAATGTTCGATGATGCAGGAGAAAATGGAGAATCTAAGGTGTAGCCACAACATATCAAATTTTATTTAATTCTTGCAATTATTTTATTTATATTTTCATATATGTACATGCCTATATTTGAAAGAGAAAATTGTACGAAAATATACCATTGCATGACCAGTAAGTCATGTACCACAATGCATTTTGGTTATCGTACAAAGTACAATATTATGTTTTCACTATGTAAATATTTGCTCCATTTGGAACCATATATCCATTTTAGCTAGGCATCAACCAAATCCAGGAGTCTCAACTCAACTTTTGTTTAATCATATATTTATCTATTCATTTTTGTAGGTGAGATATCCAGTCGGATAATGGGTTGTGGAAGACATGGGAATAGAACTTTGCGTCAAATCTTATTTGGAGGATGTCTGATAGCTTTTTCTTCTTGCCAGTTTGTACGCTGAATACAACAGGTCAGTTATTCGTGATCTTTAGTAAAAATGATAAACATAATTATTAGTATTAAGCTCATTTGGAAACACAAGAAAAGACAAGAGGTATCAAAAGATTCAAAAGCTGGTGATTTTATGAAATTATAAGAAGTATTATTTCGCTGTTTCCAAAGAGACGGTGCATATTTGTTTCAAAAATATTCCTTAGCCAGTCATTTGATCATTAAGTATAGGTTATGTGCCCCAAAAATTATGCATGGGAACAACCCCATAATAACCTCTGCGTAATGTTGACAAATAGAAAGATCCTTACCAACGACGTATTACATATGACCAAAAGATTTTACACAAAGTCAACTATAGTAACCTCCAAAGCCACATCTTGGCTAAAATTAATTTCTATATTACAGATGATATAAAATTTAGATTACATAATGAATTAAATAAATTATCATTTTTATGTGCGGCCAAATTGGTGGCCGAGAAACACATCGAAATAATTTTTTGCATGGTATACCTTTGCGATATTTTTCCAATGTTATTAAACATGCAAAATAACAATTTCCAATATTTGAACACTAATAAAAAACAAAATAATATGTTTCACAAAAAATACACAATAATAAATCTAGCCGCGCAAATGCGCGGGCCACCTAGCTAGTTATGATTATTCTATGCCTCCAATTTATGATGATTACAATGATGGATGTGATACTTTTACTCCCACTATTACTAATGAAACTATTTATGCTTATGTGGAGAGTAATGATACTTTTATGCATGTGGATCATGATAAGAATACTTTATGTGATAGCTATATTTTGAGTTTATTCATGATGCCACTGAAAATTATTTTGAGAGAGGAAAGTATGGTTATAGAAATCTTCATGTTACTAAATTTCTTCTCTTTATGATGAAGGTTTTGAGCTTTCTCTTGATTTGCTTTTATTTGCTGGGTACTTTAAGACCTACTGGTCCTTATGAGAGAGGGAGACATGGATTCATACATCACAATAATACTAAGTCTCCTCTCTTTATGTTGAAATTTTGATGTTGCACTTGTTTTGCCTTCCTATGCTCGTCACTTTGTGCTTTATTGATTTATTTTCTTACAAGATTCTTTGCATAGGAAGTGGGTTAGACTTAAATGTGTTTGATATTTGCTTCTTGATGCTCTTTCATATTCACCTCTCATACATATGAGAGCATCATCAAAATTATCATGCCTAGCTAAAAGGCTTTAAAGAAAAGCGTTTATGGGAGGCAACCCATTTTATTTTTCTGCAATTTTTCTTTATTTGAGTCAAGGTGTTGTTTACTTCTATAGCAACTCTTTGTATCTTTATTTTCTCGCATTGTTGTGCCAAGAGTAGCCTCTAATGTTAAGATGATGCTAATTTTGATTGCTGCGCAGAAACAGATTTTTGCTGTTCACTGTACGAAATTCCTAAAATCACCAGATTGTTAATTAAATCTGAAAATTTTGTGCGTAATATTTATGAATGTCTGAATCTTTCATTAGTTCAAAGTTTTTCGATCTGAGCGTTGTAAGTGCCTCGAAAAAATTCGTCTTTGCGGACTGTTCTGTTTTAGACAGATTATGCCTTTTTATTTTGCATTCTCTCTTTTACTAGTGTTGAGTGAAATTCTTTTTTGGGTGGAAGAGCTTCACATAACATCAGTGGCAGTAGCTAATGTTTAAAGTAACAAGTCATATTGCGTCTTTATAGAACATGTGAATTTTTGATTATGCACTAACCCTCTAATGAGATTTACTTTGAGTTTGGTGTGACGGAAGTTTTCAAGGGTCAAGAGAGAAGGATGATATAATAGGATCAAGAAGAGTGAAGAGCTTAAGCTTGGGGAGGCTCCCATGGATCTCCCCAGCATATTTCAAGAAGACTCAAGCGTCTAAGCTTGGGGATGCCCAAGGCATCCCCTTCTTCATCGGCAAAATTATCAGGTCATCTCTAGTGAAACTATATTTTAATTCTTTCACATCATATGTGCTTTTCTTGGAGCGTCTGTGTGCTTTTATTTTCAGTATTGTACTTTTATTTTCAATAAAGCTTGACTGGACCCTAGCATTCTTGATTGGGAGAGAGACACGCTCCGCTTTTTCATGAGAATACTCCTATTCTTCACTTATATTTGTTGAGTATTCATATCTAGCGCTGTTCAGCTTTTAGCTCTTGTTTTCATGTATCTCTTGTCAGAGCTATTAGCTTTCTTTTAGAAAGTACTCTCTTGCTTCACTTATATCTGTTTGGAGAGTTGTTAAAATAAATTGATTGGTGTTTGGTTGGTACAGAAAATGTTGCATGTGGTAATTGGTATAAGGAAAAACTTGCTTAATCTTGTAGATCACTAATTTGGATAACTTGATGCTTGTCAATTGTTTTGAGTTAACAAGTAGATCATGATTAAATTTGTGCATCACATGAGTTAAGCCTATTAGTGAAGAACTACCGTAAAGCTTGTTGAAAATTTGGTTTGCATCGGTGGTATCTCTAAGGTCTAGATATTTTCTAATAACAGGGTTTGGTTAACAAGGAAGACGGTATGAAGTCTTATAACGTTTGCAATATGTTTGTCATATAAAACTTGGTGTACGGGTTGATATTCTTGTTTGCTTACATAAACCTTGCTAGCCTAAACTCTGTACTGAGAGGGAATGCTTCTCGTGCATCCAAATCCTTGAGCCAAAATCCATGCCATTTGTGTCCACCATAACTACCTATATGTGGTATTTCCTTGCCACTCCAAGTAAATTTTTCATGTGCTACCTTTAAATTATTCAAAATGTTATTATTCCCTTTTGTGTCAATGTTTACTAGCTCATGAGGAATTAGTGTGGTTATTCTTTATTCTAGTTGTCAAATGGACTTTTACACCTGGACTAGCGGCATATACATCCGCTTATCCTCTAATTTTGCAAAAAGAGCTGGCAACGGGGTGCCCAGTCCCAATTAATTACAACTTTAACCATTAATTCTCTTCACACTTTTGCCCTGATTCATCAGTAAGCAATGACAAACAGTGAAATACCTGCGTGTGTAAACCAAAGAGAAAGAGGGATGATCTGCCTTGCTGGTAGAAATAACGTCCTTCATGGGAGCCGCTCTTAAAAGTCCGTTTGACAGGTAGAATACTGTTCTCACCCGCTACCATTCGTTGACAATTAACAAACACCTCTCAAAACTAGATACTCCTCCATGGTATGTGATTGATGGAAGGCACCCGAGGATTCGGTTAGCCATGGCTTGTGTTAGCAAGGTTGGGAGGAGTGTCAAATATTTTATGCAATCTCTATATGTTTTTCAAAACCTAAAAGCTCTAGCACATGACTTAATCCCTGCTTCCCTCTGCGAAGGGCCTTTCTTTTACTTTTATGTTGAGTCAGTTTTCCTATTCTTTCTGTCTTCCACAAGCAAACACTAGTGTCAACTTTGTTACAACATGCGTTATATGCTACGTATTGGACTTGTTATACTACTTTGTGTTGACGATATCCATGAGATAAATATGTTGAAAGTTGAAGCAAATGCTGAAACTTAATTCTTCCTTTGTGTTGATTAAATACCTTTTATTAGAAACTATTGCTTTATGAGTTAACTCTTATGCAAAACTGTTTGATGCTTGTCTCGAAAGTACTATTCATGAAAACGTTTAGCTTGTGTGATTCATTGTTTACTCATTATCTATTTGGTAGCAAACTATAGACCATTGACTTGGATCACTTCATTCATTTACATGTGCCTTACAATATTATATGATCAAGATTATGATGGTAGCATGTCACCTCAAAAATTATTTTGTTTTTATCGTTTACCTACTCGAGGACGAGCAGGAACTAAGCTTGGGGATGCTGATACGTCTCAAACGTATCTATAATTTTTGATGTTCCATGCTTGTTTTATACCAATTGCTACATGTTTTACATACACTTCATACCATTATATGCATTTTCTGGGACTAACCTATTAACAAGATGCCGAAGCGCCAGTTCCTGTTTTCTGCTGTTTTTGTATTCCAGAAAAGCTAGTCTGGAAATTGGACGAAAATTTACGGAGGCCCCTATTTTATCAGAAGACACCTGGAGTCCGAAGGAGAGGCGAAGTGGAGCCACGAGGGCCCACACGTGGGCTCGGCGCGGCCAAGGGCCCACCGGCGCCGAGGGGTGGTGTCGCCTCCTCGTGCACCGCCTCGCGACGCCCTTTGGCCTATATATTGCTCCTACCCCGAAAACCCTAAAAGAATCGACGATTTCCCCAGAAAAGTTCCAGAGCTCCGCCGCCATCCAAAACCCTAATTCGGGGGACAGAAGTCTCTGTTTCGGCACCTTGCCGGGACGGGGAATTGCCCCCGGAGCCATCTCCATCGACGCCACCGCCTCCATCATCGCCGTTGCTGCCTCCCATGATGAGGAGGGAGTAGTTCTTCATCGGGGCTGAGGGCTCTACCGGT
Source organism: Poa pratensis (assembly GCA_947311845.1). Taxonomy (NCBI): domain Eukaryota; kingdom Viridiplantae; phylum Streptophyta; class Magnoliopsida; order Poales; family Poaceae; genus Poa; species Poa pratensis. The sequence goes on from CAMZMU010000084.1 coordinate 39,008,324, forward strand.
AGCTATGTGGTTTATCTCTCTCTCCCATGGTGTGATCTTTATGTGATCATGAGCTTTGTAATCTAGTTGAATCCATAGATGTTACTCTTCATTATCTTATGTGCTACTTGAGTGGTTTTATTAATGTAACTCCGGAGTCACCTTTGTCCCACGGTGCGAAGTTGACAGTGTGCGCCCATGTGTGGCTCTTAGGCTAAAGATACAGGAATACTTATCATGAGTTATTATTTGCGTTGGATGTCTCTATGAAATTGCGGTGTTTGTCTAGTACTATTTAGGGCGCTCAAGTTGACAGTGTGGGGTTCCCTAGATGTGGAATGCGACTTTAAGGTGTGCTTTTATAGCCCTACGCGGTGGATTGGTGTTCGTTATCCAACGAGAGAATAACTCAGAGTAGCATAGTGAAGAGGAAATATCTATGTATTCAATTATATTATTATTGTTGAGAGTGTCCACTAGTGAAAGTATGATCCCTAGGCCTTGTTTCCAAGCATTGAAACACCGTTTACAACCAGTTCTGCTACATGTTTGCTTGCTGCCATTTTTATTTCAGATTGCAATTACACTTATAATCATCCATATTACTTGTATTTCACTATCTCTTCGCCGAACTAGTGCACCTATACATCTGACAAGTGTATTAGGTGTGTTGGGGACACAAGAGAATTCTTGTATCTTAATTGCAGAGTTGCTTGAGAGGGATATCTTTGACCTCTACCTCCCTGAGTTCGATAAACCTTGGGTGATTCACTTAAGAGAAAATTGCTGCTGTTCTACAAACCTCTGTATTTGGAGGCCCAACACTGTCTACAAGAATAGAACCGTGTGTAGACATCACATAGTAGTAAAAGTAGTAGGACATTTATGGTGTCACTTGCCTTGGCCAATAGCAGGGATTGAGCAGCAATCACAAATGGCTAGGCACTCCGCACAATCCATAAATGACACAAACAAAACATACAAGCAATTCAACACATGTGCACAATACAAAAACAATGTTGTGCATGTATGAATGCAACCAACATTGTTAAATTGAGTTAACCACTTTATTAGTTCTCTGGTTGCTAAAATGATGCATGATGACATGAGCAAAATTTTAATGCAATATTATTATTTGAAAACATTTTTAAAACATTAAAGTGTTTACATGCAAAATTGATAATTTAGTAATTTATTGATCAATAAAATGGGTTTCAGTTTCTCTGGACAGAGGATGCAATTATTGACATTTGACAGAAGGATTCATTTTTAAATCATTTTTAAATCTCAAATTGTAAATTAAAAGGCCGAAATGCCTTTCTGTATTTTGATCAATTTTAACAGATGCAAAATGTAAAACTAATGATGCCAAATTAAACTACATGTCTAGAGCTTTCCAATGATATAAAATTTGGAGTTGTGGTTTGAAAGTTTTGAATTTTTAAAGTTTGGTTTGATTTCTGTCTTTTTAAACAATTCTCAGAAAACGGATTAATCTTAGCCATCCGATCTAACTTAAGCGGACGCACTGGATTGGCCGATACCGGTTCGCGATTTAAAAAAAAGGGAGCCGTCAGATCTAGATCTGACGGTCCAGATCCTAGCGACCAGAGGTGGGCGGCGCCGGTGTGCCGGAGTTACTCCGGTGGCGGCCGCGCCATCACCGGCGTTCACGAGCTCGGTGAAAAGAAGGGCGAGAGGTGGCAGTGCGCATACCAGGGGAAAGAGGAGGACACGGCGAGGTCGGTGGTGGGGTCGACTACGGCGGGGACGTCTTGTCTTGCCGATGATTCCTCGCCGAAGTTGAGGCGCGGACGGCGAGCTTCGGGTGATGGTGCGCTCGTCGACCCGGAAGTCCTACTGCCACTCAAAGATGTCAGGGGGTGCGCGAGAGGACGGAGATGCCGCAGAAAGAAACGAGAGGGGGCGGTGTCGACTGTGCTCACTGGAATCGCCGATGAACGGCGGCGGCCGAGGCGACAAGGGCAGCTCCACTACGGCAGCCTGGCGGCGTATCTGGGAGCGCGAGCATGGGGAAAAGAGGGAGGGGTGCGAGGGGATTTAAGGGCGCGGCTCAGAGTGTCGTTGCGAGGTTCGAGCGAGTGGGGAGCGTGCGGGACGTGGGCGACGGCGTCGCGGTCGTGCGCGTCGTGGGCGCCGCGGCGGTTGGAGAGGACGACCCCGACAGGTGGGGCCCGCTGGTCAGCGAGACGGAGGAGAAGGCCGGCTGGGGCTGTTGCTGGGCCGCTACGCGCTGCGCGCGCGGCAGGTAAGGTTCTGGGCCGGCTCCGGGATGGCCTGTCTAACCCTTTTTTTTTTGTTTCTTTTCTTTTCTATTTTCTGTTTTAAGACTTTGGGTTCAAATTAAAATTCAAACTTGTACCAAATATTTTTAGAAAAATATTGAAAAATAGGTTTTGGAAAGCTTGTCCAAAATAGAACCTTTTGGCAGTACGTAGGCCACAAAAATAATTTAATAAAATCAAAATATTGTATAGGGCATACATAGGCCCTTTTTAATAATATTTCAATTTAGGTATTTTATTTTGAGTTTATATTTTATAAATTTTGTTTGGAATGCAATTCTGACATGATGATGATGAATGCATGCTTGGTTTTAAATTTTTCCAAAATTCCAAAATTTTCGGGATGTTACAACGACTCAGCATGATCAATTAAACCCACACTGTTCTTCTTCTTCTAAACTTGGTCGCTGGCCTTTGAGGCAACCATGGGACAGGACGGGACGGGTGAAACAAAGCCAGTCGCTCGGACCACGCACACATCGCGCGAAGTCCACCTCCGGCCACACAACTGTACGATCAATACATGAGATCGAGATTTGATAGTAGCTTGTATCAAGAGTGCAGGGTTTTCAAGGCCGAACTACATGTAGCCCTTTTTTTTTGTAAAATTTGAAGTCCGTAGTTTTATGTCTTCAAAATTCGTAAACATGATTTGTAGTTGTAGATAATGTCGAGATCTGGCGTTTGTCGTGCTCGCGGTCCTTTGTCGTGCTCGCGGTCCTCGTCCCAGATCTGGCGTCGCCGGTAACCGCGGGGGTTGCTGGCCGTCGATTTGGTAGAGGAGCCCTTCCTCCTTCTCTCGCTTCAGCGTCGGGGGACGGTGAGCCTGGACGCCGGGGCAGCGGCCCTGGAAGGTGGGGATCTTGTGGGTTGGCGGGCGAGCCCGAAGATCTGTTGGTGCTGGCTAAGACCATGGCCGTGTGGACGGGTGGTGCCTGGCGAGTTGTGCTCCACGGCAGTGGTGTGGTCGCCGTCGTTGCGGCGCCCCTTGCGCTGTGTCGGAGCTGGAGAGGTCATGCCAGGGGAAACCCTTACCTTGGTCTCTACCAGGTCGCGGCGGCGACATCCGTGGACGTCGTTCCCTTCTTGAAGGCGCCGATGTGGCTTTCCTCTGCCCTCCTTCGTGCTCCGGGTGAAAACCCAAGATCTTTGGATCGGGCGGTGGCGGCGTTCTACGTCGTGTTCTTCTTGAAGACGCTGTCTTGGAGTTCGCGGTGGTAGTTCTCTGGAGGTTGGATGGCGGAGTCTCTTCGACGTGCTTCCTCCGGCAAAGCTTGTTGCTTGTGCTGTACCTCGGTGTTTCTTGCACAGGGCCTTGCCGTTTGCAGTGGTGGTGATGATCCTCTCGGTGGTGCTCCTCGGTTGGTGGTTGCGGGGTTCGTCGGGCCTCACCTTATCTCACCGGCGTCTCTCTGGGACCCCTTGTTGAGCCTGGCTGCAGTTGTGGTCAGTGGCGCTTGCCGCCCTAGTCTCCTTGGCGTCCCGTTGAGGGGTTTGTTGAGCCTGTCCTTGTGGACGGTGGCGGTGTTCTCCGATGACCCTTGATCTACCTTCCCGGCGTTGCGCGCCTTTGGTGTTTCACCTGTGCCTCGTCGGTAGCCTTGTCTTTCTTCGTGTGTGTGCAGTGCTGTGTTGTAAGCTGGGTTCAGCATCTTGTATTATGTCGCCGTTGTGGCGTTATTAATTTAACGTCGGATCTTTTAGGCCTTTGGTCTAAAAATAATGTCGAGATCTAGCATTGTGCAAGACCACAATGAAAAATTGTTATATTTCGGTCTGGGAACACTTGTGTGTGGTGCTTCACAAGTTCAGGTTACTGAACTATGTCGTGTCAACACTCAGAAAAAACTATGTTGTGTCGAACTTTATTTTATAATATGCAACTGAAAATAGCCTTAGAATTAGAAATTTGGTAAAAAAAATAATAGCAGTAAAGCAAAAATACCCAAGGACATATGATGAATTATCATAATCCACCGTCATCCCACAGACCCAGACACATTAGACGCCAGAGATCTTGGCCACACAACTGTACGATCAATACATGAGATCGAGATTTGATAGTAGCTTGTATCAAGAGTGCAGGGTTTTCAAGGCCGAACTACATGTAGCTCTTTTTTTTGTAAAATTTGAAGTCTGTAGTTTTTTTGCGAAACACAGTACAACGCAGACGTTCACATACACATGCACACACTCACCCATATGAACGCAGTACGCACACCCTACCCCTATGAGCACCTCCGAAAGACTGAGCCGGCGGTCGGGTCTTGAGATTGACGAAGTCACCACAGGCGGCTCGCTGTCGACGGGAACGTCGCCTCCCACTGAAGAATATTCCGCCTAAATGAGAAACACCAATGTCAAATCTAGGATTTGAACTCCGGTGGGCTAAGGGTACAACCACCCTCCTAACCATCTTGCCACAGTCAAGTTCTCTTGAAGTCTATAGTTTTATGTCTTCAAAATTCGTAAACATGATTTGTAGTTGTAGATAATGTCGAGATCTAGCATTGTGTAAGATCTCAATGAAAAATTGTTATATTTCGGTCTGGGAACACTTGTGTGTGGTGCTTCACAAGTTCAGGTTAACCTGAACTATGTCGTGTCAACACTCAGAAAAAACTATGTCGTGTCAAACTTTATTTTATAATCTGCAACTGAAAATAGCCTTAGAATTAGAAATTTGGTAAAAAAAGAAATAGCAGTAAAGCAAAAATACCCAAGGACATATGATGAATTATCATAATCCACCGTCATCCCAGAGACCCAGACACATTAGACGGCAGAGATCTTGGCCATTTTGACTCATCTCAATTTCATGAAAGATTATATTTCATGAGCGAACCACAAAGACAAAAAAAATCGCACCAGTCAACATAGACCACGCCTTTACCTGTTTCAACTGAAATGAATAGTACAATTTAAACTTGCTGTCGATATGCACCGAAAATCGTACTCCCTCCGTATCAAAATATAAGACTTTCTAGTTATTTCACTGTGAAATAACTAGAAAGTCTTATATTTTGATACGGAGGGAGTAATTAGCAGCTGTACCGAAGCAAACTGGCAGATCCGAAACAGAAACAGACAACGATCGCTCCTCCCATGTTCCTCCATTGAAAATGGAAATGTCTAAGCAAAGAAATGTACACCGCAGGTTAGCATTTTCTAATCGTCCTCCTTGAATCACCGTGCTAATCGAGGAGAAGGCACGTGACTGATCAATTGGATTGCCGCGTTCTTTTGTTCCTCCCCTTCTAGGAAGTTCCTAGGATCCTCCTCAACGGCATCGGTGATCTATGAAGCATAGTGCGCAGCCTTCAGCAAGGGACTCCCTCCCCCTTATTTTTTGACATCATCATTGACCCACTACAACGAATTCTACAAGTGGCCACCGATAATGGACTCCTACATCAACTCCAAGGGAAGGGTGCTCAGTTCCGCACTTCACTATACGCCAACGACGCGGCGATTTTTTGTGGCTCCCTTCAAAGAGGACGTCTCCACTCTTGCGCACATTCTTTCGGTCCTTCAAGACCTCCCGACCACCACCACCACCTTCCCTATGCGCTACCTCGGCCTCCCCCTCACGGTCAAATGCCTCAAGCGAGTCCACCTCCAATACCCAATACCTAGAAGACAAAACAGCCGCCAACTTGTGCCGTGGGCGGGGAAATGCTTCATCATTGTCGGGTGCAAGGCTCTCGTCAAAGCCGTTCTCACCTCTCATGCTATCGACCCATAACCGCCCTCATTATCCCGACGAAAACCTTGCAAGCCATCCTAAAATTTATTCGGCTTTCCTTTGGGAGGGAACCGACAAATGCAAAGTAACTTGGTTGGCGGTGTGCCGACCCACCCCCGTTGGAGGACTTGGCATTCTCAACATGGATAAGTTTGCTAGAGCGCTCCGTTGGCTTGGCTCGAATGGACAGCCCCGAAAAGGCCATGGGTTGGACCTCTCGCAACAAGGGTGACTTGGACCTCTTCTACGCTTTGACCAAGATTAAAATTGGGTATGGCAATTGACAAGGGTATACATCTCGGGTACCCTACCGTGAGGGTACCTGGTGCACGTGACGACTAAAGCCCCAATAGCGAAGAGACAGCTCGAAGCCCAAGACAGGAGGCCCAACAAGATGGAGTACCCTCCAAGTTTAGACATAGACATAGTCGGTTTGTACTTTCCTTATGTGTAAACTAGGTCGGTTACAAACTCCCGGGACCCAGCCTATTTAAGGGTTGGGAGGGGTGCCGATCTAGGGACAAGCCATACTCGAACCACCAAAAGCTCTAGCGAGATCGATACCTCGCCAGAGCTCCCCTGTAATCGCATAATCCACACAATCAATACCAGACAAGCAGGAAGTAGGGTCTTTACCTCCACCCGAGGGGCCTGAACCTGGGTAAATCTTTGCCTCTGCTTGTCAGCCGACGAAACTACCAGTACTACCACGTTCTCTCCCCATAATCTCAACCCTAGGTTGTGGCACCCCGATCCAAGTGATCGAGTTACCCCATATACCAGTCCCAGAAACACTGGATATATGACAGCTTGATAAACAAAGGCAAAACCAAATATATTCATAAGGCTTCGAGTTTGCACAAATACAAGGTTACAACACGGGTGAGGCTCCAGCTCTTGCGCAACAGGCGCACACAACAGTATGTACATTATTTTTCTAACATCGAGCCTCTAGCGAAAGTCGTAGCGGAAGCGAAGATAGTAGCGTGGCGATAGCGGCCTTATTCCACAGGGTCCTGCCTGGGACACGGGTTCCTAGTTCTCATAGAGCGGGTACTCGGCGACTGGTTCAGCAGGGTCTGGCCACATGAAAAGCCAGGTAAGTACTTGAAGTACTCGCAAGACATCAGCCCAAAAACAAGCATGGTCTATCTATATGGCATGGCATGGTTCAGAAAGTAACATGGCATGAGGTCGGTTGCGAGGATGAGTCCAAGCTTAACGGTTGGACATAACTTACCTACTTACCTTAGTAGGGGTGTTTTCTCGATATCAAGTGAGATCACGTTTCTCACTTGACAACTCATAATCACAACTAGGCATCCAAGCATCTAGCCAACTCTGTCTTAATTCACAACTATCCGAGTCCTTAGCCAACTCTGGCTTGACTCTCAAAATCTCCTGTGTTCGTTGGTCTCAACTTAATTATTTCTCCAAGTTCGACTGGACTGACTCATAGTGTGACCTGGCCCAAACATCATCCCGTAACCTGGGGACAAGGCTAGAATCTAGATTTACACTCTCGAGAGGTTGCAACATTTATCCACACACTGCAGTCCAGGCTTGTACCGCCGGTACCAAAGTACTAGAACCAATCATGGCGACAGCACAAACCCACACTTCCACAACCGTTTATCCTACCCGGACCCTCCCTGTATAGCCACCGACATAGCTCTACGCCTTATGAAGAAGTGAATCCGGCACGTCCCCAACAGATGAGCGACGCCTAGCTCCGGAACCTTCACAAGACTAGCCCCGACCACAAAGGTAGCCGACTAGACTTGCCAAAAGGGTGGCATCAAAGGAGGCCTGATAAAATACTCAGTCATGGTCCGCCCATGTGAACGACGCATGGTTGTGCAAGTGGTGCTTGGTGAGTGGCACTATGTGACTCAATCTAGTCGAGGGAGGTGATTATCTTCTTAGTCATTTTGTTTGATTGCAGACATCAACATTAACAAAGTAACACAAGGTAACCTCATAACAATAACAGCACAGAATATATCACTTGCATGCATAGATAACAACATAACAGTAATAATAATACCCGGGTGACTGTGGCGGGAGACCCGGCCGGTGTCACTCGGGGGTTAGTGTTCACAGAATAATGGCATAATGTTTCAAACGGATGACGGTGGCGGGAGACCCGGCCGGTGTCACCGTAAAAGAATGAACCGAAAAGCACTCATAAAAATGAGAGAGCATCCATTCCACTCGAGGGTTACCCCGACGTGGTGTCAGCAATCTCGGCGATAAGAACCAAATGGAAAGTCAGCTCCCAGCGTCGCAGTCCGGATGGTCTATGTCATCCATATTTGACGGAGGGACAAGGCAAATAACTCTTTTGGCGAATGCCCCCAACTCCGAGGATCATAAGACGACATTCGTCCGCTCCTCACCTCGGCGAAGAAGAAAGAAGCAAACAAAGCCCCGCAAGCGCGAGACGCACAGTTGTAATAATTCCCCCATTCCTTTGACTGAGGCGGTACCACCGGCCATTGTCTCGGGAACGTGAGTGTTGCACAGATAAACAATACAAAGGAGTGCAATAATTCGAAATGCAATATGACATGTGAGGTGCAACAGATATTAATTCAGCAGTCAAAATATTTCCTAAGTTCGACCAAGTTTGAAATTGGGTTGGTGGCTTGCCTTCGGGTTCAGAGGTAACTCCTAATCCGTCGGAGAGGTTCGAATCTAAAAGAACAAGACAAAAATGCATCAAAACCCACTCCGTACTTAAATAAATGCCAAAAAAATAAATTCCAAATAATTCTTTTCTGGTTCCATTTGAAAGAGAAAATTCAAACAAAGCCAACAAAATTGGTTTCATATTTTTCTGACCATTTTCCAGAGAGAAATGACCTTTCAAAGTTTGACTTAAAATCTGCCAAATTTCAAATAGAAAAATAATCCAGGAAACGTTTCAGCAAAATGTTTAAAAACCTGACCAGTGGGGCCCACTGGTCAGTGACTCAAGACCGAAACATTTTCTTCTCCACCGCGGGGAAAAACAGAAGGGTGTCCGGCGATGTTCCGGTGAACTCACCGGCGAGCTTTTCCGGCGGCTAGGGCGAAGCAGAGGGGTGGGCGAGGATGCAGGGAGGTTCAGGGAGGCGTGGAGCAGCTCGTCGGCGTACTTGTCGATGCTGGGAAGGTCGGGGCAGCGCGGAGCTTCGTCGACAGCGGCTTCGGCGTCCTGTCGATGATGGTTGCGGCGACTCCGGCCACCATTCACCCTGGCGAGCACGGCATCGTCATCGCCATGATCTAGGGAGGCTACTGGTAGGGTTAATCGACGAACGGTGCCCCTCTGGCGAAGAATTTGTCCACGGCCGTGACGGCTAGGGCAAGATCGTCGCCGGAGTTGCGGTGCTCGTCGAGCTTCGATTGGAGCAGGGGAGGGCAGTGGGAGGCTGGGAGGTGGATGCGGTGCTCTGGAGGTCGAGGGAGGGGGTTCTTATAGCGTTCCCGCACGGCGGCCTTCATCAATGCCGCGGCGAGGTGTCAGCTCCGCGTGGAGGCGACGGTGGCGGTGCGTCGCGGGAGCGCTGGCACAGGAGGACGCACGAGGATAATCTCCGGCGACGGACCGGTCCGTGCGGCGGAGGAGGCGCTGACAAGAGGGTCCCGGCGGCACAGCGTCTGGACGGTGCATCGGCTAGTGCCTGGCGCGTCCGCGCGGCCGCCGTCCGGCGCCCCTCCGGCGACGCGTGGCTGCGGTGAGAGGATCAGGGAGAGGGGGGGAACACGCTGGGCGTGGATTGAGGCGTGGGGAAGCTGGACGCCGACGACCACAAGGTGGCGGCGCCGTCGTGCACGGCCTCGCCGGCGGTGATCACCATTTTGTCCAAGCCAGAAGCGGCAAGTGGACGTTTCTCTCAGCTCCGATATCCAAATGAGGTGTGGTTTTCACCACTGTGTGCCAAATTCAAAACCCTGCAACTTTCCTGACTAAGGTTTGCTCAAATTCGAAAGTTGGTCCGACTAAATTTTGAGAAAAAAAACTCTTCTCCTTATGTATTTCTGGCAAGGAATTGCTGACCACTACTTCTTTTCATACTCTGTAGGTTCAGATTTGCAAGGTTTATCATCTCCTTCTTCTGGTTGCCTGATGAAGAGTATCCGTGTCGCCTCTGGGTATGGTTCGCCTTCCTTTTAATGTTGCGGCTCTGCTAGGTCAGCTTACTAACCCATCAATGTTTTGCAGGGCTATGTCTGAAGCGGCTCCCAAGTCTAATTCCCATCCCACTTCTTCTCTGCGAGCTATGAGCGAGGATGATGCTGCTGATGAAAATGGGGAACAGTAATGGTGCGACTCAACCAAGGCCCTCCCTGGAGGAAGGTATTGCAGACGCGGCTCCTGCCGCGACTCCAGCCGCAGCTCCATCCACAACTCCTGCTGCTGGTAGGATATCTACTGAAAATAGAATTCCAGCTCCAGGAAATAGTTCTAAATCAATCGCAGATGCCATAATTTCTGCTGGAGACAAGCATGCTGCTCTGCTGCGCGACTTAGTTGAGCAATTTTCTTCAAGTCGCCAGGTATATATACCGTAGCCCCCAAGGATCAAAACCTTGTGTCATCGCACGGGGTGTTGATTCTTTTCCTGCTTCAAATCTCGAGCCCCCAAATTCCTAGATAATTTACCTTGTTCGTTTTGCTCTGTTTGTTTTCAGCGTGAACTGTCCTTGCTTGATGCTTCTGGCTCAATAAAGGGTAAAGGCATTTCCATAGACCATCCTGAAATGATGCAGTCTCGCCTGGAGCAGCATAATGAGGTCATTAGGGACCAAGATCAGGAAATAAAATCTCTCAAAGGTCAACTCGACTCCTGCGAAGAGCAATTTAAAGAACTTGAAGCTGATATGCAGCAGCGACTCATGGAGAAAGACGAGGTCATTAGATCTTTGCGAGAAGGACTGGCTCTTAAAACTGAATTGATTGATCGCCTGAAGGGGACCACGCAAAGGAACTCGCCGCGCGAGATGAAAAATATAACTCGCTGCTCAAAGCCTTTGAGGGTTTTGGCTCCATGGTCAAATCAGCCGTCCTGCAGCTTGCTGGTTGGTCTTGTATTCCTTTAATCATACATATTTTGGGTAACCACTCGTTAGTCTCTGACTTGTTTCTTGCCTTTTCTTTCTTTGACATAGGACCTGAGGCCCCAGTGTCCCGCTCCAATTTGAAGGATCAACTGGTATATCTGTCTGACCTCAGCCAGCGCTTCTTAAAGGTTACCAAGGAAGTTATGACGGTAATCACTCCTGCGACTGATGGCCCAACATCTTGCGAGTATTGGATAAATAAACTGCTCAAGGCTCCACATTATGTCTCTGATTGGAAACGATCCTCTGCTCGCGCCGGAGCCGCGCATGTCTTGACATTGCTTCGAGCATATTATCCAGAGATAGATGTTGGCAAGGTTGCTCGCCACGGCCTGGCGATGAGCGCAGATGATACTGAACTGCCAATAAGCGAGTACTTCGATATCTGGAAAGGGATGCGCGGGTATGCCACAAAGTTTGTTGATAACTTAGACTTGGGCACTTATCTTGATAAATTCAATCTTGATGGGAGCAAGGTGTCGAAGGAAAAGTCCTCAGGAGCTGAGTCATCTCGGGCTGCCGCTCCAGCAACAGTATCTGGTGGCCCTTCTGCTTCGTCTGGCGGCGCCCTGATTATTAGGACACCTGCGACTGCAACTGCGAGACAAGCCGCGCCAATTCCCACTCCTGTTGCTCGGAAGAGGAAAAATAAATAATGTGGGACATGCCCGTTAGTCTGTAAGATATTCATGTATCATAAACTGTATTTTTGTGACCTATAAGCAGGTTCTTTTCTTGATAATTCCATTAAGTAGACGCTCGCGCGGCTCAGTATTTCCTAGGAACATGTGTGTTCAGGGTCGAGAGCGGCCATGATAGGCAATCAAGCTCGATTGACGCCACACCCCAGTACTTTGGTCGCATAATGCAAGACGCTTCTAGCTTAAGGATTGCCACTAGTTTGGCAAAATTTGAGGTGCGATTGGTACTCGCGATGCTCGTAAGGAGCCCTCAAGGGTCAGTGATATATGAAATTCAAAAGACTCAGCGACTCAATGATAGTTGAGGCGAAACGACAAACCCTTGAATGTCAAGGGTGCCGGCTTTATTTCATAATCACTCGATGTTTTACAGGGTGTTACATGATGATGCAGGCCCTTTAATGCGGGTTTTCTATTCCCCGCAGGCCATGCATACTTGATACTCATCGCACTTAGTTGCGAATTAATACTCCTAACGGAGTGGGTTGAACACCTGATTGGTTCAATTTTGAGTCGCTAAAAGCGACTCGGGTCGAGCATGATAGCTCCGATGTATATCTCATGTTGAAGCAGAGAGCAACTTTGTTAAGCGATTAGCCGCACTGAGCTGCGACTTATGTTGATTGAGTTTGCTTTGTAAGGTCTCACGATAACTGAGCCCCTTTGGCTGGGGTTGTTGATCGAGGCTGGGTCTATGCACATGCGCCATCTTGTCTTCTTTTTGTATCAAGGCGACCTCTGGGGCATTATCTTGCTGATGCGCGACTTCTCGGTGGGTATTTACCATCCGGTGGCTGCATCCTGTTGGCCGCTTCCGCGGTACCTCCAACGCGACTCGTTTTGAGCTGCGATCACCGATCTGCGACTGATATCCATGTGAAGAGTTGGCGATACAAGCTTCTTCTGCGAGTACTGAGCCTGCGTTCTCGCATTCTAATGCTCTCTGTCTGTCTCCATATATTGTAATAACACCGTTTGGTCCTGGTATCTTTAACTGTAGGTAGACGTAGCAGGGGCGAGCGGTAAATTTGACATAGGCTTCTCTTCCAAAGATTGCATGATATGAGCTTTTGACTGCTACAACCTCAAAGTCTAGGAGCTCTGTGCGGAAGTTCCGCTCTGTTCCAAAGCTAACTTCAAGTGTTATCTTTCCGATTGGTCGCGTAACAGCTCCTGGGATTATTCCTTGAATTTCTTTCCTGGATGGTCGCAGCCTTGTCTCGGGTATATTCATTCTTCGGAGCGTGTCTTGATATAGGATGTTTACTCTTCCTCCTCCGTCCATTAGGACCTTACTTAACTTGTATCCCGCGACTTCTGGCGTGACCACCAGAGCTGGCTGTCCTGGATCTCTTACTTCTGGGGGTGATCGCCGCGACTCCAAATAACCGATTGCTCTGTCCAGCGACGATACCTTTCTGGCGTTGAAATCTGACTGCTCTCCGGCTTCCATCCGTCGTTTGTACCTCCACTGTATGAAACTGTCCTATGTTTCTTCTAGGTAAAACGTCAGGCTCTTGATGAGAGCTAGATTTATTCTTGTGCTGCATCGATCTGCTGAGCTGTATCTGGCGTGTCGCCTTCTTTCCACCTCCGGTAATAATGACATTGCGCCTTTGTGTGACCCGCTGGCCTGCCATCTCTCCTGCGATGTAAGTCGCAAGGCACGTCGAAGATCCCCTTGCAGTTATTAGGGGTAAGGCCTTATCACTCCCTTGCTCTGCATCTGGTGTGCGCGACGTTGTCTTCGCGACTGGCAGTTTCCCGTTGGGTTCTGTGATAAGCCGCCTGTCCCTCTATCTGTCTTTGCGTACTTGTCAGCGTTGCCAAAAGCTGGTCGAAACTATCAATCTTGTGCTCAGCGCGACTTAATTTGTGCACCAGCGGCTCAAATCTACAGTTCTTCTCATAGCTTGTATTGCAGCTTGTACTGTTAAGTTTTTGGCGGAGCCAAGGATCTCCGCGACTCTCTTGATCCAGTCGCCGCTTGATTCGTCCTCTTTTTGAATGCATTGTCTAAGGTTTTTCATATCTTCTGTTTGGAATCTGCGATGAACTTGTCCTTCAAGTCTTCCCATGTGCTTATTGATTTTGATGGCAGCCTTAACAGCCAATCCCTAGCTTCTCCCTGTATTGCCAAGTGGAAGTATTTCGCACGTATTTCTTGAGTCACATCAGCCCCTGTCATGCTTGCCTCGTATCTTCTATCCATAAGGCAGGGTCTTGGTCACTGCGATAGGTGGTGACTCGCTGCGACTCGTCGAAGTTCGGGGGGAAACGAGTGAGCCGTATTTCCTCTCCAAAACATGCTGGTCCTTTCAATAATGAATAGGAGTTTACTGGCGCTGAATCTGAATCAGTTTCAATCTGGGATGGCTGAGTCGCTCCGGACGTCGCGACTCGCCTTCTATCTTCTTTTCTTTTTCCAATGATACCTGCAAACCTGCTAACTGGTTGACCACTTCTTCGATGCTGTACTCTCCTCCCCATGATACCTCGTTTTGCGGCTCATTGGGCGTGACTCCATACATATTTGCTTGTTGTAAAGCAGCAGTTTGTAGTAGGTCGATCGCATGGCGAGCTTCCTTATCAGCTCGCGTGTCTCCAACCGGTGCTATCTTTGACAATATCCCTATCGCGGCGTGCACGTTGCTCTCTGGGTCGCCGTGGAACTGTGATTTCATCTTTCCTCTGTCCATCTTGATCTGATGTTTTTGCTGCCAACGACGGAGTCGCCACTCTTCTTCTTGGAGTTTCTTGCGCTCAGATGTCGTCTTGGTTCGCACCGCCTGGTGCTTCGGCTGGCAGTGGCGGAGTCGTCGGCCTTCTTCTTGGAGTTTTTCGCGCTCAGCCGCGAGTCTTTGTGCCTCTTCACAGAGCTCCGTCCTGATAGCTTCAATCTCTTCAATCTTGAGGTCTCCTTCCTGATTTGGTAGAGATCCCCAAACAGGTCTTGATGGGACGGGGATGGGCAATCTTGCCGTAGCTTGTTGTAGCTCCTCCAACACGCGGACCCTGACCGGCCGCAGCTCCCACCGATTCGCTTCCTTGAGTCGCGTCCATAGATCTGCGACTGACGGATCCGACGAAAACTTTTACTGATCCGATGGGAACGATGTATCCGAACTCGATGCGATCTGCCTCGGGTCCCCACTCTGAGTCGTCGATGAAGGGGACCCCATTGATGTCTTCAACTTGGCCATGGCGATGTCCTTGAAGCCTGATTTCGATCCTGCGCGGAACGTGACGCTTTTGACCGCAGGCCCCACGGTGGGCGCCAACTGTCGTGGGTTTGTCACGTCAGGTGTCATAGATGACTTCGTAGGTGTGGGATTACGCGAGTCAAGCATCTCCGAGCTTGGGATCGCAGGAACAAAGATCAACACAGATTTACCCAGGTTCGGCCCCCTCAATGTGAGGTAAAAGACCTACTTCCTGCCTACCCTAGATTGGTATTGATATGATAATCGAGGTGTTACAATGGAGGCGATCCGATCTGGTACTCGCCGTATGAGCTAGGGTTTGGGGCTTGATAGCTTGACCCGCTCTAAGTCCTGCGAGTCCTCTTTATATCACAGAGGCTCGCTAGGTTACAAAAGGAAACTTCCCCATAAGGAATACATCCACAGAGGCCTACTCGGAGACTACTTGGTCTTCACGTCCTCCGGGATTTTCTTCTAGATCTTTCTCCTTATGGCGGTTCAATATTGGGCTTGTTCCCAAGTGGGCCTTCATCCGTGCGAGTAAGTTAAGTCGCACTGGGCCGCGGGTTAATCCAGAGAGTATTCCCCCGACAGTTCCTTCGACTGCGGATCCCTCAACCGCGTCCATACCATCGTCGATCCTCCAAGCTTGCTCGTCCGCAACAACCATGTCCACACGAGAGATGCACGAACTCATCGAAGAACTTCAGGGCGAGGAGGTCGAATCAGCATACCGCACAAACAATCCCGAGCTCGATCTCTCACTCGAGGATAGTTTCGACTGCGGGATCTCCTTCAGCGACTTCGACGAACTCGAAACTCATATCGACAACCACGTCGACTCCGAGATCTGCACCAACAACAACAACCTCGACTCTGAGATTCATAACAACTTCGTCGACGCCGAGATGAGCATAGGCGATGAAGGCATCAACAGCGAGATCCGTCCAGACGGACCACTCGACGGGCATATCGACTCCGACATGAGCCTTGATGACGATGTCGAGTCCATGACGGGATTAGAAGACACACATACATACCCTCGGGTGATACCCCAGCAGGTTTACGTAGCCATCGCCGCAGAATCATCAGATGCTGCGGCCAGCCGCAGGCCTACAGAATTCCCGTGCACAGTTACTATGCCGGACGGAGTCACAACTCTCACAATCACCGCTGAGATGGCAGCAAAAGCAGATAAAGTAATCAAGGAGTGCACAATGATGCCAGCAGACGCAACACAAGAGGAGATGTTGACCTTCCAGTACTTCAACTGGCAGGAATCACTTCGACTGCGGCAGGTCAGAGCAACACTCGAAGAACGCAAAAAGCAAGCTAGCTTGTCGAGTGCGCGAAGAAGACAGCTCTCCCTGAGCTCCACCGGGCGAGCAGACACAAGACCAAGATCAAGGTTGTTACACCTCTCGCCAGACGAAAGGGCGGCGCTCACCCGCAACTTAGGCAACTCTTTCATGACATACGACGAAGAGGGAGTGCCAGTACCCAAAACAGCTGCGGGTGCCCTCTTCACCGCTGCAGCGTACCTAGAGGCGATCAAACCTCCAGCTGATGACCCCAATGCAAAATTGCATCGCCAGCAGATCAGATCACTCGCCTTAGCGGCGAAGGCCATACGCCAAATTCCAAGAACTCCAGGTGGGAGTCGAGACCGTGCCCTAGTCGACGCGCGTCGGGAAGAGCATAATCACAGTGGTCACCGCCACCACTCGAAGGAAAGAAGCGGCTCGCATAGGCGCAGGTCCAGGAGCAGATCACGCAGATCTTACAGTAGCGACTCATACTCTGATCGAGATCCCGAGCCACATGGAGCTCTGTGCTTCACTCGACGCGTCCGCGAGACACGGATGCCCAAAGGGTTCAAACTCACATCTGAACAGCCCAAGTACACGGGTCGACAGGAACCTTCTGGGTGGCTGGAAGACTACAGGTTGGCTGTCGCGTGCCAGTGAGGTACAAACACCACGGCCATGCAATACATACGACTCATGCTCGAAGGCACAGCCCGCGACTAGCTCAAGGCCGCCCTACCTCCATCAAAGTACGACTCGTGGGATCACTTCCGCGATGACTTCATCAAAAACTTCGAGCCTCTATGTGAGCGCCCAAAACGTTCGAGGAACTGCGGGCCTGCGTGCAACGTTCAGACGAAACGCTGAGGTCATACATCAGACGAAGGACTAAGATACGCAACTCAGTCGGAGTAATTTCAGAAGACATGGCCATGGATGCTTTCATAATGGGACTCGCCAGGCGGGACCTCAAAGAAGCACTCGGTCGCAAAAAGCCAACCTCTGTGGCTAACCTCTTGATGACCGCGACTGAGTGGGCAGACGGAGAAGACATGGCGCGCACCACACGCGGGTCCTCACCCCGTGACAATCATGAAAGTGGCAGTCGAAGCCGCAGAGACTCGTACAGAGACGACCGAAGGCGCAAACGTTCAAAACGTCACTACGACGATGACAGACCCGAATTCATGGCGGCTGGGTTCTCCACACCCCGCAATGACCAGGACAGAAGCGACCGACGGTCGGAAGATCGGCGAGACAGTTGAGATGATCGCCGGGACAGTCGAGATGATCATCGGGACAGTCGAGACCGCGGCCAACGCAGTGATAGCTACAAGAGAAAGGACTGGCGCAAGTCACGGGCACAATCTGAGCGATCATTCGAAGAAAAGATGGATGCTGATTGCAGATTCCACCTGTACAAGGGGGACGACGGAAAACTGCGCTCCAATCAGTCGATGAGAAACTGCAGGGAGTTCGACCAAATGGCGACTGATTACGTAAATCTCAGAAAGGCAGCAGCCACACAAGCACCTGCACCCGTGCCTCCGCCAAACAATGTGCCTGTTCTGATGGCACCACCTCTTCCACCACAGCCTGCCGCAGGCGGAAATCTCGCGGGTGTCATACAGCACATACCTCGGGTGGAGGAACCACAGTACCCTCCGCCCCAAGGGAAGATGTACATGATACAGAAAGGTCGCCCTTCCTACAGAGAGCAAAAACTTCGCACTCGACAAGTAAACATGGCTGTCATGTCACCTCCTGCTGTAACTGAGTTCTTGAAGGGTTCTGAAACCGCAATAAGCTTCAGCAGAGAGGACCACCCTCCATCGGTCGTTCGTCCAAGGCACTCTGCTCTGGTACTCGATGCACAAATTGGAGGCTACGCCATGTCCAAGGTGTTCATGGATGGTGGCAGCGGTATAAACATCATCTTTGCAGATACGCTCCGCAAAATGAACAGGTCAGTCGAAAACCTGCCAAGATCTTTAAATACCTTTCACGGTATCGTCCCAGGCAAAGCAATAAGCCCAGAAGGCACCATACAACTCGACGTAACGTTCGGGGACAAGAACCACTTCAGGACAGAATCGATTGAATTCGAAGTTGTCGATTGGAAGTCACAATACCATACTATACTTGGACGCCCGACGTTCGCTCGATTCATGGCGGTGCCACACTACGCATACCTCCAGCTGAAAATGCCTGGACCAAAAGGAGTAATCACCGTCAAAGGGAACTTTCAAAAATCCGATTCTTGTGACCGAGAATTCAGCAAAATCTCTGAGATGTTTGGTATGGAAGCAACACTCGCTGATCTAGCGGTCTCCAACGATCGAACACTTATGCCAGAACACAAAAAGGTGGCAGTCGACAGAGCATTCAATGCCACCAATGATACAAGATCGCATCAGGTGCACCCGACTGACCCGACCAAGACAGTCAATGTCTCGTCGAGTCTGCCTATCGCATAGGAAAGCGCGCTCGTCGAATTCCTCCGTGAGAACTGGGATATATTTGCATGGTGTCCAGCCGACATGCCAGGTATTCCCAGGGAATTCGCCGAGCACTCTCTCCAGTTATTTCCAGATGCTAAACCAGTCAAGCAAACAATGCGCCGCATATCCGGCCCAAAAAGAACTGCAGTCGAAGCCGAAGTCGACAGGCTACTCGCAGCAGGATTCATCAGAGAGATCAAGAAATCACAATGGGTGGCCAACCCCGTACTCGTAAAGAAGAAGCACACAGATATCCTTCGGATGTGTGTAGATTTCACAGCACTCAATAAATGCTGTCCAAAGGATCACTTTCCACTACCCTGAATCGACCAGATCGTCGACTCCACCGCCGGGTGCGCTCGCTTGTCCTTCCTGGATGCTTACTCGGGTTATCACCAGATAAGCATGAAGGAAGAGGATGAAGAGAAAACGGCGTTCATAACCCCGCTTGGGGTCTACTGCTACACCACAATGCCTTTCGGGCTCAAGAACGCAGGCGCAACCTACCAGCGCATGATGCAAGACTGCCTCAAGAAGCAAATTGGGCGAAACGTCCAAGTCTACGTCGACGACATCGTCATCACAACAAGAGAGGAAAACACACTACTCGATGACTTGCGAGAGACATTCGCAAACCTCAAACGCTTCCACATCAAGCTCAACCCGAAGAAGTGCACGTTTGGCGTGCCAGCGGGCAACTCCTCGGGTATCTAGTCTCAGCTCGAGGAATCGAGGCAGACCCGGAGAAAATACAGGCCATCTTGACGATGCAAAGGCCTTCAAAGCTCCATGACGTGCAAAAGTTAGTGGGTCGTGTGGCAGCGCTCAGTCGATTCATCAGCAAGCTAGGCGAAAAAGTACTCCCGTTCTATCGACTGATGAAGAAAGCAGATAAATTCGAGTGGACGCCAGA
This sequence comes from Poa pratensis, assembly GCA_947311845.1. Taxonomy (NCBI): domain Eukaryota; kingdom Viridiplantae; phylum Streptophyta; class Magnoliopsida; order Poales; family Poaceae; genus Poa; species Poa pratensis. The sequence continues at coordinate 39,028,088 of CAMZMU010000084.1, forward strand.
AGCTGAAGCAGCCTTTACGGATCTCAAGCGAGTCCTCACAAGCCCTCCAATCCTCGTCGCACCAAGGGAACGCGAGCCATTGTACCTATATGTCTCTGCAACTAACAGGGTGGTAAGCACCGTACTGGTAGTCGAACGAAGGGAGGAGGGACACGCCCAAAGCATACACTAGTACAGAAAAGGCTATTAGTGGCGCACCAATTTGGTTTTCTGTGGCGCACCCCCAGAAAAGCCAGGTGCGCCACAGAATTCTCGCCACACAAATTATTTCTGTGGCGCACCTGGCTTGGTGCACCACAGAATTCTCACATTTCTGTGGCGCACCTGGCCTGGTGCGCCACAGAATTTTCAAAAAATTCAAAAAATGCAAAAAAATATAAAAAGTTTCAAAAAAATCCAGAAAAATCAGAATATGAAATAATATGAAAAATCCTAATTATTGGAATTATTTTCATATTTTTTGAACTGATACCTTCCCGCTAGGTCACCCATCCTCAAATTGCTCTAACCCTAGCACGCTTAACTTCTAAGTTCCACCCAGCTCACCTACCATTGTGCTACTCAAGTTCTTATTGATATATATATCATTTGAACCCTCTTAAGTCTTGTATGTGTATATGTGTGGTATGTGTTATAAATGTGTGTTTTTAAATTTCAGATTTTTCAAAAACTTCTAAAGTTTCAAAAGGAGATTCAAAAGTTTCGAAAGATAAAAAAAAATTCAAAAAAAGTCAAAAAATCCAAAAAACTCCAAAAAATTCAAAAAATCCAAAAAATTCAAAAAAGCCAAAACACTTCAAAAAAATCCAAAAAATTCAACAATCTTCTTTGTTATACATTTCTGTGTCTTTTTTAGAATTTTAGAATTTTTTTGAATTTTTTGAATTTTTTTTATTTTGCTGCGAAAAATCGTTTGTTTGAAATAACTTTTTTTTCTTTTGGAATTTGAGGAACGTGTGAATTGCTGACCGGGTAAACCTGGGTGGATTCGAACTCGGATTTTTCTCACGATTTTTCTGACATATTATTTGCGTTATTTCGATGTCGTATGCAAAAGTTATGGCCGTTACAAGTTTTTTTTCCTGTTTGTTGCAGAAAAGGTCAAAATTCATATTTCAAAATTTCTATACCTACTAGACACTCAAACCTAACTACATGTCAAAGGATTTTATTTATTGAAATTTTTATCATTTTTCTTTAATTCCTGGAAGACTAAAAAGGCGATCCACGGGGGGGGGGGGGGTGGGATTTGGAAAAAAAAACTGTGGCGCAACAAGCTTGGTGCGCCACAGAATGCCACCTTTTTGTGGCGCACGTGCCAGGTGCGCCACAGAATTATTTTTTTCAAATTTTAACCCGCCCCCCAGATAATTTTCTGTGGCGCACCTGGCCATGTGCGCCACAGAAATGTGACTTTCTGTGGCGCACCAGGCTTGGTGTGCCACAGAATGTCTAATTTCTATGGCGCATGTGGTTTGGTGCGCCACAGAAACGTGACTTTCTGTGGCGCACTAAACCACATGCGCCACAAAAAATAATTCTGTGGCGCACCAATTAAGGGTGCGCCACAGAGTGCCAACCTATCTATATAGGGTTTCCCTACTAGTGATACAACGTCCAGTCTATTACTTGAGTGAAGTGCTCTCCACATCAAAGCAGCGGTACCCGCACTATCAGAAGCTGGCCTACGCCGTGTTCATGTCCTCAAGGAAGCTGACGCATTACTTCTCCGAGCACTCGATCACTGTAATCAGCACCTCAGGGATCGGGGACATCCTCACAAACCCCAACGCAACTGGGCGAGTCGCAAAATGGCTCATCGAGCTAGCACCAAGAGACATCAAGTATGATTATCCAAAGGCCATCAAAGCACAAGTTTTACCTGATTTCCACACCGAGTGGATCGAAGCTCAGCTACCAGGAGCGCTAGATGTGTCCAACTCATGGACTATGTACTTCGACGGCTCAAGAAAAACGAAGGCGCAGGCGCAGGTGTCATCCTCATATCACCAAAAGGCGACAAGCTTCGCTACATCCTACAGATGAGATTCGAGTTCCCATCAAACAACGAAGCAGAGTATGAGTCCTGATCCATGGCATGCACATGGCCAAAGCCCTCGGGTGCACTCACTGATTATCTACGGTGACTCAAATCTTGTGGTACAGCAAACAATGAAGGCCTGCGACGCAATCGCAGATAACATGATTGCTTATCGTGACCTATACAACATCATGGAGGGCAGCTTCGAAGGCTGCGAGTTGCGGCACATAGGACGTGAAAGCAATGAAGAAGCAGATAAGTTAGCCAACATTGGCGCGACTAAAGCACCAGTGCCACCTGGTGTCTTCTTCGAGCGCATCGAGCACATATCCATAAAAAAGAAGGGAGCACCTCCTACATCAGCCGCACCAGCCAAGAGCAAAGCACCTAGCACAGAGGACCCACCAGTCGAGGTACTCCTCATCGAGCCAACTTGGACTCAACCTTTCCTCGCATACATACTCCGCGGCGAGGTACCCGAAGACATCACAGAGTCAAGACGCGTCACTCGACGATCTAAAGCATACACTGTCATAAACGGTGAACTTTACAAACGCAGCATATCAGGTATGTTCCAACGTTGCATAGCATTTGAAGATGGCCAAGCCATCCTTCGTGATATTCATGCAGGTACCTGCGGGCATCACGCCAGCAGTCGATCACTCGTAGCCAAAGCCTTTCGCGCAGGCTTCTACTGGCCCATAGCACTCAAAAACGCGGAGGACATAGTCAAAAGGTGCATCGGCTGTCAAAAATTCGCCACAAAGCCGCACGCACCCGCATCGGCGTTGAAGACAATACCATTGGCCTGGCCCTTCGCCCAGTGGGGGCTCGATATGGTTGGGCCACTCAAAAAATCCTCCCATGGAGGGCATACTCACCTTCTGGTGGCGGTCGACAAGTTCACCAAGTGGATTGAAGCAGTACCTATCACAAGTTCGACTGCCACTACAGCAGTCAATTTCATAAAATCCATCATATACCGCTTTGGTGTGCCAAGTAGCATCATCACTGACAACGGTACAAACTTCACGGCTGAGGAATTCCAATCCTTCTGCAAAGAGCAAGATATCACGCTCAATTATGCATCTGTGGCACACCCGCAATCTAATGGCCAAGTCGAAAAGGCCAATGGACTTGTGACAAGCGGAATCAAGAAACGCCTCCTGGTGCCACTCAAAAGGGCCGCGGGTGCTTGGGTAGAAGAGCTCCCGTCTGTGCTATGGAGCCTACGCACAACACCCAACGCCTCAACGCAATTCACTCCATTCTTCATGGTCTACGGCGCAGAGGCAATCCTGCCATCAGACGTAAGGTTCAACGCACCAAGGGTCGAAGCATACAATGAAGACGATGCAGATGAAGCACTCGAAGATGCAGTCGACTTGCTCGAAGAAGCACGCAACACGGCGCTAGCACGCACAGCTGTCTACCAGCAAGATCTACGCAACTATCACAGCCGTCGACTGCGTACCAGGTCCTTCGAGGTGGCGACTTGGTACTTCGACTGAAGCAAAAGAAGGTGCATAAACTTGCTTCTCCATGGGAAGGACCCTTCATCATCACCGAGGTCATTGGTGGTGGAGCATACAGACTGAAGCACGCGAAGACAGGCGAACTCTCTCATAATCCTTGGAACGTTGCGCAGCTGCGCCGTTTCTATGCTTAGATTGTTCAGTCGCATAATGTAATAGGCACATATGTCGGATGGCTGCAGGTTTCAGACGCGCTCTTTTCCTTACCAGGGTACCTAAGGGGACTGGAAGGTTTTTAATGAGGCGGCCTGCAGCCTAACATTCAAAAATGGAATATAGTCAATGATTCCTCATATTTCTCCCTGTTTACTACTCGCACAAACTACTCGCGTAACCTTAGCCTCACCCGAGCACTCGGGGGCTGCGCTACTTCAAAACGTGAGCTATCGCTCCTTCAAACATAATACCCTAGCCGCACTCGAATACTCGGGGGCTGGGTCGTAACAAATCATACGTAAAGCAAAAAGCTGCTCAATAACATGAGTTGAAGCTTCAAACATCGCAAAAATTCACAGCCTCACTCGAGCACTCGGGGGTTGTATAATTCATGATCTATGTAAAGTGTTTTTCATAAACCCCACTCGATACACTCGGGGCTGCATACATACAAGTGAACAAATATGTACCAAGTACAAGTGGCAAAATTTACACTCGGGGGCTGTTCCCTATACATAAATACCTAATCTTCTGGTTCGTCCTTGACTGGGAGAACGGGGCCCATAAGTTGAGCGTTATAACACTCAACCAACACCCTCGCATGTTCGACTGTATCGTCCAGATGCGATTGGGACAAGGACGATCCAGGCACGGGTGTACGTAGCTGCAAATTCGGGCGCTGACTTCGGATGTATGCCATCGTTGCGTTGGCCCCATCCACAAGCTTCTGGGCGATAAAATCTCGAATGGGACCTGCACTCCGGAAAAGCCCGAGCAAAGCGTGGATTCCTTGAGGTTGCGGCCCAGTCGGGAAAAGCGTCTGGTTGATTCGACTGAAGGCCGACCTGCATAACTCAAGCAGCATAGTGCTCCGCCACACCCGATCCTGCAGAGTCGCGAGTATGCGTGCTCGGTGCTTATCCAAGCGAAAGTGCTGACGGCCAGTCGTGGGTTCGTCAGTCGCATGGTTCAACTGCTCCTCTACACGAGCCTGCTCCGCCTGGAAATCTGGAACAAAACCTGCAACAACACACGTTGGATCAACAAAAATGGACAGACTATGAACTCTCCAAAAAATCAAGGCAGTCATGCTTACACTCGAGCTGTCTGTTCACGATCTCCATTTCGCCAAGCACATACTCCTCCCGTTGAGTGGGTAGGGCAGGCCTCGCCCTCATCCTATCCAGCTCACTTCGGGCACTCCCCAGCTCTTGCTCCAGTTTCGCGAGTCGGGCCTTCATATAACGTATTACTGCGGCATCGTTTGCCACCTGAGCTCGAGATCGAGTAGGGGCACGATGCCGCGACGAGCTGGATACAGTGGCGGCTGGCCGTTTCTGTTCCAAACATCATAAAAGTTTCATGAGAAACTCATCACAAAGCTTAGGCGAGTAACAACACACAGCCTTACAAGCAGGATCATAACGAGGAAAATAAATTCATACAAAGGTAGCAAAAGCACATGCATACTCGCATGGTCATAAGTTTAATTACAAGGCATAAAAAGGCGCGGCTGCCCTACTTCTCAGACATCGACTCCGACCTAGCCCTACTCGCACGGGCGGCGACCTCTGCTGCCCGGCGCTCCATGGTAGTCATAAATATTTCAGCCAACTTCGCGGCTGGCTCGTTCACATGCTTTAGGGACACCAGCTTCCCGCCCGGCTTGCGAGGGAAGTCAGACAGAGCGGCTTCGAAGTCACCCTCTATCCCATGACCTAAAAGGAGTTTGAGGGTGGTCTCTGAGCCGCGTACCGTCAAAGTGCGAGCAAAGTTCGTCATAGTCGAAGTTCCCGGGCCCAGGACGTCGGCGAAGCCATCCACAGTCGAAGGAGGTTGGCTAGACGGGAACACGTCCTTGTACACGGCGCCGAGCGTGCTCGTAGACTTGGCGAGTGCATCCTTGGCTTGGGTGGAGACGACATCCAGGTCGCCGATAGCGCGGTCAAGGGACAAATCGCCACTCGACTGGTCTACAGGTGCCGGTGCGCCAACAGCTCCTTCAAAAAAGCAGAAAGAACAGAAAATTTTACACAACATTCAGTGGCAAAAAGAAGTAGACAAAAAGTGAAAAATTCAACTCACCGCCTACGTCTCGGGTGAGGCTCGCCAAGCGCTCAGCATAATTTTTCTCGCGCAAGGCAGCGGAGTTCTTGGCATCATCCAAGGCCTTCTTCGACTCAGCGCGCTGTTTGGCGAGTGCGTCTTCTAGCTCTTTAACCCGGGACTCAGCAGTTGCCTTGTCACCTGAGATAGATGGACAGATGTCATTCACAATCGACAAAGCAAAGACATACAGAAGTCAAACACACTTACGGCTGAGTTGCTCCATGATAGCGCGCAGATTGTCCCTCTCCTGTTCAACCTGGACAAACGCCTTGCCTGATTCCACCAGGTTGAGGTAGAAGGGCTGCATGCACATGGAACCAGCATAAGCTATACACAAATAGTCCCAGAATGAGGACTCGACAAACGACACTTACGTGTTCAACCCAAGGCGCAGGCTTGGCAGCAGAAGTCCCAATTTGCGGAGTCGACGCACTCGCGATCTTGGCGGCCTCAAGGGTAGTAGCCGTGGCTACTGTTCTCACAACCTCAGCCGCAACAGGGGAAGCTTCTGGCTGATCTGGAGTCGAAGCTCTCTCGGTTGGAGGAGTTGGAGGTCGCACAGTCTCAGCACTGCGAGCGACAGAGGAAATAAGCATAAGCAAGACTATCAACAAGCAGAAATTTAAGTACAAAACGTTCAGACGCAAACCTGTGCTCTTCTTCCTCCTCGCTGTCGAGGTCGTCAAACATTGGGCCTCCAAACTGCAGCTCCTCACCCGACTTGGGAGGAGGAGCTGAGCACAATGGACTCACATCCAGAGGAGCGGCCTTGGCAGAATGTGAGGAGGTCGAATCTCATCATCCCTCAAATCCTCTTTTGCGGGTGAGCTCATAGAGGAAGACACAACTTGTGCCGCCCGACGGCGCTTGCGAGTAGGGACCTCGCTCACATCATCAGTCGTCACAAGCTCCTTGTCCTGTGCTCTTCAACCCCTTCCTCTTCAACCTCTTCTGTGGGAGATGTAGTAGCCGAAGGAAGAGGCGATTCATCTCCTCCCTTCGCTTCTACCGTCACCTCTGTTTCATGAGTTGGGCCATCTTCGGGAAGAGGAGGAAGGGTTGAGGTGGTCGAGTGGCCCTGCACACAAAATACAGCAGTCGAAGTCACAAAGATGCATAGCAGAATAACAAAAACAGGAGATCATAAACTTGATAGATTCACTAACCTCTGGCAAAGGCTTTTCAGCCGTATAAGGAGCGACGGGCAGTCGACGTTGCAGGGCTCGCTGGATTTTGTGCTGGTGATGGACCGCACATGTGCCACCAGCTCGCTCCTAGACAGCTCCTCCTTGTTCATCCGAGTGGAGTCGAGAGGGCCTTCATACTGCCACATAGGGTGAGCTCGGCGCGGAGCGGCCACACCCGCATCTTCACAAAGGTGGCAATTAGATGCACACCAGTGACGCTGTTAAGCAGTCCTCCAATCGTCTCCAGCAGAGGCGCGCTTCCGCCACTTCTTCAGTCGAAAGCTCATGGTCCCAGGCCTTCGTCCTAGCGGCTATACCAGCAGTCGAAAATGCTGGGACCCTTCCTGGTCGACTAGCACATAAAACCACCTTTTCCTCCACCCTTGCGCCGAGTCGACTGGCTTCAGGGCAAAGTATCGGGTGTCGCTGCGCACTTGGATCTGAAGGCCTCCAACTGGATAGGTTCGGCCGCCTCGGTTGTTGGGCCGGACCATGAAGATGGATTTCCAAAGGGCCCAGCTGGGAGCAACTCCCAGGAAACACTCGCACAATACCATGAAACAGGCAATGTGCATAATGCCGTTAGGGGTGAGATCATGGATCTGCACCCCATAGGCGTACAGCAACCACGAACGAAGTCGTGGAGGGGAAAAGATAGACCCCTAGGCAAAAACTCCGCAAAACATACGCGCTCGTTTGCGCGAGGCTCGGGGAGTACCTCTTTCGATGGCGCGCGGACGGTAAGCTGGTCCGCCGGCGGCAGCAATCCGTCCTCGCGGAACTTCTCGAGGTGGGCTGCCTTGATTGTGGACTTCATCCATCACCGTCGCTCTTCTTGAGGTCGACGGCGGCCGCAGATGCGCCAGCCGCAGCTTTCTTCCCCTTCAGGCGGCCGCGTCAGTCGCGGGCGCGTCGGCGGCAGAGGCTTTCCTCTTTGGCGCCATGGTGGTGGTAGCTAGGGAGAACAGAAAGAGCTTGGGCGCAAGAACAATGGAGCAGGAGCGCGAGGAAGAAGATGGAACAGGGGCGGCGCGCAGAGCAAATGGCTAGTAAAAAACAATGCCAGCGCCGTTTCCCCTATTTACCTCAAATCAAAGGCAATCACAGCCATTCAGATCCTAACCGTGCGCTACGCACGCAATCTCACCGTACACGTGGCAAACGCGGAGGGCAACCGTCGCCGGCCACTCCGCCCACTACGCACGAAAAAAGAGGAGCCATAATCACCTCTCCGGAAAAAGTGGGCCCGAGTGGCCAAATCAAGTCCAAACTGCACCGTCGTTCGGTCAGCTCTGCACAAATGGGCCCACCTATGTGTCACGTCCCATCCATCGCAGCCTAACGCACGCCACGCGTGTCAGACGGCGCAGTCGCCACAAAACGTCATCCATGACGTCGTCACAAGAACTTTGATCAGAAATACATTCGAGTCCGCTCAACGCGTATTGGTCACTCGATTGCCTTGTTTGGTTCGGGTGTGAAAAAGCAATGATAAGGCAAAATTGGTCACTCGACCGTTCCTTCGGCTGATTCCATATTACTCCCATCGGGAGCGTATCAAAAATTTCTTCGACTAAAGATGCACAAGACAATGATTTTGAGATTATCCTCCATTACAAGTAATAAAGCACAATCTCGGGGGCTACTCCCATCGGGAGCGCTGTCGCGCACCCGATAGAATAAACGTCAAAAGGTCAGTCGACAAATATATCGACTCGTTCATATACGAAATCATACTCGAAACATTCCTGAGTTGCGTCCGTCGCAAATCCTCGGATGTGCACGCATAGTGCAAAGATAAGACCTTTCGAGCTGGGCTAAGGACCGTTCCAGCAACGTCAATCCTTATGCTTTCCATGTCAGCAGACATGATGAAAAATCCTGACGGACGCGTGGGTAAAATTCAAAGTTATACCAGATCGACTCTGTAAGACCTCAGCGGCCTAGTCGAATCTGACCAGTTTGTTCCAGATTCGAGTCCGGGGACTCGAGTTTGATTGAAAGCTAGTAAGGTTTTACCCTAATGTGTAGTTAACCAGTCCCGATCCATCGAGTGTACTGGGCCTGCTAAGCTATTATCCCTTGATCATCATAAGCAAAAACCACAGTCGATGAAATACTCGACATAGCCAACATGTGCTATTCATACAGGAATTCCAATTATAATATACAGAATACAAAGCATATGACGTGCACTTACGAACGAGTCCATGCCCGATTCTTTGAGTCAGACAAGTACTCGGGGGCTACTGACAAGGGTATACATCTCGGGTACCCTACCGTGAGGGTATCTGGTGCACGTGATGACTAAAGGCCCCATAGCGAAGAGACAACTCGAAGCCCAAGACAGGAGGCCCAACAAGATGGAGTACCCTCCAAGTTTAGACATAGACATAGTCGGTTTGTACTTTCCTTATGTGTAAACTAGGTCGGTTACAAACTCCTGGGACCCAGCCTATTTAAGGGCTGGAAGGGGTGCCGATCTAGGGACAAGCCATACTCGAACCACCAAAAGCTCTAGCGGCCTTTACCTCCACCCGAGGGGCCTGAACCTGGGTAAATCTTTGCCTCTGCTTGTATCGCATAATCCACACAATCAATACCAGACAAGCAGGAAGTAGGGTCTTTACCTCCACCCGAGGGGCCTGAACCTGGGTAAATCTTTGCCTCTGCTTGTCAGCCGACGAAACTACCAGTACTACCACGTTCTCTCCCCATAATCTCAACCCTAGGTCCTCAACCATGGGATTTGATGAGTGTACCCTCGTCAGCAATAGAGCTTCCTTTTGGGACGCCCCCTTTGGCTTATGGGACCAGCCCTAGGTGCATCACACCCTCCATCTATGCTCTCTCCAAAAGGAAGAAGGGGTTCCGTTAGAAAAGCCACCACCGATGACGCTTGGATTCTCCAAATTGACACTTCTGATGGCCTCTGTGTCCACCACCTCGAGGAGTTTACGAGACTTTGGCATTTCACCCCTCAACTTCAACTTACCGACGACTCTCCGAATTCGATTATTTGGAAGCTCACTGATGTCTACGCACGCTTCTATTCTTGTAGACAGTGTTGGGCCTCCAAGTGCAGAGGTTTGTCGAACAGCAGCAAGTTTCACTTAAGTGAATCACCCAAGGTTTATCGAACTCAGGGAGGTAGAGGTCAAAGATATCCCTCTCAAGCAACCCTGCAATTAAGATACAAGAAGTCTCTTGTGTCCCCAACACACCTAATACACTTGTCAGATGTATAGGTGCACTAGTTCGACGAAGAGATAGTGAAATACAAGTAATATGGATGATTATAAGTAGTAATTGCAATCTGAAATAAAAATGGCAGCAAGCAAACATGTAGCAGAACTTGTTGTAAACGGTGTTTCAATGCTTAGAAACAAGGCCTAGGGATCATACTTTCACTAGTGGTATCTCTCAACATTTTAGCACAACTGAACGCAAGTAAGTGCTACTCGGGATTATTCTCCTTCTTGGTGAAACAAGAGTACTATGCGTAGGGCTACAAAAGCACACCTCAAAGTCTGAGTAAACAAACACCACAATTCCACAAAGAATAAGCCATGATAATATCTAAATTATTTATAGAGTCACACACAAGTACCCACACTGTCACCTTGATACCGTGTTGTCACAATGACTCCGGAAACTAGATAAAATCACTTGAGTAGCATAAACATTACATATGAATTCAGCGATACTAGCAATGCTCATGATCACATAAAGATCACACCATGGGAGAGAGAGGTAAACCACATAGCTACCGGTAGAGCCCTCAGCCTCGGGGGAGAACTACTCCCTCCTCATCATGGGAGGCAGCAACGGCGATGAAGGTGCGGGGGCACTTCCCCGTCCCGACAGGGTGCCGAAACAGAGACTTCTGTCCCCCGAATTAGGGTTTTTGGTGGCGGCGGAGCTACGGAACTCTTCTGGAGAAATCGTCGATTCTTCTAGGGTTTTCGGGGCAGGAGCAATATATAGGCCAAAGGGCAACGCGAGGGCGTGCACGAGGCGGCCTCACCACGTGGCGGCGCCACCCCCCTCCAGGCCGCGCGACGGCATGGTGAGGAGGCCGTGGGCCTCCGCTGGACTTGCCCTTCTGGCTCCGTGGGTCTTCTGGCGAAATAGAATTTCTGTAATTTTTCTGGATTTTTCCGAGCACTTTGGTTTTCGGGCCTTTTCTGCAATACACAGACATAATAAACAGAAACTGGCACTGTGGCATCTTGTTAATAGGTTAGTCCAATAAATGTCATAATATGATATAAAGTGTATATAAAACATGTGACAATTGGTATAATATTAGCATGGATCATAAGAAATTATAGATACGTTGGAGACGTATCAAGCATCCCCAAGCTTAGTTCTACTCGTCCTCGAGTAGGTAAAACGATAACAACAAATAATTTCTTAGGTGACATGCTACCACATAATCTTGATCAAATAATATTGTAAAGCATATGTCATGAATGAAGTGACTCAAGGCAATGGTCTATAGTTTGCTAACAAATAGATAATGAGTAAACACTGAATCATATAAGCAAAAACTTTTCACAAATAGTACTTTCAAGACAAGCATCAAAAAGTTTTGCATAAGAGTTAACTCATAAAGCAATAGATTCTAAATAAAAGGCATTGAAGCAACACAAAGGAAGATTTAAGTTTCAGCAATTGCTTTCAACTTTCAACTTGTATATCTCATGGATAATTGTCAACACAAAGCAATATAATAAGTGCAATAAGTAAGCATATAAAAATTGTTGCACACAAAGTTGACACAAGTGTTTGCTTCTGAGATAGAAAGGAGTAGGTAAACTGACTCAACATAAAGTAAAAGAAAGGCCCTTCGCAGAGGGAAGCAGGGATTAAATCATGTGCTAGAGCTTTTTAAGTTTTGAAATCATATAGAGAGCATAAAAATAAAGTTTTGAGAGGTGTTTGTTGTTGTCAACGAATGGTAGTGGGCACTCTAACCCCCTTGTCAACCAGACTTTCAAGAGCGGCTCCCATGAAGGACGTTATTTCTACCCAAAGGCAGATCATCCCTCTTCTCTTTTGTTTACACATGTACTTTAATTTGGGTGACACTCCTCCCAACCTTTGCTTACACAAGCCATGGCTAACCGAATCCTCGGGTGCCTTCCAACAATCACATACCATGGAGGAGTGTCTATTTGAATGATTAACTTTTTAAATTGCTTACTGATAAATCAGGGCAAAACATGTGAAGAGAATTAAAGGTGAAAGTTGTAATTAATTGGGACTGGGCACCCCATTTGCCAGCTCTTTTTGCAAAATTATTGGATAAGCGGATGTATATGCCACTAGTCCATTGGTGAAAGTCTGTCAGGAGTAAATGACAAGGTTGAAAGATAAAACACCACATACTTCCTCATGAGCTATAAAACATTGACACAAATAAGGGATAATAGCTTTTGAATAGTTTAAAGGTAGCACATGAAGTATTTACTTGGAATGGCAGAAAATACCACATAATAGGTAGTTATGGTGGACACAAATGGCATGGGTTTTGGCTCAAGGTTTTGGATGCACGAGAAGCATTCCCTCTCAGTACAGAGTTTAGGCTAGCAAGGTTGTTTGAAGCAAACACAAGATATCAACCGGTACAGCAAGACTTACATGAAAACATATTGCAAGCATTATAAGACTCTACACTGTCTTCCTTGTTGCTCAAACACTTTTACCAGAAAATATCTAGACCTTAGAGATAGCAAACATGCAAACCAAATTTCAACAAGCTCTACGGTAGTTCTTTACTAATAGGTTTTTAACTACATGATGCAAGAGCTTAAACATGAAATACTTGAGAGCTCAAAACAATTGCCAAGTGTCAAATTATCCAAGACAATGATCTATATGTGTGTCTTTTCGATATACCATCTACCACATGTTGCATTTTCTGTTTCCAACCAAACACCAATCAACTTATTTCAACAAAAACTCTCCAAATAATTTACAAATGAAACAAGAGAGTATTACTCTACAAGAACTAACAGCTCTGAATAAGAGATGCATGAAAAACAGGAGCTAAAAGCATAGCAGTAGCTAGATAAGAATACTCAACAATATAAGTGAAGAATATGAGTATTCACATGAAAAAGCGGAGCGTGTCTCTCTCCCACACAAGAATGCTAGGATCCAATTTATTCAGAAAATAAAAATAACAATGCGAAAATAAAAGCACACAGACGCTCCAAGTAAAGCACATAAGATGTGGAAGAATTAAAATATAGTTTCACTAGAGATGACCTGATAAGTTGTTGATGAAGAAGGGGATGCCTTGGGCATCCCCAAGCTTAGACGCTTGAGTCTTCTTGAAATATGCTTGGGTGACCCACGGGGGCATCCCCAAGCTTAGGCTTTTCACTCTTCTTGATCACATCATATCATCCTTCTCGCTTGATCCTTGAAAACTTCCGCCACACCAAACTCAAAGTAATTCTCATTAGAGGGTTAGTGCATAATCAAAAATTCACATATTCTACAGTGACACAATCATCACCAATACTTCTGGACATTAGCTACAGCCACTGATGTTTTATGGAGCAAAGAAATCCAATCAAACATAGTAAAAGAGGCAATGCAAAATAAATGGCAGAATCTGTCAAAACAGAACAGTCGTAAAGACGAATTTTTTCGAGGCACTTAAGTTGCTCAGATCGAGAAACTCAAAACTAATGAAAGTTGCGTACATATCTGAGGATCACGCACGAATTTTTTCAGAATTTTTCAATTTTTCTGGAGTGAATAAAGCTCAAAACCGTGGACAGCAAAAATCTGTCCCTGTGCAGAAATCCAAATCTAGCATCAACTTTCTACTAGAGACTTTACTTGGCACAACAATGCAATAAAATAAAGATACAAAGGAGTTGTTACAGAAGTAAGCACACTCCTTGACTCAAATAAAATAAAATACAGAAAATAAAATAACATGGGTTGTCTCCCACAAGCGCTTTTCTTTAAAGCCTTTTAGCTAGGCATGAAATTTTTGATAATGCTCTCATATGTATAAGAGTTGAATATAAGAGAGCATCAAGAAGCAAATATTAAACACATTTAAGTCTAACCACCTTCCTATGCAAAGGAATCTTGTAAGAAAACAAATTATTGAAGCATGAAGCATCTAGCATAGAAAGACAAAACAAGTGCAACTTCAAAAATTTCAACAAAAAGAGAGGAGATTCAATATTATTGTGATATATGAAGCCATGTCTCCCTCTCTCATAAAAACTTTCAGTAGCATCATTTATAAAATCCACAATATAACCATCACATGAAACATTCTTATCATGATTCATATGCATAAAAGTATCAATATTTTCCACATAAGCAAAGTTCTTCTTATTAATAACAATGGGAGTAGGATCATCATAAAGAACTTGAACATGATAGACAAGTTGTATATTAGAGAGATGGTTTTGGGTAATCCCTCCATAACTATGACAAGTTTCATGAGGATGATTGTAATTATAACATATGTCATAGTTGTCATTATGATAATTATCAAAGATTGGAGGCATAGTATCATCATAAACAACAGAATAGTTATCTTCCAAAGTGTGTTCATTTGTAAACATATCTTCATTAATTTTACTAGAAGGAGATGTCTTAAATATATAATCGTCAGTAGCAAAAGGATTTTCAAACACCTCATCCCCAAGATTGGAGCTTTCCATATCATAATTGGATGGAACATGGATAGTACTAATAGTATAGACATTATTAACATCATCATTTTCAGAATTGGTACCCCAAAGATTTTCAATATCAAAAGTAGTTTCATTTTCCCAATCATGATCACTACAAGAAGTAACAGACATATAATCATCTTCAATAGTGCCTATAGATTTAGTGTCGAGATAATAATGACCCCAAGTACGTGAATCTTCTTCAATAAGTTTAGACTCATTAGAAACAATCATGAAAGGAGCAACATGCTTAGGAGAGGATACCTTTTCCTCTCTCTTTTTACTCCTCTCTTCTTCTTCTTCTTCTTCTTCTTTCCCCTCTTCTTTTTATCTTTAGGAGGGAGAGGTTTGAAAGGAAGCTTCTCCACATGCCCTGGTTCATTGTTAGAAACAATAGAAGAAACTTGGGAGGATTCCTCCCTTTCATTAATTAGAGTAAAACAAGTATAAGTCCTTTCATATTTTGGCAAAGGTACATCTTTTATAATTTTTTCTATATAAGGATTACTGTGGCTCTTATCAACACAATGGAGACGGCATCCCCGCAAAATACTATTCATATCAAAAGAACTCATATCTAACAAAGAAGTTTTCCTTGATAACTCTTCACACCCCAAAAATAATTCAAGTTCATCATAAAGATCGGGATGGATCATGCTATCATCAAACAAACTCGAAATTGTATCATTAAACTTTGAGCATTGGAATTCGAAATGACCTTCTTCATAGCAGAGTTCACAAATAAAAGGATATAGGGCACAAACCTTTTCAGCAAGATCATTTAGAGCCCTACTCCATATTCTAGTTTTCATGCTTATGAAGTTTACAATATTCTTCTTCATTATTAGTCTTTTCACAAGGTCTAAGCACTCCACAAAAATTAACATCCTTATAAGAAATAGCATTTTCAGAAGTTTGAGCATGTTTATTGCAATCATTAACAACAATTTCATTTTCCATGCAAGTGTCTTTGAAAGGTTCATGATACATGTCCCAGCTTTCTTTAGGAACATTAATATGAGAAGCAAAGGTTCTACAACAATCAACAATAATTTGAGAATCAAGACCATAATTAGCACTAAGCTTTTGAAAACCAGCAGTTTCAACGAAAGACTTAATGCATTCATATTCATAGTTTATACCTGATCCTTTACCTTTGTCGTTCTCCCAATCTTCAGTATTGCTTTGAATTCTTTCAAGAAGATCCCATCTAGCTTCAACCTTCTTACTTGTGAAAGAACCCTCTGAACAGGCATCTAGATAATCCTTGTAATGACCTGAAAGCCTTGCATAAAAATTAGTAACAATTATTTTCTCAGGAAGCTCATGGTTAGGACATTTGAGTATTAATGTTTTCAGCCTTCCCCAAGCTTGAGCAATGCTTTCTCCATCACGAGGCCAAAAATTAAAAATGTAATTCCTATCTAAATACAATTCATAAGGAGGATAAAATTTAGAGTAAAAGAGATATTCAAGCTCCTTCCACTCCGAATGATGAGGATCATCCAGTAGCTCATACCACTCCCTTGCTTTGTCCTTAAGTGACAATGGAAATAATTTCTTCATGGCATTTTCTCTTGATAAACCTGCAACCTTAAACAACTCACAAAGTTCTTTAAGTTTCAACAAGTGATCACTTGGATGGACTGTTCCATCCCCTGCATAACGTTCATCCATAACCTTTTCAACAATTTCCATAGGTATTTCAAAAGGAATACTTTCAGTAGGTGGATTTAAAATATCACAAGCATCATTAGAATTATCACATATGGGAGACACAGTATTATCAGAGCAAATTTTCTCCTCTAAAGCTGGGGAACTAAAAAGATCATTTTCATAAAAACTAGCTTCCCCAAGCTTAGACTTTTCCATAGCATTAGCAATAATGGTGTTCAAGGAATTCATGCTAATAACATTACTACCACTATTATGCAGACAAACTTCCATCGGTTTCTTAATTTTCTCTTCAAAAGCATCATGTCCTAATTCAATATAAAGTTCATAAAGATCTCTAATTTTTTTGTTGTTTTCCATTAAGCCTAACTAGTGAAAATAAAAACAAGAAACAAAAAGAAATAATTGCAGAATCTAAAGGAGATACCTTCCAACACTTACCTCCCCGGCAACGGCGCCAGAAAATAGCTTGATGTCTACGCACGCTTCTATTCTTGTAGACAGTGTTGGGCCTCCAAGTGCAGAGGTTTGTAGAACAGCAGCAAGTTTCCCTTAAGTGAATCACCCAAGGTTTATCGAACTCAGGGAGGTAGAGGTCAAAGATATCCCTCTCAAGCAACCCTGCAATTAAGATACAAGAAGTCTCTTGTGTCCCCAACACACCTAATACACTTGTCAGATGTATAGGTGCACTAGTTCGGCGAAGAGATAGTGAAATACAAGTAATATGGATGATTATAAGTAGTAATTGCAATCTGAAATAAAAATGGCAGCAAGCAAACATGTAGCAGAACTTGTTGTAAACGGTGTTTCAATGCTTAGAAACAAGGCCTAGGGATCATACTTTCACTAGTGGTATCTCTCAACATTTTAGCACAACTGAACGCAAGTAAGTGCTACTCGGGATTATTCTCCTTCTTGGTGAAACAAGAGTACTATGCGTAGGGCTACAAAAGCACACCTCAAAGTCTGAGTAAACAAACACCACAATTCCACAAAGAATAAGCCATGATAATATCTAAATTATTTATAGAGTCACACACAAGTACCCACACTGTCACCTTGATACCGTGTTGTCACAATGACTCCGGAAACTAGATAAAATCACTTGAGTAGCATAAACATTACATATGAATTCAGCGATACTAGCAATGCTCATGATCACATAAAGATCACACCATGGGAGAGAGAGGTAAACCACATAGCTACCGGTAGAGCCCTCAGCCTCGGGGGAGAACTACTCCCTCCTCATCATGGGAGGCAGCAACGGCGATGAAGATGGCGGTGGAGTCGATGGAGATGGCTCCGGGGGCAATTCCCCGTCCCGGCAGGGTGCCGAAACAGAGACTTCTGTCCCCCGAATTAGGGTTTTTGGTGGCGGCGGAGCTACGGAACTCTTCTGGAGAAATCGTCGATTCTTCTAGGGTTTTCGGGGCAGGAGCAATATATAGGCCAAAGGGCAACGCGAGGGCGTGCACGAGGCGGCCTCACCACGTGGCGGCGCCACCCCCCTCCAGGCAGCGCGACGGCATGGTGAGGAGGCCGTGGGCCTCCGCTGGACTTGCCCTTCTGGCTCCGTGGGTCTTCTGGCGAAATAGAATTTCTGTAATTTTTCTGGATTTTTCCGAGCACTTTGGTTTTCGGGCCTTTTCTGCAATACACACACATAATAAACAGAAACTGGTACTGTGGCATCTTGTTAATAGGTTAGTCCAATAAATGTCATAATATGATATAAAGTGTATATAAAACATGTGACAATTGGTATAATATTAGCATGGATCATAAGAAAATATAGATACGTTGGAGACGTATCACTCACCACTTCGGGTGCCTAGACTTCCTCCTCGCCGAACAAGGCACAAATTGTCGGCACCATTCATTCAAAGATGGACTCCTTCGTGTGGAAGAATTAGGCCCCCCAAGCACAAGTTCTTCTCGTGTATTATTATCCAAAATAGGTTGTGGACAACCGATCACTTGGAGCAAAGGGGATGCCCAATGGTAGCCCCCTTTGTCGTCGGGAAAACGAAACGGCACGTCACCTCTTCTTCACTTGTCGCTACACCGTGCGGATTTGGGGGATGGTCAAAGATTGGCTTGGGATCAAGGACTTCACCCCGTCGGATTGGTCCGCCTTCGTTGATGGTCCTTCGTGGTGGGAGCACCTCCTCATTGCCCACCACGGTAGGAAAAAGGCCACCACCACACTCGTAATGTTGGTCTCTTGGGAGATAGGGAATGAACGGAACCAACACGTGTTCCAAAATATTAGCACCTTGCCCTACATCATTATTCCCTGGATCAAGTTTGAAGCCCGCACTTGGGTCCTCGCGGGCGCTAAACATTTGGGTCTTTTGTTACCGGTAGAGTAACCCGTGTGTGTTCGTAACTTTTAAACCTTGTCCTAAAACTTATTCTTATTCAATGAATTAAGGCAAATATTTTACCTTTATTTAAAAAAAAACGGCGACGGGCAGCAACATGCTGCATCCCCATGTTCTTTCTCGAAATTAAATAGAATAATTAATATCAAGAAACTAAAGCACAATAATTAAAAGATAAATGTTTCTCATGAAATAAAACTGGTTTTTATTTTTTAAGCATAACTTTGTAAGCCGCCCTAGCGGATTTTGTCGGCCCTAGCGGATTTTGTCGCCGACCCAGCCGGCGCGGTGATGGTACGGACGGCAACGCCGCCCCTCGATTCGGTGCTCAGCATACCGTACGTCAAGCATTGTGTAACCGAACAGAACGCGCGTTTTTCTTCGTCGCAGTAAAGTAGAGTAGCAGCAGTAATGGCGATCAGAGAAAGTCCACGCGGAACCAACGCGGCCACACGAGCGGGGTCCACCGCGAAGGATTGGAGTACAAAGCGGACGGCGATGACCCTGACCTGTCATGTTCGTCCAGAAAAACGCACCATGGTGAATAAACAAAGCGCGGCAACTTGGTCCGTCCTCCTTTGTTTAGCAGCACTCCTTCCCTCGAACCCATCGCTAGGGGAGAGAGAGGGAGGCAGGGCCAAGTGGTGCTCACGACACGAACACCGCGCCTAGTCCTCTTCCTCCGCCCCGGCCGAGCTGGGCAGCAGCAGCAGCAGTGGTGCCGGTGCTAGAGCGTGCGGCGGGGCGTGAGTCAGAGAAGAGGGGCGCGCGCCAGGAAGAGATGGAGAAGTACCTGCAGGAGAACTTCGACGTCCCGTCCAAGAACCCCTCGGACGAGGCGCAGCGGCGGTGGCGCTCCGCCGTGGGCACCCTCGTCAAGAACCGGCGCCGCCGCTTCCGCCACGTGCCCGACCTCGACCAGCGCCAGCAGGACCAAGCCAAGCGCCGCTCCGTCCAGGTACACAAGCACCATCTTTACTATCCATCCACGCACTGCTCAAGACCTCAACAACAAGCTCGATCTCATCTAGTACCTCTCTCCTAGGCTTACTTCTACCGTTTCAAATCTCATCCAGTGCTGCTCACGCGCTGCTTCCTTCTACCGTTTCAAATCTCGTGCCCCGGTCGGTTGCTTGATCTCTTCCACCTGGATGCGCAGTATTTCGTAGTAGTAAAATTTTGCAGTATTAGCATGCCCTCTACAGTACCATTGAAATGAACAGTTTAGAAAGATTACAAAATCAGCATGTTTTTCCTGTTATGGCAAGGCTGTTTGGTACTAGCCCAAGTGGGGCATCGTGTGTCCGTATCATGTTGACTTGACCTTCCCGTCCTTGGTCTCGGCTCTCTGGGCGGCCAAGCTCACTGCGACCGTCCCTCTCATGGGGAAGCTTCCGCGAAGCAGCAGCCTTGTGAAGAGTCCCGTCCAAACTCCAAAAGGCAGTCCTTATCTCATCTTCTGTCCATGGTGCCCCATCCTCTTGTCACCTCTTTTTATTCTCGTGCAAAATGCCGAATTGAAAATCATAGCTTAATTGGCTCCTCTAGCATTTATGTTGGCTTTTATTGTTTCACTGTTTATTTGCTTTGGAGAAATCTGGCATTATGTCCCAAGTTCATACTACTAGATCAGTGCCATGTGCTCTCTTGGTTGCCTCTTCTGTAGTATGCTCCACAATCAACCCCACTCTGTCCGGCTTGATTGCGGTTTAAATTGTAAATCACATACTTCGGTAATAGGCAATGTAAAAGAAAGGAGTATATGATGGAAGCATGACAAGAGAAAGGACTTCGTGAAAGTATGTACTGCGATACTGGAAAAATGTCAAGACAGAACACCACCAACGTATGAAACAAACACCATCTGAAATTATGCGTCATGCATGATGAAAGGAATGGGGAAATAAAATAAAAATAGGTCACCAACTGGATTACCAGATACATTAGAATCTCTAATAACATGGGAACCAAACTTTATTTGCTTCCACATCTGTTCTTATGTTTTGGCAATTTTCATTTTATAATTTTATTATTAATATTTTCCACAGCTGTTTTTGTGTTTCGACCATTTTATCATGCACTATTTGGTTGATAAATAAGACCTATTTTAATATTATCTGATGTAGCATACTTGATTAAGACATTTGAATGAAGGATGATTGGTTGATATAGTTTAAGTAAGTACATCCTTAAAGGTGGAGGACCTATGTGTCATGCACTCCTTTAGTATTGCTTTGGACAACAGGCACATGCATTCCAAACCATGTAACCATAAAGTTGAGAATCTTTGTAGTCACTAGGGAGTTAGTTTCCACTTCCTAGATTAGAGAATAATTTAGGTACAGATAACAAAATCTTTTGGCTACTTTTTTCTTAGACGACCAATTAAGTCTTGAAAGAAATACCAATCAGCCTGCCAACTAGTTTGGTAGGCTGTTATTCTTCTTCGAGATGCTTGGCATTCTTTTTCAAACCTAGACGCGTGTCAATTAACTGTCTTGCCAATAATCTTGATGTGGATGTATTTCCTTCATGCTCAACCGGTTAACTTATCTTCTTTTTTCACAATGATGCCGGAAAATTGCAGGCATCTCATTCTACCAATCAGTTTATTTGGTTTCTTCTAAAACATGCAGACCTCCTGTCAGACCATTCAATCAAGCAGTTAAATCTTTGGCTCATTTCTGCATATCACTGAAAGTAGTGAATGTATATGTATTTATATGAAAAACAAATGACCTAGGATGATGCAGGTTTTTCTGGCAACCTTAAATAAATATTATCAGCATTTCCTAAAAAAAAATCCCTTTTACTTGAATAAAATCTATGTACTATCAGGCCTTCACTACAGTTTTCGAAAATAAGAAATTAAATAGGAAATGTGGACCTCGACATAACTTAAGTGCAGGAGAAAAAATACATCATTAATTGTATTAGAAATATTTTTGAATCAGGATTCAGCTTACGGTGCTACTTTTTTTTTTTCTGGAACACGTGTGTCATCTTGAGGAAAAAACTTCCATGTTTAGCATATTCATCTTATTTTTGTGAGGAATTGTCTTTATCTTATTTTCACCCTACTGATATTTATTGTTGCCACCCAAAGGGCTTTGGTCTAATAAATGTTTTCATTTCGATGAGTAAGAGACTAGTATTGGCGTTGCTTACTGACTACTGCATTGCAACTTTGTGATTGTATCCTACATGCAAGAAATAACCTATATCTTGTATGTAACCAGTAAAAATGTTTCCCTTGTTCGTGGTTTATTTTCCAGGAAAAAATTCGGGTTGCCCTCTATGTGCAGCAGGCTGCAATCACTTTCATTGGCGGTATAAGTCTATGTGATAAACTTTTATATCATTGTTCCCCTTGTCTCATAAGTAACTCTATTTTACTTGTGTACCTTTCTATGCTAAAGGTGCCAAGAAGAACGAGTACCAGCTAACAGAGGATATAATCAAAGCTCGATTTTCTATCAATCCCGAAGAACTGTCATCAATAACAAGCAAGCATGACTTGAAAGCTTTAAAGATGCATGGTGGTGTAGATGGGATATCCAAAAAAGTCCGTTCAACATTCGACCATGGAGTATGTGCTACTGACTTGGATACAAGACAAAGCATATATGGTGTCAATCGCTACGCTGAAAAACCTTCAAGAAGTTTCTGGAGTTTTGTTTGGGATGCATTGCAGGACACGACCCTTATAATTCTGATGGTATGTGCTTTGTTATCTGTTGTAGTTGGCCTGGCATCTGAAGGTTGGCCCAAGGGCATGTATGATGGCCTGGGGATAATACTCAGCATTCTCTTAGTTGTGATGGTTACTGCTGCCAGTGACTATAAGCAATCTCTCCAGTTTAAGGAGCTAGATAATGAAAAGAAAAACATATTTATCCATGTAACCAGAGATGGCTGTCGACAAAAGATCTCGATATTTGACTTGGTAGTTGGTGATATTGTGCATTTATCAATTGGTGACCAAGTACCTGCTGACGGACTGTTTATACATGGATACTCCCTTTTGATTGATGAATCCAGCTTATCAGGTGAGAGCGAGCCAGTGTATACTACTCAAGATAAACCATTCATCTTGGCAGGAACTAAAGTGCAAGATGGTTCTGCTAAAATGATAGTAACTGCTGTCGGTATGCGCACAGAATGGGGAAGGCTGATGAGTACTTTGAGTGAAGGAGGAGAAGACGAAACACCATTGCAGGTTAAGCTAAATGGAGTTGCGACCATTATAGGAAAGATTGGCCTGGTATTTGCCACACTAACATTCTTAGTCCTGATGGCTAGATTCCTTATTGAAAAAGGTACAACAGTTGGTTTGTCCAAATGGTATTCTGCCGACGCATTGACTATAGTAAACTACTTTGCGACAGCGGTCACTATTATTGTTGTTGCTGTTCCCGAAGGGTTGCCGTTGGCTGTTACTTTGAGCCTCGCGTTTGCAATGAAGAAGTTAATGAATGACAAAGCGCTTGTTAGACACCTTGCGGCGTGTGAAACAATGGGATCTGCTGGTACAATTTGCACAGACAAAACGGAACTCTGACTACTAACCATATGGTGGTTGACAAAATTTGGATAGCTGAGCTTTCAAAGTCAGTTTCAGGTAACAATAGTTCGGAAGATCTGAATTCTGCGATATCTTCAAGCGCATGGAGCCTACTTTTGCAGGGAATTTTTGAGAACACTAGTGCAGAGGTGGTCAAAGGAAATGATGATAAACAAACTGTTTTGGGCACCCCAACAGAAATAGCAATATTTGAATATGGCTTGAGCTTGCAAGGATATAGTGATGCTGAGGATAGGAGCTGCACCAAGATTAAGGTTGAGCCATTCAATTCGGTCAAGAAGAAGATGGCAGTATTGGTTTCTTTACC
Source organism: Poa pratensis (assembly GCA_947311845.1). Taxonomy (NCBI): domain Eukaryota; kingdom Viridiplantae; phylum Streptophyta; class Magnoliopsida; order Poales; family Poaceae; genus Poa; species Poa pratensis. Next base: position 39,051,784 of record CAMZMU010000084.1, read on the forward strand.
TGGTGGCACATACCGTTGGTTCTGCAAAGGTGCATCAGAAATTATTGTGGAGATGTGTGACAAGGTGATTGATCAAGATGGAGATGTTATTCCCTTGTCAGACGCTCGGAAAAAGGACATCATGGATACTATCTACTCGTTTGCTTCGGATGCTTTAAGGACATTGTGCCTGGCGTTCAAGGATGTGGATGATTTTGATGAGAATGGAGATAGTCCTCCTAGTGGTTTTACTCTGATAATCATATTGGCATCAAGGACCCTGTGCGCCCTGGAGTTAAGGAAGCTGTTCAGAGCTGTATAACTGCTGGTATCACTGTGAGAATGGTGACTGGTGATAATATCAATACAGCCAAAGCTATAGCCAAAGAGTGTGGCATATTGACTGATGACGGTATAGCAATAGAAGGACCAGATTTCCGTAATAAGAGCCCAGAAGAAATGAGGGACTTGATACCTAAGATTCAGGTCTATTTCATCTTTCTTGGTCTATCAAGTGTACCAATACCTCTGAAAACTAAAATTTATCAACCTTTGGCAGGTCATGGCTCGTTCTTTACCATTGGATAAACATTTGCTTGTGACAAACTTGAGAGGTATGTTTCAAGAGGTGGTTGCCGTGACAGGTGATGGTACAAATGATGCTCCTGCATTACACGAAGCAGATATTGGGCTTGCTATGGGCATTGCAGGCACAGAGGTACTATTTTCTTATGTATTTTGATCTTATAGTAGCATTAGTAGAAATTGCAAAGGTTAGATGTTTAAGCTGAATGTTGATATTGATTGTAACAGAAGTAAAATGGCAGAATGGCCGTTGGCAATGATAACTTATTTACTTGTCTTGTATTTTTCTCTTTCGTCTAAGCGTTGGAATAATTATTTGCTGTGTCTTACCACAAATTAACATCTAATCCATCAGCATTTTCATTTCTCCTGTTCTCATTGCACTAACCTGTTACTCGATCATGCAATGAATTGTTGCCTTCGAGAAACTCTTGTTAATTGTGGAAAGTTCGTAATAGTATCTTGGATTTTTGCAGGTTGCGAAGGAGAGTGCCGATGTCATAGTACTCGATGACAATTTCACAACTATAATAAATGTTGCAAGGTGGGGTCGTGCGGTTTACATAAACATCCAGAAGTTTGTGCAGTTTCAGTTGACTGTAAATATTGTTGCTCTAGTGATCAACTTCGTCTCAGCATGCATCACAGGTGTGACAAAAGTCTATGTTTTCATTTGAATGTAGTTTTATTTTCCATATAATGGTTCTCACAGGTATTCATGTTCTCATTCTTGCATCACAGGGAGTGCTCCTCTCACTGCTGTGCAGCTGCTGTGGGTGAACATGATTATGGATACATTAGGAGCTTTAGCTCTGGCAACCGAGCCCCCAAATGATGAAATGATGAAGAGACCGCCTGTTGGGAGAGGGGAAAGTTTCATTACCAAGGTCATGTGGAGAAACATCATTGGGCAAAGTATATATCAGTTGGCTATACTTGGCGTTCTCATGTTTGGTGGTGAAAAACTTCTGAACATCAACGGTCCAGATTCTAAGACCGTTATCAATACGCTCATATTCAACTCCTTCGTGTTTTGCCAGGTAAGCAATGCATTCTGGAGACAATTTCTAGTTAAAGGATCGGGATCCCCTGTTTCAACTGGTGAACTTATTATGCAATTATAATGACGATGTTTCTTTGAACGATGTTGCACCAGGTATTCAACGAAGTAAACAGTAGGGAAATGGAGAAGATAAACATTTTCCGTGGTCTGTTCAGCAATTGGGTCTTCATGGGGGTCATGACCGCGACAGTGGTGTTCCAAGTGGTGATCATCGAGTTTCTCGGCACTTTTGCTAGCACTGTTCCACTCAGTTGGCAGCTCTGGTTAGTAAGCGTGGGTCTAGGATCCATCAGCTTGATTATTGGAGCTATCTTGAAGTGCATACCAGTTAAATCTGGTGGAATCCCCGCGACTCCGAATGGTTACAAGCAACTTGCCAGTGGTCCTGATGACATATAGCTGGAGAGGAGTAAAGTGAATAAATGCCATATTCGATGCCTGTAGACTTCAGGATGGATCACGGTTGCATTTTGTATTTTCAGCTCGGTTGCATCACCAGCCACTTTCTTAGTTCAGTTTTGCCAGTTTTGTTGATGTCATTTGTGGTGTAATCTGAATGTACTAGGCTGTTACTTATTTGTTTTTGTTGGTTTGGAATGTCCAATCCAACATACTCCCTTAAGAATCGTATTGCTGGATGCTAGCTGTGTTTGAATCTGGTGTCAAGACTTTTTGTTACGTATATGTTAGCAACAATAATAAAACGATTTCCAAATAGGTTCATGTGTATGTGGAGGTAATTTTGGTTGGTAACAGCATACCGACAAAGTTCAATTGATGTAAATAAAGTTGTTTGAACTTGAATATGGACAAAAGAAAAAAAAAATATGATCAAATTCCAACACACAGATATTTTCAGTGTAGAGAGAGATCAAGCATATGTGACGGCATTTTCAAAGTTCCAAACCATCCGCAGGCTCTACCATATATACAAGTTTCCAATTTCCGTCTCAAAAGAGACTTCTTATCAGCAACACAGCAACATCACTCAAATTCAAAGAAACTAAAGCTCGGTTGAAAAAACATTTCAACACAAATCAGACAACACACTTGAAGCTCAGGCTGAATTACGTCGCCATCATGCAATGATGAAAGGAGTACGGTCAACATGAATGCCTCGTAACTGAAAGTTGCAGACCCCGAGTAAGCCGTGTCCTTCTCCTTGAACTTCTCAGTCAGACCCTGCAGAAGTGTTTGAGACGAATCAGCACGGTTCATTACATAACATACTGTTGTGCAGTATAATGATGGAATTACCTTGACTGTAAGGCAACACCTGCATAGATAAACAAACAAAAAGTTAGGACTGTATTAAAGCATGAGAATACTTTTGCATCGAAAAACTAAGCAAATAAAGAGTCCAATTGATGCACAGCCACTTTTCAGTGAGACTTCATCAGTTGGGCACGTCTTTAATTCACAAAATGGAAGAAACCGACTCAACAGTTTGAGTTAACGACATAATAGAATGATCAACAAGTTAATAGACACTTGACTCATGACTGCATGTCTGCACCATAGAGATCTACGATTCCACCATTATATTAACAAACAAATCTGATGTCCCTAAACATTATTGAGCTAGAAAAGCTGAAGTCCCTGAACAACATCAGACTGCACTAAGCTTAGAACAGGAACGCTTCACCAATATCAAACTCAAATAAGAGAAGAAATAACTGAGAACTGATAGAACTTTTCTTCAAATAGAAACAATAGAAAGTTAATCCAATTAAGTTTTAACAGGTTCAATATTAGAGCTTGTGCTGTTTATTTTGGAACAATCAGACAAATTAAACCAAAGTAGTAATCTTACTCAAAAAGTTATCATATTCGACTGCTTTGCTCATGCCTCCGGTCTTGTCGAATTTAGACACAAGCAAGTCTAGCACAGTTGGAGAAACTGAATAACCAAGACTGAGAAGAGCATCACGCAGCTCTGATGCATCAATTTTACCACTTCGGTCACGGTCAAACCTCTCAAATATAGACTGCACAAGAACAAAGGGAAATGCACGTGCATGGTTAATAAGTACTTCATCGGATTATCTGATTAGCTCCCCACAAATAAGTAAAGAAAGCTTGAAGTTGTAGCCTCTCACCCTCCAGTTCTGAAGACTGTAAAAGACAGAAGTGAACTCCTTGGGCCCTGGAAGAATCACATGAACAAATAAAAATGAGAGAAGCCAACGAAAAAAGTTGAAATAGATACCAGTATCTGAAAGATGGTGCTGATATTAGAGTTTAGATCAGTCAAATAGTCCAGAACTAATTGTCGAAGCGTCACACAGAAAAGAAAAACCCCCAGAGAAAGGAAAAAAACAAGTACTACCTCTGTCGATTATATTTAGGGACACCAAAACGTCTTATATTTAGGACAGAGTTAGTACCAGATAATTTTTTTAATTCAAAAGGAATATAAGCAAAACTTACTACAAAAAACCAAGCATAAAAGCAAACAGGCATCAGATCACAAATTCAAACTGCGCTGGAGTTAGAATTATCGCTTCTAAACCCCAGTTGACTTGCATACTAGGTGAATTCATCGTGCATATAAATTGCTGCTTGAGACAAACTTTGCTGAGGTCTAACTTGAAAGGCATCCCAATGGTAACAAAAAAAATATTACAAAATTATAAAAATATGTATGTGCACCAGTGACCTCAAACTTGTCGGCATTACAACTAGAACATCGGTTTTCACGAGAAATGCATATTCAATTTCGGATCCCGAAGGGCTCTACTTATTCTACATCGCATACACAACCAATTTGTTTTGTGCCACATGATAGTTTGTTTCTTAGAATGCAGTGTTATGCCTTAGAACACCATTAAATAGCATTCCCCCAATGAACAAGGTTAAACTGGACGTATAGAATTTACCATCTCAAAATAATGTAGAGAATTCACATTTCACAGGAACTTGTATCAGGAAATGCAGCTCTCTTTTTCATGAGGGTCGGAAATGCAGTTCTAAGAAAGCAAGCCTAAATTTTAAAACCATGTTATATCACATTGAGATAGAAAAAATACTTCAATATAAGAAGATGAAAAAAATACAATAATCAGCTAGTGGCTAGTGATTTGCTGTGATCGAGCGTACATAACAACATTAAAAAAACTTGTGGTTGGAATTCCATTGGAGAAGTCCCTTATTGACGTTCTAACTAACGGTTGCAATAATTCCCAACAGCAGGTCACATTCCCACAGACTGGAACCCAGACAAGTTGAGCCCAATTATAAGTTGTCGACAGTTTCTACCGACATCTTCTCCGTGGATTTTTTTATATTATCTTCTTAATTGCATGATAGCATCGCAGCGACAGGTAAGTAGAGGGAAAGGAGGATGCGCGTAAGATAGATGGAGTTTTACCGATCCTGCGGACGTTGGTGTTGGTGAAGTGGTACATGAGGAGGTGGACGGTGCGGAGGCTGAAGCTCTGGTTGTACCCTGACAGCGCGGACTGCAGCTCCTTGTCGTCGATGGTCCCGCTGCCGTCGCGGTCCGCCGCCTGGAAGCAGGCCACCACGTTGGGGTCTGTCCCCTGCGGGAACGCGGACGGCACCAGGCGGCGAACGGGCTCCCGTAACCGCCAGCACCGCCGTACGGCGCCGCCACGGGGGGCGGGGCCCCGTACGGCGACGACGAGGGCGGTGGGGCGCCGTAGGGCTGCGCAGTGGGCGGGGCCCCGTAGCCGCCACCGTAGGACTGGGGTTGGCTGGCGGGTGGAGCCCCGTAGCCGCCGCCGCCGCCGTAGGACTGGGGCTGGCTGGAGGGCGGCGCGCCGTATCCGCCGCCGCCTCCGTAGGACTGGGGCGGGGCACCGTACCCGCCGCCGCTGCCGCCGTACTGCTGGGCGGGGCGCCGTAGGAGGTCTTGCCGTCCTTAGGGGGCTTGTGGCCGTAGGCGGGGCGGAGGGGGCGGGGGAGGAGCCGTAGGCGGCGGGGCCCGTAGCCTCCGCCGGCGCCGCCGTAGGGGTAGCCGGACATGGGGTTGATGACTCGGTGCGGTGCGGTGCGGTGGTGGCCTTGGGGGAATTGAGAATCGGACGAACCGAGGAGGCGGTCTATTCTGTTCTCTATCTGCTTTTCTGTTGCCGACTTTTGGATGAGGAAAGGTGGTTTGGATGAGGAAAGGTGGGGGGCATCGTGGTTTTTATGTTGGACAGCGCCGGGCTCGATGACGCGGTGAAATTACGACGCGGCCATGCACATCCCAACTACGCCACCACACCACGGTAGCTGCGAGAAGATCGGACACGTCCACCGGGCCTGACGCGCGTTAAGCAATCGAGGAAGACGACGCGCTTCAACGGAGAGAGCCGTGAGCTTGCCCTTCCAAGAATTGCACGAAGGTTCTGCCTTGTTTTCACGTCATCCGTTCCATCTATGGGCGGAAAGAGGTCGAGAAGGGATCAAAATGGTCTTTTTGAAACAAGATCGAAATGGTCTGTACCTTCTCTCTTTTCAAGAGGTTTTTAAATCCGGAACACACGAGCGATGGTGGGGCCAAGGCAAAAGCGGACACGAAACGAAAATCGAAAAAAATCATGTTCTTGAATGCTTCTGATATTTGGAGAGAATAACATTGTATTGATTCGATGGATTACATGAGTTTATATAGTACATCAGCCGGACCCTTTAGGGTTTGGGCAAACTGACCTAAACATAATCCTAAACCGACTCAAACTCATATATCTAATATCCCCCGCAGTGTCAACGTCGGGGGTGACGATGTTGAGACTGGAACGAATGTCGGTGAAGGATGCCGTTGGAAGACCTTTTGTAAAAAAATCTGCAAATTGAGCACTTGTTGGTACATGAAGAACTCGGACCTCACCGAGAGCCACCTTTTCCCTGACGAAGTGAATGTCAATTTCTATATGCTTCGTGCGACGATGCTGAACGGGATTGCTGGCCATGTAGACTGCAAATATGTTGTCACAATAGACAATAGTGGCGCGCTCCAGAGGTGTCGATGAAGTTCGACAAGAAGCTGACGCAGCCAAACCGCTTCTGCAACAGAATGAGCAACTGATCTATACTCTGCTTCACTGAAGACCTGGAAACTGTAACCTGCCTTTTTGATGACCAAGAAACAAGATTATCTCCCAAATAAACACAAAAACCGGATGTGGATCGTCGAGTATCTGGACAACCTGCCCAGTCTGCATCAGAATAAACTGTCAAGCTTGTAGGAGAAGAAGAATTGAGAAGTAAGCCATGATCAAGGTGCCTTTAAGATATCGAAGAATGCGTTTAACATGAGCAAGATGAGGAGCACGAGGATCATGCATGAATAGACACGCTTGTTGAACTGAATATGAAATATCAGGACGAGTTAAGGTGACATATTGTAGAGCACCGGTAAGACTGCGATAATGTGTAGGATCAGAAACGGGAGCACCATCGGCAGACAATTGGCACCAACATCGGCAGTGTTCGGCTAGGCTGACAATCACTCATGCCAGCACGAGAAAGGAGTTCAAGAATATACTGTCGTTGAGAAAGAAAGAGAGTAGTGGAAGTGCGAGAGGCAGTGACTCCAAGAAAATGATGAAGAGGATCTAAATCAGTCATAGAAAACTCACGATTAAGGGAAGAAATGATTTGTTGTAAGAAGGAATCAGAAGAAGCAGTGAGAATTATATCATCAACATAAAGAAGGAGATATGCAGTGTGAGTGGAGGAGTGAAAAATGAAAAGAGAGGTGTCAGATTTAGAGGGATAAAAACCTATAGTCTGAATAAAAGTAGCAAAACGATGGAACCAAGCACGGGGAGCCTGTTTGAGACCGTACAAACGATTTGTGGAGAAGACAAACAAGATTCAGAGAGGACGGATTTTCAAAACCGGAGGGTTGTTGACAGTAAACTGTTTCATTGAGAGTACCGTGAAGAAAAGCATTTTTAACATCTAGTTGCTGA
>CAMZMU010000084.1:39059347-39212210 GCA_947311845.1 Poa pratensis
GCTCCTCTACACGAGCCTGCTCCGCTGGAAATCTGAACAAAACCTGCAACAAAACACGTTGGATCAACAAAAATGGACAGACTATGAACTCTCCAAAAATCAAGGCAGTCATGCTTACACTCGAGCTGTCTGTTCACGATCTCCATTTCGCCAAGCACATACTCTCCCGTTGAGTGGGTAGGGCAGGCCTCGCCCTCATCCTATCCAGCTCACTTCGGGCACTCCCAGCTCTTGCTCCAGTTTCGCGAGTCGGGCCTTCATATAACGTATTACTGCGGCATCGTTTGCCACCTGAGCTCGAGATCGAGTAGGGGCACGATGCCGCGACGAGCTGGATACAGTGGCGGCTGGCCGTTTCTGTTCCAAACATCATAAAAGTTTCATGAGAAACTCATCACAAAGCTTAGGCGAGTAACAACACACAGCCTTACAAGCAGATCATAACGAGGAAAATAAATTCATACAAGGTAGCAAAAGCACATGCATACTCGCATGGTCATAAGTTTAATTACAAGGCATAAAAAGGCGCGGCTGCCCTACTTCTCAGACATCGACTCCGACCTAGCCCTACTCGCACGGGCGGCGACCTCTGCTGCCCGGCGCTCCATGGTAGCCATAAATATTTCAGCCAACTTCGCGGCTGGCTCGTTCACATGCTTTAGGGACACCAGCTTCCCGCCCGGCTTGCGAGGAAAGTCAGACAGAGCGGCTTTGAAGTCACCCTCTATCCCATGACCTAAAAGGAGTTTGAGGTGGTCTCTGAGCCGCGTACCGTCAAAGTGCGAGCAAAGTTCGTCATAGTCGAAGTTCCCGGGCCCAGGACGTCGGCGAAGCCATCCACAGTCGAAGGAGGTTGGCTAGACGGAACACGTCCTTGTACACGGCGCCGAGCGTGCTCGTAGACTTGGCGAGTGCATCCTTGGCTTGGGTGGAGACGACATCCAGGTCGCCGATCGCGCGGTCAAGGGACAAATCGCCACTCGACTGGTCTACAGGTGCCGGTGCGCCAACAGCTCCTTCAAAAAAGCAGAAAGAACAGAAAATTTTACACAACATTCAGTGGCAAAAAGAAGTAGACAAAAAGTGAAAGATTCAACTCACCGCCTACGTCTCGGGTGAGGCTCGCCAAGCGCTCAGCATAATTTTTCTCGCGCAAGCAGCGGAGTTCTTGGCATCATCCAAGGCCTTCTTCGACTCAGCGCGCTGTTTGGCGAGTGCGTCTTCTAGCTCTTTAACCCGGGACTCAGCGTTGCCTTGTCACCTGAGATAGATGGACAGATGTCATTCACAATCGACAAAGCAAAGACATACAGAAGTCAAACACACTTACGGCTGAGTTGCTCCATGATAGCGCGCAGATTGTCCCTCTCCTGTTCAACCTGGACAAACGCCTTGCCTGATTCCACCAGGTTGAGGTAGAAGGGCTGCATGCACATGGAACAAGCATAAGCTATACACAAATAGTCCCAGATGAGGACTCGACAAACGACACTTACGTGTTCAACCCAAGGCGCAGGCTTGGCAGCAGAAGTCCCAATTTGCGGAGTGACGCACTCGCGATCTTGGCGGCCTCAAGGGTAGTAGCCGTGGCTACTGTTCTCACAACCTCAGCCGCAACAGGGGAAGCTTCTGGCTGATCTGGAGTCGAAGCTCTCTCGGTTGGAGGAGTTGGAGGTCGCACAGTCTCAGCACTGCGAGCGACAGAGGAAATACAGCATAAGCAAGACTATCAACAAGCAGAAATTTAAGTACAAAACGTTCAGACGCAAACCTGTGCTCTTCTTCCTCCTCGCTGTCGGGTCGTCAAACATTGGGCCTCCAAACTGCAGCTCCTCACCCGACTTGGGAGGAGGAGCTGAGCACAATGGACTCACATCCAGAGGAGCGGCCTTGGCAGAAGGTGAGGAGGTCGATCTTCATCATCCCTCATCCTCATCCTCTTTTGCGGGTGAGCTCATAGAGGAAGACAACTTGTGCCGCCGACGGCGCTTGCGAGTAGGGACCTCGCTCACATCATCAGTCGTCACAAGCTCCTTGTCCTGTGCTCTTCAACCCCTTCCTCTTCAACCTCTTCTGTGGGAGAGTAGTAGCCGAAGGAAGAGGCGATTCATCTCCTCCCTTCGCTTCTACCGTCACCTCTGTTTCATGAGTTGGGCCATCTTCGGGAAGAGGAGGAAGGGTTGAGGTGGTCGAGTGGCCCTGCACACAAAATACAGCAGTCGAAGTCACAAAGATGCATAGCAGAATAACAAAAACAGGAGATCATAAACTTAGATTCACTAACCTCTGGCAAAGGCTTTTCAGCCGTATAAGGAGCGACGGGGCAGTCGACGTTGCAGGGCTCGCTGGATTTTGTGCTGGTGATGGACCGCACATGTGCCACCAGCTCGCTCCTAACAGCTCCTCCTTGTTCATCCGAGTGGAGTCGAGAGGGCCTTCATACTGCCACATAGGGTGAGCTCGGCGCGGAGCGGCCACACCCGCATCTTCACAAAGGTGGCAATTAGATGCACACCAGTGACGCTGTTAAGCAGTCCTCCAATCGTCTCCAGCAGAGGCGCCGCTTCCGCCACTTCTTCAGTCGAAAGCTCATGGTCCCAGGCCTTCGTCCTAGCGGCTATACCAGCAGTCGAAAATGCTGGGGCCCCTTCCTGGTCGACTAGCACATAGAACCACCTTTTCCTCCACCCTTGCGCCGAGTCGACTGGCTTCAGGGCAAAGTATCGGGTGTCGCTGCGTACTTGGATCTGAAGGCCTCCAACTGGTAGGTTCGGCCGCCTCGGTTGTTGGGCCTGACCATGAAGATGGATTTCCAAAGAGCCCAGCTGGGAGCAACTCCCAGGAAACACTCGCACAATACCATGAAGCAGGCAATGTGCATAATGCCGTTCGGGGTGAGATCATGGATCTGCACCCCATAGGCGTACAACAAACCACGAACGAAATCGTGGAGGGGAAAAGATAGACCCCTAGGCAAAACTCCGCAAAACATACGCGCTCGTTTGCGCGAGGCTCGGGGAGTACCTCTTTCGATGGCGCGCGGACGGTAAGCTGGTCCGCCGGCGGCAGCAATCCGTCCTCGCGGAACTTCTCGAGGTGGGCTGCCTTGATTGTGGACTTCATCCAGTCACCGTCGCTCTTCTTGAGGTCGACGGCGGCCGCAGATGCGCCAGCCGCAGCTTTCTTCCCCTTCAGAGCGGCCGCGTCAGTCGCGGGCGCGTCGGGGCAGAGGCTTTCCTCTTTGGCGCCATGGTGGTGGTAGCTAGGGAGACAGAAAGAGCTTGGGCGCAAGAACAATGGAGCAGGAGCGCGAGGAAGAAGATGGAACAGGGGCGGCGCGCAGAGCAAATGGCTAGTAAAAAACAATGCCAGCGCCGTTTCCCCTATTTACCTCAAATCAAAGGCAATCACAGCCATTCAGATCCTGACCGTGCGCTACGCACGCAATCTCACCGTACACGTGGCAAACGCGGAGGGCAACCGTCGCCGGCCACTCCGCCCACTACGCACGAAAAAAGAGGAGCCATAATCACCTCTCCGGAAAAAGTGGGCCCGAGTGGTCAAATCAAGTCCAAACTGCACCGTCGTTCGGTCAGCTCTGCACAAATGGGCCCACCTATGTGTCACGTCCCATCCATCGCAGCCTAACGCACGCCACGCGTGTCAGACGGCGCAGTCGCCACAAACGTCATCCATGACGTCGTCACAAGAACTTTGATCAGAAATACATTCGAGTCCGCTCAACGCGTATTGGTCACTCGATTGCCTTGTTTGGTTCGGGTGTGAAAAAGCAATGATAAGGCAAAATTGGTCACTCGACCGTTCCTTCAGCTGATTCCATATTACTCCCATCGGGAGCGTATCAAAAATTTCTTCGACTAAAGATGCACAAGACAATGATTTTGAGATTATCCTCCATTACAAGTAATAAAGCACAATCTCGGGGGCTACTCCCATCGGGAGCGCTGTCGCGCACCCGATAGAATAAACGTCAAAAGGTCAGTCGACAAATATATCGACTTCGTTCATATACGAAATCATACTCGAAACATTCCTGAGTTGCGTCCGTCGCAAATCCTCGGATGTTGCACGCATAGTGCAAAGATAAGACCTTTCGAGCTGGGCTAAGGACCGTTCCAGCAACGTCAATCCTTATGCTTTCCATGTCAGCAGACATGATGAAAAATCCTGACGGACGCTGGGTAAAATTCAAAGTTATACCGTAGATCGACTCTGTAAGACCTCAGCGGCCTAGTCGAATCTGACCAGTTTGTTCCAGATTCGAGTCCGGGGACTCGAGTTTGATTGAAAGCTAGTAAGGTTTTACCCTAATGTGTAGTTAACCAGTCCCGATCCATCGAGTGTACTGGGCCTGCTAAGCTATTATCCCTTGATCATCATAAGCAAAAACCACAGTCGATGAAATACTCGACATAGCCAACATGTGCTATTCATACAGGAATTCCAATTATAATATACAGAATACAAAGCATATGACGTGCACTTACGAACGAGTCCATGCCCGATTCTTTGAGTCAGACAAGTACTCGGGGGCTACTGACAAGGGTATACATCTCGGGTACCCTACCGTGAGGGTATCTGGTGCACGTGATGACTAAAGGCCCCATAGCGAAGAGACAACTCGAAGCCCAAGACAGGAGGCCCAACAAGATGGAGTACCCTCCAAGTTTAGACATAGACATAGTCGGTTTGTACTTTCCTTATGTGTAAACTAGGTCGGTTACAAACTCCTGGGACCCAGCCTATTTAAGGGCTGGAAGGGGTGCCGATCTAGGGACAAGCCATACTCGAACCACCAAAAGCTCTAGCGGCCTTTACCTCCACCCGAGGGGCCTGAACCTGGGTAAATCTTTGCCTCTGCTTGTATCGCATAATCCACACAATCAATACCAGACAAGCAGGAAGTAGGGTCTTTACCTCCCACCCGAGGGGCCTGAACCTGGGTAAATCTTTGCCTCTGCTTGTCAGCCGACGAAACTACCAGTACTACCACGTTCTCTCCCCATAATCTCAACCCTAGGTCCTCAACCATGGGATTTGATGAGTGTACCCCTCGTCAGCAATAGAGCTTCCTTTTGGGACGCCCCCTTTGGCTTATGGGACCAGCCCTAGGTGCATCACACCCTCCATCTATGCTCTCTCCAAAAGGAAGAAGGGGTTCCGTTAGAAAAGCCACCACCGATGACGCTTGGATTCTCCAAATTGACACTTCTGATGGCCTCTGTGTCCACCACCTCGAGGAGTTTACGAGACTTTGGCATTTCACCCCTCAACTTCAACTTACCGACGACTCTCCGAATTCGATTATTTGGAAGCTCACTGATGTCTACGCACGCTTCTATTCTTGTAGACAGTGTTGGGCCTCCAAGTGCAGAGGTTTGTCGAACAGCAGCAAGTTTCCTTAAGTGAATCACCCAAGGTTTATCGAACTCAGGGAGGTAGAGGTCAAAGATATCCCTCTCAAGCAACCCTGCAATTAAGATACAAGAAGTCTCTTGTGTCCCCAACACACCTAATACACTTGTCAGATGTATAGGTGCACTAGTTCGGCGAAGAGATAGTGAAATACAAGTAATATGGATGATTATAAGTAGTAATTGCAATCTGAAATAAAAATGGCAGCAAGCAAACATGTAGCAGAACTTGTTGTAAACGGTGTTTCAATGCTTAGAAACAAGGCCTAGGGATCATACTTTCACTAGTGGTATCTCTCAACATTTTAGCACAACTGAACGCAAGTAAGTGCTACTCGGGATTATTCTCCTTCTTGGTGAAACAAGAGTACTATGCGTAGGGCTACAAAAGCACACCTCAAAGTCTGAGTAAACAAACACCACAATTCCACAAAGAATAAGCCATGATAATATCTAAATTATTTATAGAGTCACACACAAGTACCCACACTGTCACCTTGATACCGTGTTGTCACAATGACTCCGGAAACTAGATAAAATCACTTGAGTAGCATAAACATTACATATGAATTCAGCGATACTAGCAATGCTCATGATCACATAAAGATCACACCATGGGAGAGAGAGGTAAACCACATAGCTACCGGTAGAGCCCTCAGCCTCGGGGGAGAACTACTCCCTCCTCATCATGGGAGGCAGCAACGGCGATGAGAGGCTCGGGGGCAATTCCCCGTCCCGGCAGGGTGCCGAAACAGAGACTTCTGTCCCCCGAATTAGGGTTTTTGGTGGCGGCGGAGCTACGGAACTCTTCTGGAGAAATCGTCGATTCTTCTAGGGTTTTCGGGGCAGGAGCAATATATAGGCCAAAGGGCAACGCGAGGGCGTGCACGAGGCGGCCTCACCACGTGGCGGCGCCACCCCCCTCCAGGCCGCGCGACGGCATGGTGAGGAGGCCGTGGGCCTCCGCTGGACTTGCCCTTCTGGCTCCGTGGGTCTTCTGGCGAAATAGAATTTCTGTAATTTTTCTGGATTTTTCCGAGCACTTTGGTTTTCGGGCCTTTTCTGCAATACACAGACATAATAAACAGAAACTGGCACTGTGGCATCTTGTTAATAGGTTAGTCCAATAAATGTCATAATATGATATAAAGTGTATATAAAACATGTGACAATTGGTATAATATTAGCATGGATCATAAGAAATTATAGATACGTTGGAGACGTATCAAGCATCCCCAAGCTTAGTTCTACTCGTCCTCGAGTAGGTAAAACGATAACAACAAATAATTTCTTAGGTGACATGCTACCACATAATCTTGATCAAATAATATTGTAAAGCATATGTCATGAATGAAGTGACTCAAGGCAATGGTCTATAGTTTGCTAACAAATAGATAATGAGTAAACACTGAATCATATAAGCAAAAACTTTTCACAAATAGTACTTTCAAGACAAGCATCAAAAAGTTTTGCATAAGAGTTAACTCATAAAGCAATAGATTCTAATAAAAGGCATTGAAGCAACACAAAGGAAGATTTAAGTTTCAGCAATTGCTTTCAACTTTCAACTTGTATATCTCATGGATAATTGTCAACACAAAGCAATATAATAAGTGCAATAAGTAAGCATATAAAAATTGTTGCACACAAAGTTGACACAAGTGTTTGCTTCTGAGATAGAAAGGAGTAGGTAAACTGACTCAACATAAAGTAAAAGAAAGGCCCTTCGCAGAGGGAAGCAGGGATTAAATCATGTGCTAGAGCTTTTTAAGTTTTGAAATCATATAGAGAGCATAAAAATAAAGTTTTGAGAGGTGTTTGTTGTTGTCAACGAATGGTAGTGGGCACTCTAACCCCCTTGTCAACCAGACTTTCAAGAGCGGCTCCCATGAAGGACGTTATTTCTACCCAAAGGCAGATCATCCCTCTTCTCTTTTGTTTACACATGTACTTTAATTTGGTGACACTCCTCCCAACCTTTGCTTACACAAGCCATGGCTAACCGAATCCTCGGGTGCCTTCCAACAATCACATACCATGGAGGAGTGTCTTTTGAATGATTAACTTTTTAAATTGCTTACTGATAAATCAGGGCAAAACATGTGAAGAGAATTAAAGGTGAAAGTTGTAATTAATTGGGACTGGGCACCCCATTTGCCAGCTCTTTTTGCAAAATTATTGGATAAGCGGATGTATATGCCACTAGTCCATTGGTGAAAGTCTGTCAGGAGTAAATGACAAGGTTGAAAGATAAAACACCACATACTTCCTCATGAGCTATAAAACATTGACACAAATAAGGATAATAGCTTTTGAATAGTTTAAAGGTAGCACATGAAGTATTTACTTGGAATGGCAGAAAATACCACATAATAGGTAGTTATGGTGGACACAAATGGCATGGGTTTTGGCTCAAGGTTTTGGATGCACGAGAAGCATTCCCTCTCAGTACAGAGTTTAGGCTAGCAAGGTTGTTTGAAGCAAACACAAGATATCAACCGGTACAGCAAGACTTACATGAAAACATATTGCAAGCATTATAAGACTCTACACTGTCTTCCTTGTTGCTCAAACACTTTTACCAGAAAATATCTAGACCTTAGAGATAGCAAACATGCAAACCAAATTTCAACAAGCTCTACGGTAGTTCTTTACTAATAGGTTTTTAACTACATGATGCAAGAGCTTAAACATGAAATACTTGAGAGCTCAAAACAATTGCCAAGTGTCAAATTATCCAAGACAATGATCTATATGTGTGTCTTTTCGATATACCATCTACCACATGTTGCATTTTCTGTTTCCAACCAAACACCAATCAACTTATTTCAACAAAAACTCTCCAAATAATTACAAATGAAACAAGAGAGTATTACTCTACAAGAACTAACAGCTCTGAATAAGAGATGCATGAAAAACAGGAGCTAAAAGCATAGCAGTAGCTAGATAAGAATACTCAACAATATAAGTGAAGAATATGAGTATTCACATGAAAAAGCGGAGCGTGTCTCTCTCCCACACAAGAATGCTAGGATCCAATTTATTCAGAAAATAAAAATAACAATGCGAAAATAAAAGCACACAGACGCTCCAAGTAAAGCACATAAGATGTGGAAGAATTAAAATATAGTTTCACTAGAGATGACCTGATAAGTTGTTGATGAAGAAGGGGATGCCTTGGGCATCCCCAAGCTTAGACGCTTGAGTCTTCTTGAAATATGCTTGGGTGACCCACGGGGGCATCCCCAAGCTTAGGCTTTTCACTCTTCTTGATCACATCATATCATCCTTCTCGCTTGATCCTTGAAAACTTCCGCCACACCAAACTCAAAGTAATTCTCATTAGAGGGTTAGTGCATAATCAAAAATTCACATATTCTACAGTGACACAATCATCACCAATACTTCTGGACATTAGCTACAGCCACTGATGTTTTATGGAGCAAAGAAATCCAATCAAACATAGTAAAAGAGGCAATGCAAAATAAATGGCAGAATCTGTCAAAACAGAACAGTCGTAAAGACGAATTTTTTCGAGGCACTTAAGTTGCTCAGATCGAGAAACTCAAAACTAATGAAAGTTGCGTACATATCTGAGGATCACGCACGAATTTTTTCAGAATTTTTCAATTTTTCTGGAGTGAATAAAGCTCAAAACCGTGGACAGCAAAAATCTGTCCCTGTGCAGAAATCCAAATCTAGCATCAACTTTCTACTAGAGACTTTACTTGGCACAACAATGCAATAAAATAAAGATACAAAGGAGTTGTTACAGAAGTAAGCACACTCCTTGACTCAAATAAAATAAAATACAGAAATAAAATAACATGGGTTGTCTCCCACAAGCGCTTTTCTTTAAAGCCTTTTAGCTAGGCATGAAATTTTTGATAATGCTCTCATATGTATAAGAGTTGAATATAAGAGAGCATCAAGAAGCAAATATTAAACACATTTAAGTCTAACCACCTTCCTATGCAAAGGAATCTTGTAAGAAAACAAATTATTGAAGCATGAAGCATCTAGCATAGAAAGACAAAACAAGTGCAACTTCAAAAATTTCAACAAAAAGAGAGGAGATTCAATATTATTGTGATATATGAAGCCATGTCTCCCTCTCTCATAAAAACTTTCAGTAGCATCATTTATAAAATCCACAATATAACCATCACATGAAACATTCTTATCATGATTCATATGCATAAAAGTATCAATATTTTCCACATAAGCAAAGTTCTTCTTATTAATAACAATGGGAGTAGGATCATCATAAAGAACTTGAACATGATAGACAAGTTGTATATTAGAGAGATGGTTTTGGGTAATCCCTCCATAACTATGACAAGTTTCATGAGGATGATTGTAATTATAACATATGTCATAGTTGTCATTATGATAATTATCAAAGATTGGAGGCATAGTATCATCATAAACAACAGAATAGTTATCTTCCAAAGTGTGTTCATTTGTAAACATATCTTCATTAATTTTACTAGAAGGAGATGTCTTAAATATATAATCGTCAGTAGCAAAAGGATTTTCAAACACCTCATCCCCAAGATTGGAGCTTTCCATATCATAATTGGATGGAACATGGATAGTACTAATAGTATAGACATTATTAACATCATCATTTTCAGAATTGGTACCCCAAAGATTTTCAATATCAAAAGTAGTTTCATTTTCCCAATCATGATCACTACAAGAAGTAACAGACATATAATCATCTTCAATAGTGCCTATAGATTTAGTGTCGAGATAATAATGACCCCAAGTACGTGAATCTTCTTCAATAAGTTTAGACTCATTAGAAACAATCATGAAAGGAGCAACATGCTTAGGAGAGGATACCTTTTCCTCTCTCTTTTTACTCCTCTCTTCTTCTTCTTCTTCTTCTTCTTCTTTCCCCTCTTCTTTTTATCTTTAGGAGGGAGAGGTTTGAAAGGAAGCTTCTCCACATGCCCTGGTTCATTGTTAGAAACAATAGAAGAAACTTGGGAGGATTCCTCCCTTTCATTAATTAGAGTAAAACAAGTATAAGTCCTTTCATATTTTGGCAAAGGTACATCTTTTATAATTTTTTCTATATAAGGATTACTGTGGCTCTTATCAACACAATGGAGACGGCATCCCCGCAAAATACTATTCATATCAAAAGAACTCATATCTAACAAAGAAGTTTTCCTTGATAACTCTTCACACCCCAAAAATAATTCAAGTTCATCATAAAGATCGGGATGGATCATGCTATCATCAAACAAACTCGAAATTGTATCATTAAACTTTGAGCATTGGAATTCGAAATGACCTTCTTCATAGCAGAGTTCACAAATAAAAGGATATAGGGCACAAACCTTTTCAGCAAGATCATTTAGAGCCCTACTCCATATTCTAGTTTTCTCATGCTTATGAAGTTTACAATATTCTTCTTCATTATTAGTCTTTTCACAAGGTCTAAGCACTCCACAAAAATTAACATCCTTATAAGAAATAGCATTTTCAGAAGTTTGAGCATGTTTATTGCAATCATTAACAACAATTTCATTTTCCATGCAAGTGTCTTTGAAAGGTTCATGATACATGTCCCAGCTTTCTTTAGGAACATTAATATGAGAAGCAAAGGTTCTACAACAATCAACAATAATTTGAGAATCAAGACCATAATTAGCACTAAGCTTTTGAAAACCAGCAGTTTCAACGAAAGACTTAATGCATTCATATTCATAGTTTATACCTGATCCTTTACCTTTGTCGTTCTCCCAATCTTCAGTATTGCTTTGAATTCTTTCAAGAAGATCCCATCTAGCTTCAACCTTCTTACTTGTGAAAGAACCCTCTGAACAGGCATCTAGATAATCCTTGTAATGACCTGAAAGCCTTGCATAAAAATTAGTAACAATTATTTTCTCAGGAAGCTCATGGTTAGGACATTTGAGTATTAATGTTTTCAGCCTTCCCCAAGCTTGAGCAATGCTTTCTCCATCACGAGGCCAAAAATTAAAAATGTAATTCCTATCTAAATACAATTCATAAGGAGGATAAAATTTAGAGTAAAAGAGATATTCAAGCTCCTTCCACTCCGAATGATGAGGATCATCCAGTAGCTCATACCACTCCCTTGCTTTGTCCTTAAGTGACAATGGAAATAATTTCTTCATGGCATTTTCTCTTGATAAACCTGCAACCTTAAACAACTCACAAAGTTCTTTAAGTTTCAACAAGTGATCACTTGGATGGACTGTTCCATCCCCTGCATAACGTTCATCCATAACCTTTTCAACAATTTCCATAGGTATTTCAAAAGGAATACTTTCAGTAGGTGGATTTAAAATATCACAAGCATCATTAGAATTATCACATATGGGAGACACAGTATTATCAGAGCAAATTTTCTCCTCTAAAGCTGGGGAACTAAAAAGATCATTTTCATAAAAACTAGCTTCCCCAAGCTTAGACTTTTCCATAGCATTAGCAATAATGGTGTTCAAGGAATTCATGCTAATAACATTACTACCACTATTATGCAGACAAACTTCCATCGGTTTCTTAATTTTCTCTTCAAAAGCATCATGTCCTAATTCAATATAAAGTTCATAAAGATCTCTAATTTTTTTGTTGTTTTCCATTAAGCCTAACTAGTGAAAATAAAAACAAGAAACAAAAAGAAATAATTGCAGAATCTAAAGGAGATACCTTCCAACACTTACCTCCCCGGCAACGGCGCCAGAAAATAGCTTGATGTCTACGCACGCTTCTATTCTTGTAGACAGTGTTGGGCCTCCAAGTGCAGAGGTTTGTAGAACAGCAGCAAGTTTCCCTTAAGTGAATCACCCAAGGTTTATCGAACTCAGGGAGGTAGAGGTCAAAGATATCCCTCTCAAGCAACCCTGCAATTAAGATACAAGAAGTCTCTTGTGTCCCCAACACACCTAATACACTTGTCAGATGTATAGGTGCACTAGTTCGGCGAAGAGATAGTGAAATACAAGTAATATGGATGATTATAAGTAGTAATTGCAATCTGAAATAAAAATGGCAGCAAGCAAACATGTAGCAGAACTTGTTGTAAACGGTGTTTCAATGCTTAGAAACAAGGCCTAGGGATCATACTTTCACTAGTGGTATCTCTCAACATTTTAGCACAACTGAACGCAAGTAAGTGCTACTCGGGATTATTCTCCTTCTTGGTGAAACAAGAGTACTATGCGTAGGGCTACAAAAGCACACCTCAAAGTCTGAGTAAACAAACACCACAATTCCACAAAGAATAAGCCATGATAATATCTAAATTATTTATAGAGTCACACACAAGTACCCACACTGTCACCTTGATACCGTGTTGTCACAATGACTCCGGAAACTAGATAAAATCACTTGAGTAGCATAAACATTACATATGAATTCAGCGATACTAGCAATGCTCATGATCACATAAAGATCACACCATGGGAGAGAGAGGTAAACCACATAGCTACCGGTAGAGCCCTCAGCCTCGGGGGAGAACTACTCCCTCCTCATCATGGGAGGCAGCAACGGCGATGAAGATGGCGGTGGAGTCGATGGAGATGGCTCCGGGGGCAATTCCCCGTCCCGGCAGGGTGCCGAAACAGAGACTTCTGTCCCCCGAATTAGGGTTTTTGGTGGCGGCGGAGCTACGGAACTCTTCTGGAGAAATCGTCGATTCTTCTAGGGTTTTCGGGGCAGGAGCAATATATAGGCCAAAGGGCAACGCGAGGGCGTGCACGAGGCGGCCTCACCACGTGGCGGCGCCACCCCCCTCCAGGCGCGCGACGGCATGGTGAGGAGGCCGTGGGCCTCCGCTGGACTTGCCCTTCTGGCTCCGTGGGTCTTCTGGCGAAATAGAATTTCTGTAATTTTTCTGGATTTTTCCGAGCACTTTGGTTTTCGGGCCTTTTCTGCAATACACACACATAATAAACAGAAACTGGCACTGTGCATCTTGTTAATAGGTTAGTCCAATAAATGTCATAATATGATATAAAGTGTATATAAAACATGTGACAATTGGTATAATATTAGCATGGATCATAAGAAAATATAGATACGTTGGAGACGTATCACTCACCACTTCGGGTGCCTAGACTTCCTCCTCGCCGAACAAGGCACAAATTGTCGGCACCATTCATTCAAAGATGGACTCCTTCGTGTGGAAGAATTAGGCCCCCCAAGCACAAGTTCTTCTCGTGTATTATTATCCAAAATAGGTTGTGGACAACCGATCACTTGGAGCAAAGGGGATGCCCAATGGTAGCCCCCTTTGTCGTCGGGAAAACGAAACGGCACGTCACCTCTTCTTCACTTGTCGCTACACCGTGCGGATTTGGGGGATGGTCAAAGATTGGCTTGGGATCAAGGACTTCACCCCGTCGGATTGGTCCGCCTTCGTTGATGGTCCTTCGTGGTGGGAGCACCTCCTCATTGCCCACCACGGTAGGAAAAAGGCCACCACCACACTCGTAATGTTGGTCTCTTGGGAGATAGGGAATGAACGGAACCAACACGTGTTCCAAAATATTAGCACCTTGCCCTACATCATTATTCCCTGGATCAAGTTTGAAGCCCGCACTTGGGTCCTCGCGGGCGCTAAACATTTGGGTCTTTTGTTACCGGTAGAGTAACCCGTGTGTGTTCGTAACTTTTAAACCTTGTCCTAAAACTTATTCTTATTCAATGAATTAAGGCAAATATTTTACCTTTATTTAAAAAAAAACGGCGACGGGCAGCAACATGCTGCATCCCCATGTTCTTTCTCGAAATTAAATAGAATAATTAATATCAAGAAACTAAAGCACAATAATTAAAAGATAAATGTTTCTCATGAAATAAAACTGGTTTTTATTTTTTAAGCATAACTTTGTAAGCCGCCCTAGCGGATTTTGTCGGCCCTAGCGGATTTTGTCGCCGACCCAGCCGGCGCGGTGATGGTACGGACGGCAACGCCGCCCCTCGATTCGGTGCTCAGCATACCGTACGTCAAGCATTGTGTAACCGAACAGAACGCGCGTTTTTCTTCGTCGCAGTAAAGTAGAGTAGCAGCAGTAATGGCGATCAGAGAAAGTCCACGCGGAACCAACGCGGCCACACGAGCGGGGTCCACCGCGAAGGATTGGAGTACAAAGCGGACGGCGATGACCCTGACCTGTCATGTTCGTCCAGAAAAACGCACCATGGTGAATAAACAAAGCGCGGCAACTTGGTCCGTCCTCCTTTGTTTAGCAGCACTCCTTCCCTCGAACCCATCGCTAGGGGAGAGAGAGGGAGGCAGGGCCAAGTGGTGCTCACGACACGAACACCGCGCCTAGTCCTCTTCCTCCGCCCCGGCCGAGCTGGGCAGCAGCAGCAGCAGTGGTGCCGGTGCTAGAGCGTGCGGCGGGGCGTGAGTCAGAGAAGAGGGGCGCGCGCCAGGAAGAGATGGAGAAGTACCTGCAGGAGAACTTCGACGTCCCGTCCAAGAACCCCTCGGACGAGGCGCAGCGGCGGTGGCGCTCCGCCGTGGGCACCCTCGTCAAGAACCGGCGCCGCCGCTTCCGCCACGTGCCCGACCTCGACCAGCGCCAGCAGGACCAAGCCAAGCGCCGCTCCGTCCAGGTACACAAGCACCATCTTTACTATCCATCCACGCACTGCTCAAGACCTCAACAACAAGCTCGATCTCATCTAGTACCTCTCTCCTAGGCTTACTTCTACCGTTTCAAATCTCATCCAGTGCTGCTCACGCGCTGCTTCCTTCTACCGTTTCAAATCTCGTGCCCCGGTCGGTTGCTTGATCTCTTCCACCTGGATGCGCAGTATTTCGTAGTAGTAAAATTTTGCAGTATTAGCATGCCCTCTACAGTACCATTGAAATGAACAGTTTAGAAAGATTACAAAATCAGCATGTTTTTCCTGTTATGGCAAGGCTGTTTGGTACTAGCCCAAGTGGGGCATCGTGTGTCCGTATCATGTTGACTTGACCTTCCCGTCCTTGGTCTCGGCTCTCTGGGCGGCCAAGCTCACTGCGACCGTCCCTCTCATGGGGAAGCTTCCGCGAAGCAGCAGCCTTGTGAAGAGTCCCGTCCAAACTCCAAAAGGCAGTCCTTATCTCATCTTCTGTCCATGGTGCCCCATCCTCTTGTCACCTCTTTTTATTCTCGTGCAAAATGCCGAATTGAAAATCATAGCTTAATTGGCTCCTCTAGCATTTATGTTGGCTTTTATTGTTTCACTGTTTATTTGCTTTGGAGAAATCTGGCATTATGTCCCAAGTTCATACTACTAGATCAGTGCCATGTGCTCTCTTGGTTGCCTCTTCTGTAGTATGCTCCACAATCAACCCCACTCTGTCCGGCTTGATTGCGGTTTAAATTGTAAATCACATACTTCGGTAATAGGCAATGTAAAAGAAAGGAGTATATGATGGAAGCATGACAAGAGAAAGGACTTCGTGAAAGTATGTACTGCGATACTGGAAAAATGTCAAGACAGAACACCACCAACGTATGAAACAAACACCATCTGAAATTATGCGTCATGCATGATGAAAGGAATGGGGAAATAAAATAAAAATAGGTCACCAACTGGATTACCAGATACATTAGAATCTCTAATAACATGGGAACCAAACTTTATTTGCTTCCACATCTGTTCTTATGTTTTGGCAATTTTCATTTTATAATTTTATTATTAATATTTTCCACAGCTGTTTTTGTGTTTCGACCATTTTATCATGCACTATTTGGTTGATAAATAAGACCTATTTTAATATTATCTGATGTAGCATACTTGATTAAGACATTTGAATGAAGGGATGATTGGTTGATATAGTTTAAGTAAGTACATCCTTAAAGGTGGAGGACCTATGTGTCATGCACTCCTTTAGTATTGCTTTGGACAACAGGCACATGCATTCCAAACCATGTAACCATAAAGTTGAGAATCTTTGTAGTCACTAGGGAGTTAGTTTCCACTTCCTAGATTAGAGAATAATTTAGGTACAGATAACAAAATCTTTTGGCTACTTTTTTCTTAGACGACCAATTAAGTCTTGAAAGAAATACCAATCAGCCTGCCAACTAGTTTGGTAGGCTGTTATTCTTCTTCGAGATGCTTGGCATTCTTTTTCAAACCTAGACGCGTGTCAATTAACTGTCTTGCCAATAATCTTGATGTGGATGTATTTCCTTCATGCTCAACCGGTTAACTTATCTTCTTTTTTCACAATGATGCCGGAAAATTGCAGGCATCTCATTCTACCAATCAGTTTATTTGGTTTCTTCTAAAACATGCAGACCTCCTGTCAGACCATTCAATCAAGCAGTTAAATCTTTGGCTCATTTCTGCATATCACTGAAAGTAGTGAATGTATATGTATTTATATGAAAAACAAATGACCTAGGATGATGCAGGTTTTTCTGGCAACCTTAAATAAATATTATCAGCATTTCCTAAAAAAAAATCCCTTTTACTTGAATAAAATCTATGTACTATCAGGCCTTCACTACAGTTTTCGAAAATAAGAAATTAAATAGGAAATGTGGACCTCGACATAACTTAAGTGCAGGAGAAAAAATACATCATTAATTGTATTAGAAATATTTTTGAATCAGGATTCAGCTTACGGTGCTACTTTTTTTTTCTGGAACACGTGTGTCATCTTGAGGAAAAAACTTCCATGTTTAGCATATTCATCTTATTTTTGTGAGGAATTGTCTTTATCTTATTTTCACCCTACTGATATTTATTGTTGCCACCCAAAGGGCTTTGGTCTAATAAATGTTTTCATTTCGATGAGTAAGAGACTAGTATTGGCGTTGCTTACTGACTACTGCATTGCAACTTTGTGATTGTATCCTACATGCAAGAAATAACCTATATCTTGTATGTAACCAGTAAAAATGTTTCCCTTGTTCGTGGTTTATTTTCCAGGAAAAAATTCGGGTTGCCCTCTATGTGCAGCAGGCTGCAATCACTTTCATTGGCGGTATAAGTCTATGTGATAAACTTTTATATCATTGTTCCCCTTGTCTCATAAGTAACTCTATTTTACTTGTGTACCTTTCTATGCTAAAGGTGCCAAGAAGAACGAGTACCAGCTAACAGAGGATATAATCAAAGCTCGATTTTCTATCAATCCCGAAGAACTGTCATCAATAACAAGCAAGCATGACTTGAAAGCTTTAAAGATGCATGGTGGTGTAGATGGGATATCCAAAAAAGTCCGTTCAACATTCGACCATGGAGTATGTGCTACTGACTTGGATACAAGACAAAGCATATATGGTGTCAATCGCTACGCTGAAAAACCTTCAAGAAGTTTCTGGAGTTTTGTTTGGGATGCATTGCAGGACACGACCCTTATAATTCTGATGGTATGTGCTTTGTTATCTGTTGTAGTTGGCCTGGCATCTGAAGGTTGGCCCAAGGGCATGTATGATGGCCTGGGGATAATACTCAGCATTCTCTTAGTTGTGATGGTTACTGCTGCCAGTGACTATAAGCAATCTCTCCAGTTTAAGGAGCTAGATAATGAAAAGAAAAACATATTTATCCATGTAACCAGAGATGGCTGTCGACAAAAGATCTCGATATTTGACTTGGTAGTTGGTGATATTGTGCATTTATCAATTGGTGACCAAGTACCTGCTGACGGACTGTTTATACATGGATACTCCCTTTTGATTGATGAATCCAGCTTATCAGGTGAGAGCGAGCCAGTGTATACTACTCAAGATAAACCATTCATCTTGGCAGGAACTAAAGTGCAAGATGGTTCTGCTAAAATGATAGTAACTGCTGTCGGTATGCGCACAGAATGGGGAAGGCTGATGAGTACTTTGAGTGAAGGAGGAGAAGACGAAACACCATTGCAGGTTAAGCTAAATGGAGTTGCGACCATTATAGGAAAGATTGGCCTGGTATTTGCCACACTAACATTCTTAGTCCTGATGGCTAGATTCCTTATTGAAAAAGGTACAACAGTTGGTTTGTCCAAATGGTATTCTGCCGACGCATTGACTATAGTAAACTACTTTGCGACAGCGGTCACTATTATTGTTGTTGCTGTTCCCGAAGGGTTGCCGTTGGCTGTTACTTTGAGCCTCGCGTTTGCAATGAAGAAGTTAATGAATGACAAAGCGCTTGTTAGACACCTTGCGGCGTGTGAAACAATGGGATCTGCTGGTACAATTTGCACAGACAAAACGGGAACTCTGACTACTAACCATATGGTGGTTGACAAAATTTGGATAGCTGAGCTTTCAAAGTCAGTTTCAGGTAACAATAGTTCGGAAGATCTGAATTCTGCGATATCTTCAAGCGCATGGAGCCTACTTTTGCAGGGAATTTTTGAGAACACTAGTGCAGAGGTGGTCAAAGGAAATGATGATAAACAAACTGTTTTGGGCACCCCAACAGAAATAGCAATATTTGAATATGGCTTGAGCTTGCAAGGATATAGTGATGCTGAGGATAGGAGCTGCACCAAGATTAAGGTTGAGCCATTCAATTCGGTCAAGAAGAAGATGGCAGTATTGGTTTCTTTACCTGGTGGCACATACCGTTGGTTCTGCAAAGGTGCATCAGAAATTATTGTGGAG
Organism: Poa pratensis; assembly: GCA_947311845.1. NCBI lineage: Eukaryota > Viridiplantae > Streptophyta > Magnoliopsida > Poales > Poaceae > Poa > Poa pratensis. Next base: position 39,078,375 of record CAMZMU010000084.1, read on the forward strand.
ATGTGTGACAAGGTGATTGATCAAGATGGAGATGTTATTCCCTTGTCAGACGCTCGGAAAAAGGACATCATGGATACTATCTACTCGTTTGCTTCGGATGCTTTAAGGACATTGTGCCTGGCGTTCAAGGATGTGGATGATTTTGATGAGAATGGAGATAGTCCTCCTAGTGGTTTTACTCTGATAATCATATTTGGCATCAAGGACCCTGTGCGCCCTGGAGTTAAGGAAGCTGTTCAGAGCTGTATAACTGCTGGTATCACTGTGAGAATGGTGACTGGTGATAATATCAATACAGCCAAAGCTATAGCCAAAGAGTGTGGCATATTGACTGATGACGGTATAGCAATAGAAGGACCAGATTTCCGTAATAAGAGCCCAGAAGAAATGAGGGACTTGATACCTAAGATTCAGGTCTATTTCATCTTTCTTGGTCTATCAAGTGTACCAATACCTCTGAAAACTAAAATTTATCAACCTTTGGCAGGTCATGGCTCGTTCTTTACCATTGGATAAACATTTGCTTGTGACAAACTTGAGAGGTATGTTTCAAGAGGTGGTTGCCGTGACAGGTGATGGTACAAATGATGCTCCTGCATTACACGAAGCAGATATTGGGCTTGCTATGGGCATTGCAGGCACAGAGGTACTATTTTCTTATGTATTTTGATCTTATAGTAGCATTAGTAGAAATTGCAAAGGTTAGATGTTTAAGCTGAATGTTGATATTGATTGTAACAGAAGTAAAATGGCAGAATGGCCGTTGGCAATGATAACTTATTTACTTGTCTTGTATTTTTCTCTTTCGTCTAAGCGTTGGAATAATTATTTGCTGTGTCTTACCACAAATTAACATCTAATCCATCAGCATTTTCATTTCTCCTGTTCTCATTGCACTAACCTGTTACTCGATCATGCAATGAATTGTTGCCTTCGAGAAACTCTTGTTAATTGTGGAAAGTTCGTAATAGTATCTTGGATTTTTGCAGGTTGCGAAGGAGAGTGCCGATGTCATAGTACTCGATGACAATTTCACAACTATAATAAATGTTGCAAGGTGGGGTCGTGCGGTTTACATAAACATCCAGAAGTTTGTGCAGTTTCAGTTGACTGTAAATATTGTTGCTCTAGTGATCAACTTCGTCTCAGCATGCATCACAGGTGTGACAAAAGTCTATGTTTTCATTTGAATGTAGTTTTATTTTCCATATAATGGTTCTCACAGGTATTCATGTTCTCATTCTTGCATCACAGGGAGTGCTCCTCTCACTGCTGTGCAGCTGCTGTGGGTGAACATGATTATGGATACATTAGGAGCTTTAGCTCTGGCAACCGAGCCCCCAAATGATGAAATGATGAAGAGACCGCCTGTTGGGAGAGGGGAAAGTTTCATTACCAAGGTCATGTGGAGAAACATCATTGGGCAAAGTATATATCAGTTGGCTATACTTGGCGTTCTCATGTTTGGTGGTGAAAAACTTCTGAACATCAACGGTCCAGATTCTAAGACCGTTATCAATACGCTCATATTCAACTCCTTCGTGTTTTGCCAGGTAAGCAATGCATTCTGGAGACAATTTCTAGTTAAAGGATCGGGATCCCCTGTTTCAACTGGTGAACTTATTATGCAATTATAATGACGATGTTTCTTTGAACGATGTTGCACCAGGTATTCAACGAAGTAAACAGTAGGGAAATGGAGAAGATAAACATTTTCCGTGGTCTGTTCAGCAATTGGGTCTTCATGGGGGTCATGACCGCGACAGTGGTGTTCCAAGTGGTGATCATCGAGTTTCTCGGCACTTTTGCTAGCACTGTTCCACTCAGTTGGCAGCTCTGGTTAGTAAGCGTGGGTCTAGGATCCATCAGCTTGATTATTGGAGCTATCTTGAAGTGCATACCAGTTAAATCTGGTGGAATCCCCGCGACTCCGAATGGTTACAAGCAACTTGCCAGTGGTCCTGATGACATATAGCTGGAGAGGAGTAAAGTGAATAAATGCCATATTCGATGCCTGTAGACTTCAGGATGGATCACGGTTGCATTTTGTATTTTCAGCTCGGTTGCATCACCAGCCACTTTCTTAGTTCAGTTTTGCCAGTTTTGTTGATGTCATTTGTGGTGTAATCTGAATGTACTAGGCTGTTACTTATTTGTTTTTGTTGGTTTGGAATGTCCAATCCAACATACTCCCTTAAGAATCGTATTGCTGGATGCTAGCTGTGTTTGAATCTGGTGTCAAGACTTTTTGTTACGTATATGTTAGCAACAATAATAAAACGATTTCCAAATAGGTTCATGTGTATGTGGAGGTAATTTTGGTTGGTAACAGCATACCGACAAAGTTCAATTGATGTAAATAAAGTTGTTTGAACTTGAATATGGACAAAAGAAAAAAAAAATATGATCAAATTCCAACACACAGATATTTTCAGTGTAGAGAGAGATCAAGCATATGTGACGGCATTTTCAAAGTTCCAAACCATCCGCAGGCTCTACCATATATACAAGTTTCCAATTTCCGTCTCAAAAGAGACTTCTTATCAGCAACACAGCAACATCACTCAAATTCAAAGAAACTAAAGCTCGGTTGAAAAAACATTTCAACACAAATCAGACAACACACTTGAAGCTCAGGCTGAATTACGTCGCCATCATGCAATGATGAAAGGGAGTACGGTCAACATGAATGCCTCGTAACTGAAAGTTGCAGACCCCGAGTAAGCCGTGTCCTTCTCCTTGAACTTCTCAGTCAGACCCTGCAGAAGTGTTTGAGACGAATCAGCACGGTTCATTACATAACATACTGTTTGTGCAGTATAATGATGGAATTACCTTGACTGTAAGGCAACACCTGCATAGATAAACAAACAAAAAGTTAGGACTGTATTAAAGCATGAGAATACTTTTGCATCGAAAAACTAAGCAAAATAAAGAGTCCAATTGATGCACAGCCACTTTTCAGTGAGACTTCATCAGTTGGGCACGTCTTTAATTCACAAAATGGAAGAAACCGACTCAACAGTTTGAGTTAACGACATAATAGAATGATCAACAAGTTAATAGACACTTGACTCATGACTGCATGTCTGCACCATAGAGATCTACGATTCCACCATTATATTAACAAACAAATCTGATGTCCCTAAACATTATTGAGCTAGAAAAGCTGAAGTCCCTGAACAACATCAGACTGCACTAAGCTTAGAACAGGAACGCTTCACCAATATCAAACTCAAATAAGAGAAGAAATAACTGAGAACTGATAGAACTTTTCTTCAAATAGAAACAATAGAAAGTTAATCCAATTAAGTTTTAACAGGTTCAATATTAGAGCTTGTGCTGTTTATTTTGGAACAATCAGACAAATTAAACCAAAGTAGTAATCTTACTCAATAAAGTTATCATATTCGACTGCTTTGCTCATGCCTCCGGTCTTGTCGAATTTAGACACAAGCAAGTCTAGCACAGTTGGAGAAACTGAATAACCAAGACTGAGAAGAGCATCACGCAGCTCTGATGCATCAATTTTACCACTTCGGTCACGGTCAAACCTCTCAAATATAGACTGCACAAGAACAAAGGGAAATGCACGTGCATGGTTAATAAGTACTTCATCGGATTATCTGATTAGCTCCCCACAAATAAGTAAAGAAAGCTTGAAGTTGTAGCCTCTCACCCTCCAGTTCTGAAGACTGTAAAAGACAGAAGTGAACTCCTTGGGCCCTGGAAGAATCACATGAACAAATAAAAATGAGAGAAGCCAACGAAAAAAGTTGAAATAGATACCAGTATCTGAAAGATGGTGCTGATATTAGAGTTTAGATCAGTCAAATAGTCCAGAACTAATTGTCGAAGCGTCACACAGAAAAGAAAAACCCCCAGAGAAAGGAAAAAAACAAGTACTACCTCTGTCGATTATATTTAGGGACACCAAAACGTCTTATATTTAGGGACAGAGTTAGTACCAGATAATTTTTTTAATTCAAAAGGAATATAAGCAAAACTTACTACAAAAAACCAAGCATAAAAGCAAACAGGCATCAGATCACAAATTCAAACTGCGCTGGAGTTAGAATTATCGCTTCTAAACCCCAGTTGACTTGCATACTAGGTGAATTCATCGTGCATATAAATTGCTGCTTGAGACAAACTTTGCTGAGGTCTAACTTGAAAGGCATCCCAATGGTAACAAAAAAAATATTTACAAAATTATAAAAATATGTATGTGCACCAGTGACCTCAAACTTGTCGGCATTACAACTAGAACATCGGTTTTCACGAGAAATGCATATTCAATTTCGGATCCCGAAGGGCTCTACTTATTCTACATCGCATACACAACCAATTTGTTTTGTGCCACATGATAGTTTGTTTCTTAGAATGCAGTGTTATGCCTTAGAACACCATTAAATAGCATTCCCCCAATGAACAAGGTTAAACTGGACGTATAGAATTTACCATCTCAAAATAATGTAGAGAATTCACATTTCACAGGAACTTGTATCAGGAAATGCAGCTCTCTTTTTCATGAGGGTCGGAAATGCAGTTCTAAGAAAGCAAGCCTAAATTTTAAAACCATGTTATATCACATTGAGATAGAAAAAATACTTCAATATAAGAAGATGAAAAAAATACAATAATCAGCTAGTGGCTAGTGATTTGCTGTGATCGAGCGTACATAACAACATTAAAAAAAACTTGTGGTTGGAATTCCATTGGAGAAGTCCCTTATTGACGTTCTAACTAACGGTTGCAATAATTCCCAACAGCAGGTCACATTCCCACAGACTGGAACCCAGACAAGTTGAGCCCAATTATAAGTTGTCGACAGTTCTACCGACATCTTCTCCGTGGATTTTTTTATATTATCTTCTTAATTGCATGATAGCATCGCAGCGACAGGTAAGTAGAGGGAAAGGAGGATGCGCGTAAGATAGATGGAGTTTTACCGATCCTGCGGACGTTGGTGTTGGTGAAGTGGTACATGAGGAGGTGGACGGTGCGGAGGCTGAAGCTCTGGTTGTACCCTGACAGCGCGGACTGCAGCTCCTTGTCGTCGATGGTCCCGCTGCCGTCGCGGTCCGCCGCCTGGAAGCAGGCCACCACGTTGGGGTCTGTCCCCTGCGGGAACGCGGACGGCACCAGGGCGGCGAACGGGCTCCCGTAACCGCCAGCACCGCCGTACGGCGCCGCCACGGGGGCGGGGCCCCGTACGGCGACGACGAGGGCGGTGGGGCGCCGTAGGGCTGCGCAGTGGGCGGGGCCCCGTAGCCGCCACCGTAGGACTGGGGTTGGCTGGCGGGTGGAGCCCCGTAGCCGCCGCCGCCGCCGTAGGACTGGGGCTGGCTGGAGGGCGGCGCGCCGTATCCGCCGCCGCCTCCGTAGGACTGGGGCGGGGCACCGTACCCGCCGCCGCTGCCGCCGTACTGCTGGGGCGGGGCGCCGTAGGAGGTCTTGCCGTCCTTAGGGGGCTTGTGGCCGTAGGGCGGGGCGGAGGGGGCGGGGGAGGAGCCGTAGGGCGGCGGGGCCCGTAGCCTCCGCCGGCGCCGCCGTAGGGGTAGCCGGACATGGGGTTGATGACTCGGTGCGGTGCGGTGCGGTGGTGGCCTTGGGGGAATTGAGAATCGGACGAACCGAGGAGGCGGTCTATTCTGTTCTCTATCTGCTTTTCTGTTGCCGACTTTTGGATGAGGAAAGGTGGTTTGGATGAGGAAAGGTGGGGGGCAGGTCGTGGTTTTTATGTTGGACAGCGCCGGGCTCGATGACGCGGTGAAATTACGACGCGGCCATGCACATCCCAACTACGCCACCACACCACACGGTAGCTGCGAGAAGATCGGACACGTCCACCGGGCCTGACGCGCGTTAAGCAATCGAGGAAGACGACGCGCTTCAACGGAGAGAGCCGTGAGCTTGCCCTTCCAAGAATTGCACGAAGGTTCTGCCTTGTTTTCACGTCATCCGTTCCATCTATGGGCGGAAAGAGGTCGAGAAGGGATCAAAATGGTCTTTTTGAAACAAGATCGAAATGGTCTGTACCTTCTCTCTTTTCAAGAGGTTTTTAAATCCGGAACACACGAGCGATGGTGGGGCCAAGGCAAAAGCGGACACGAAACGAAAATCGAAAAAAATCATGTTCTTGAATGCTTCTGATATTTGGAGAGAATAACAAGTTGTATTGATTCGATGGATTACATGAGTTTATATAGTACATCAGCCGGACCCTTTAGGGTTTGGGCAAACTGACCTAAACATAATCCTAAACCGACTCAAACTCATATATCTAATATCCCCCGCAGTGTCAACGTCGGGGGTGACGATGTTGAGACTGGAACGAATGTCGGTGAAGGATGCCGTTGGAAGACCTTTTGTAAAAAAATCTGCAAATTGAGCACTTGTTGGTACATGAAGAACTCGGACCTCACCGAGAGCCACCTTTTCCCTGACGAAGTGAATGTCAATTTCTATATGCTTCGTGCGACGATGCTGAACGGGATTGCTGGCCATGTAGACTGCAAATATGTTGTCACAATAGACAATAGTGGCGCGCTCCAGAGGTGTCGATGAAGTTCGACAAGAAGCTGACGCAGCCAAACCGCTTCTGCAACAGAATGAGCAACTGATCTATACTCTGCTTCAGCTGAAGACCTGGAAACTGTAACCTGCCTTTTTGATGACCAAGAAACAAGATTATCTCCCAAATAAACACAAAAACCGGATGTGGATCGTCGAGTATCTGGACAACCTGCCCAGTCTGCATCAGAATAAACTGTCAAGCTTGTAGGAGAAGAAGAATTGAGAAGTAAGCCATGATCAAGGGTGCCTTTAAGATATCGAAGAATGCGTTTAACATGAGCAAGATGAGGAGCACGAGGATCATGCATGAATAGACACGCTTGTTGAACTGAATATGAAATATCAGGACGAGTTAAGGTGACATATTGTAGAGCACCGGTAAGACTGCGATAATGTGTAGGATCAGAAACGGGAGCACCATCGGCAGACAATTTGGCACCAACATCGGCAGGTGTTCGGCTAGGCTGACAATCACTCATGCCAGCACGAGAAAGGAGTTCAAGAATATACTGTCGTTGAGAAAGAAAGAGAGTAGTGGAAGTGCGAGAGGCAGTGACTCCAAGAAAATGATGAAGAGGATCTAAATCAGTCATAGAAAACTCACGATTAAGGGAAGAAATGATTTGTTGTAAGAAGGAATCAGAAGAAGCAGTGAGAATTATATCATCAACATAAAGAAGGAGATATGCAGTGTGAGTGGAGGAGTGAAAAATGAAAAGAGAGGTGTCAGATTTAGAGGGATAAAAACCTATAGTCTGAATAAAAGTAGCAAAACGATGGAACCAAGCACGGGGAGCCTGTTTGAGACCGTACAACGATTTGTGGAGAAGACAAACAAGATTCAGAGAGGACGGATTTTCAAAACCGGAGGGTTGTTGACAGTAAACTGTTTCATTGAGAGTACCGTGAAGAAAAGCATTTTTAACATCTAGTTGCTGAATCGGCCAGGAAGAGGATATAGCAAGACTAAGCACAACACGAATGGTACTTGGTTTAACAACAGGAGAAAATGTCTCATCAAAGTCGATCCCGTGCTGTTGTGAAAACCCCCGACACACCCATCGGGCCTTGTAACGAGAAAGTGTGCCGTCAGAATTATATTTATGCCGAAAAACCCATTTGCCAGAAACGACATTAGCACCCGATGGTTTAGGAACAAGAGTCCATGTGTTTTTTTGGAGAAGAGCATCAAACTCATCACGCATTGCGGAGTGCCATAGAGGATCAAGAAGAGCACGCTTGTAAGAAGTTGGAATAGGTGAGATATTTGTGGTGGCGTTGAGGTTAAGCAGCTGACGTGGAACATGAAAGCCACGCTTGCCTCTAGTGCACATGACATGATCATTGTTAGGAATAGGAACTGGAACAGCATTGGGAGGAACAGGTAGTGGAGAAGAATTTGTGGTGGAACGGGAACTTCCATCGGAAACGATAGTGGAAGGGGAACTTGCATCGGAAACGATGGGAGAGGAAGAGGCATTGGGTGTAATAGGGGTGGTAGGAGAATTAGGAGATGGAGAGTCATTAAATATGTCTATGATGGGATCAGAAGGAGATATAGGAGGAGTAGTATTAGTAGATGTAGCTGATATATGGGTAGGAAGGAGAGGGCGGGATGATGCTTTTGGTGGAGTAGGGGTGGGAGGTATGGAATTGGTGGCGGTAGAGGCATATGGAAACGTGTGTTCATCGAATGTGACATGGCGAGAAATAAGAACCCGGCCAGAAGATGGATCAAAACACCGGGAACCTTTGTGATCGTCAGAAGGTTCAAGGTAAATACAAGGGAGAGAACGAGGGGCGAGTTTGTGAACAGCAGTGGATGTTATATTAGGGAAACAAAGACAACCGAAAACACGTAGAGAAGAATAATCGGGAGTGGTTAAAAAAAGAGATTGAAAAGGTGTGTAGAGAGGACAAGTTTTTGTTGGACGAACATTTAGAAGGAAAGTGGCGACACGAAGAGCTTCAACCCAAAAGCGAGGAGGTAGGGAGGCCTGAATTAACAAGGTTCGGAGAATATCATTAATAGTTCTAAGAGAGCGTTCAGCTTTGCCATTTTGTTGAGAGGTATAAGGACAAGAAAATCGAAGAAGAATGCCATGGGATAGAAAGAAGTCACGGTTTGTTGAGTTATCAAATTCTCGTCCATTGTCACATTGTATGAAGCGAATAGGTAGACTAAAATGAGTATAAACATATTTTTGAAAGTTGAGGAAATTTGTGTGAACATCGGACTTGGCACGAAGGGGAAAGGTCCATATGTAATGTGAGTAATCATCAAGAATAACGAGATAGTATTTGAAACCCGAAACACTAGGTATAGGAGAGGTCCATAAATCGCAATGTACTAATTCAAAAGGAAAAGAGCTATAAGTAGAAGATGAACTAAATGGTAATCGAACATGTTTGCCACATTGACATGCGTTACATAGCGATGGATGATGAGATGAATCTGAACTAGAACTAGGTATACTAAATTCTTGAAGTAAAGACGACAAAGTATTTTTATTGGGGTGGCCTAATCGCCGATGCCAGAGGTCGACGGAAGCGAGCATTACTTGAGGAGATGAAGTAGGCGCGCCATGAAGAGGATAGAGATCACCCGAGCTATTGTACCGGGCGAGAGGCTTCCCCGTCTCCAGATCCTTCACAGATAAACCGAAGGGGTCAAACTCTAAAGATACATGATTATCAATTGTAAATTGGCGAACGGAGATGAGATTTTTGATTAAGGAGGGGGCGACAAGAACATTGTTTAAAAGGAAATTAACATGAGGATGGGAGATATAGGAGCAGCCAGTGCAAGATATGGGAATAGTGGAGCCATCTCCAACAGTAATAGAGGAAAACGGTGAAGAAGAACAAGCTGACAGAAAATTCATATTGGAAAACATGTGCGAAGATGCGCCAGAATCGAAAATCCAATCCGTACCTTCGTGATTTTGGAGCGTAAAGTTGTTCATGGCGGCGATGAAGGCAGCTTGATCCCATTTTGGTGTCGATGTCGATGGCCCGGTCATGGCGGCTGGTGGCGGCGCGTGCGAGGGAGCTGGAGGAGCGCCGTACATGTAGGGCGAGGCCGCGGGAACCATGTAGCTTTGTGGTGTAGGGTTGGCGGTGTAGACTTGCGCAGGTGGCCTTCCAAGAAGGCCCGGTGAGCCAGTCGATGGGCGCAGACCAGGACTCCACGTCCCGATGTATGCAGGCGGAGCACCGTAGGCGGAAGGAGCGGACCATGGCATAGGCCATGCTTGGACGAGCCCAGTCCAGGGATCGTGTTGTGGGCGCCATGTCGGAGTAGCAGGCGGCGCCGTTGGCGCGGGTGGCGATGGAGCAGGACGCGGCTGAGGCGGCCTGTAGACCGGATTCTTCCCGCGGTAGTTGGGGCTGGGGCGCCATCCTGAAGGTGCTGCAGAGTATGTCGGCGTCGGAGGAGCAGGAGCAGGTGCTGGCGGGCGCGGGATGGCAGCAAAGACCTGAGGTCGATTTCCCTTTGTTGTGTGGGCACGATCGGCCCATTGCAGCATTGAGCGAACCTCGGCAAAGGTAGGCGGTGGTCGCATCATAGGGATGAAGGAGGCTTGCTTGTCGAAGCTTTCACCGAGCCCGACGAGAAGGATGTTGATGAGCTGCCGATCGTCGACGGGGTCGCCGAGCTCGCGAAGTTCGTCAGCGATGGACTTGAGCCGCTGACAGTAGGTGCCGATTGGAGAGTCACCCTGCACAGTATTGCGAAGCTCGGTATGCAGGGTGTTGACGCGAGCGTCGACGTTGTCTTGGAATAGCTGGCGAAGGGCCGCCCATAGCGAGGCGGCGGAGGAGGCGTCGCGGAAGACGAGATTGAAGATCTCGGTGGAGACGCGTGTGTAAATCCACTGGATGATTGCGAGGTCGTCTTTTGCCCAGCGCGGATCAGCGGGACGAGGAACGGTGTTCGTGTCGACGTGGTGAAGAAGATCGCATCGTCCGAGATGAACTTCGAATAGATGACGCCAATGATAGTAGTTGTGTGAGGGAAGATCTAATGTGATCGGCATGAAGGGCGAGACGTCGGCGATTGTGTCAGCAAGAGGGATTGAAGGTGGCTGCATTGGTTGTTGAAAGGAAGTAGATATAGAGGTGGAGGTTGAAGAGAAAGGAGCGAGACCGGCGGCGCGGAACTCGGCGAGAGAGAAGAGGCTGCGCGCCGACGGCGGCGGTGGTTTTGGCGGCGGAGCCATCCCAGGTGCGGAAAACCTAAGCCTCTGATACCATGATATTTGGAGAGAATAACAAGTTGTATTGATTCGATGGATTACATGAGTTTATATAGTACATCAGCCGGACCCTTTAGGGTTTGGGCAAACCGACCTAAACACAATCCTAAACCGACTCAAACTCATATATCTAATAGCTTCAAGAAGTTGACTTTCGTCCAAGACTTGTGTTTGGTCCAAAATGAAACACAATATTTTGAAAAAATCCACCCTACCGTCTGTCCCAAAATAAAAGCGATAACGTTGGACTGCCTCTTGAAGCTAACATGAATCGACCATGGGCCTCCACCGAGGAGCGCAACGATGACATGATGTGGTCGACGAGCATGATGATGACACTAGGCTTGACATCTCTCGAGCAGGGGAGATGAGGACAAGATGGGGGGTGCTGGCGAGCAAGGGTGGATGGGCCGAACAAGCTCAAAGGTCAACGGATTAGCGTTTATTTCATAGGAAAAAAGTTTTAGAACAAGTGAACTTCACTAGACTTTCCTCCTAGACAAACAAAAACCTCATTGACCTAAAAAAAAGTACGACCCTAATGGAAACTTTTTTGTGTGAATTTATATGGGCAAGGCTCGGAATACAAGTGACATGTGAATAAACAATCTCATATCTGTAATACATACAGAGAGCACGGTCTTATCCCCTCCTGCTACAGTAGGGAGCGGCGACCCGAAGGCGACCTCGTTTTCCTGCCGGCGATTCGCCGCCCTCCTCCTTCCCGTCGGCCTCGGGGCCTTCGGAGGGGGGTCGAATCGCCGGCCGGATCCTTGTGCAGCTAGTCTTGGTTAGCTAGGGTGCTTAGGTTTCGTGCTCGTCGCCGTTCTGCTCTAGGTGGTGATGGCGGCGGCGCTGAATAAGTGTGCTCCTGGTCTGCTGCTGGTGGCCTGCTTGCAGGCGACGGCCAGATCTGTGAGCCTGGTGGCCAGTCGAGGTGGTTGTGGCGGCGGTGATGACCTCGACGTGGCTTTTGTGCCTTGGCTCCGCCGTCGCAGTGATGAGTTCTCCGGCGTCACTGTGGAGCTATGGGGCTTGTACAGGAGTTGCTGCTGCAGGTGTGTGCCTCTGCCTCCCCTGGCCGGCCGTGGTGGTGAGGGGTGGAGCTGCGGTGGTGTCGCGCTTGCTTTTGTTGGAGCCTCTGGTCTCTGTTTCTTCGTGGCTTCTCCGGCCGGCCGTGGAGGCGAGGGGTGGAGTCTTCTGGAGTTGCAGGTCCGGAGCGGGGAGGCTGGGTGCTCGGCGCTGGAGCTGGGAAGGTGGGCGCGGTGGTGGTGGATCTGGCACGGCTTGGCCGTCCCGACGGCAGGTGGTGTTGGTGCTGGTTGTTGGGGCGGCTTGGCCGTGCTTGTTCATCGTCAAGATCTCGTCGCTTGCGGCGAGTGGTTCTTGCGGTCTTCTTCAACGTTGGAGGTCGTCATTCTTCCAGGTGGTTCGAGGTTTGCTCTCTTCTTCTCCGGTGTTCGTCGGCGTGGAAGAGCTTCGGTGGTTCAGCAGTTCGCTGCTGTAGTTCTTTGTGCTGAGTGCTTTTTGTATGATTCTGCTTCTGTTCCTGCTGTTTGTATCCTCTGGTTGTAAGCAGGATTGTACTCCTCCCGTTCAAAAAAAAAAACAATCTCATATCTGCCTTACGTTCCCCTGGATCACGATTATGGCTTAAGAAATCGTCTTCTCAAGCTGTGCTACTAGAATCAAATGGTGGATCTACAAGAGACAAACATGTGAGAGTCGGTACAAGCAGGGGCAGAGCTAATCCACGACCACACCCAAGGACAAACTGACTATCCAACCAGGCTGAGAACACTATTTTTCTTGATTTTTGGTGCTTTATTACAACTATTCATTAGGATTTTAGTCTCAATCCTAGGGAGGCATAGCCGGGTTGCCCTGGGCCTGGCTCCGCCCTAGGTATAAGGTGGTGCTATGAATAGTTGGTCGGACATGGTGAGTGTGGCAAGAGCAATGTAAAATATTGAAGAGAGAGAGAAAATAGTTGTTAGAAGAGTTGTCACTAGAGAATTAGAGGTCCACAAGAAGAAGTAGACGTTTTCCTGTATTTTAAAACAACTGAAGTTATAGGATTGTCCTAATTTAAACTACTTTAAGTTTGATCAAATTTATTAAAGAAATGTATCAATAACTAAAACACCAATTTAGTTTAATTAGATTTATCATTAAAAAATACTATATAGATTTGAAGTTATAGATATTAACAATTTTCTATAAATTCGGTGTTTAGAGAGGTTTGACTTAGGACAAGCTAAAGCTTTGATCGACAAAGGGTTGAAAAGGGGGAAGACGGAGAAGGGCAGGCGTCGCATACGGAAGTCTCTCAACAATGTCAGCCAGTGGAGTGAAGTTGTGGTTAGATAATACGAACAACAAGGGTAAAATCATTTTGACACATGGGAGTATATGCTCATGCCACCGGAAAAAATATTTTGAAATGTCAAAAAGATCCGGACAAAAAAATTCACACATACATCTTGACATTTGATGTGCACACACCAAATTTCACGAAAAAAGACAAGTTTATTGGCATATGTATAAAAGAAAAAATGTCTCAAAAAAGGACTTCATTAGCACAAAAATTTGTCTTTTTAACACTGCATAAAAAATGTTGGTTTTCTGTTAAATAAAACTTTGTGAGCGCATAGAATGTGTAGATGTAGCGTAAAGTTATTGTCCGATTGATATTTCGAACTATGTTTAAATCTTATTTTAAAAATGATGCCAAAACGTCGCTCCTACAGCCAGGTCCGATCATACCACCGGAAAAATATTTTGAAATGTCAAAAAAATATAGACAAAAAATTTCACACATACATTTGATGTGCACACACCAAGTTTCACGAAAAAAGCGACATTTTGGTTGGCATGTGTAAAAAGAAATGTCTCGTAAAAAGGATTTTATTAGCACCAATTTTTGTCTTTTTTAAACACGGCACAAAAACTATCGGTTTTATGTGAAACAACTTTGTGAGACCATAGAATGTCGAGATGTACCATAAACGTTTTTGTCCGATTGACATTTCTAGATATGTTTAAATCGCATTTTAAAATGAAAATGATGCCAAAATGCACTCACGTACAACAAGGTCCGATCAACGGTCTATCGGCTTCTACCGTACCACGTACACGACGAAACGACATCCACGTACACGCGTCCATCTCAGAGGTCAGACCCCTCCCTTCCCTCCCCGTCACTGTAGCAGAGGCGAAGAAGGCGATTTTTGGAAGCTCTCCGTCGAGCCACCGCGTCCGTGCCGCTGAGGCGGGCGATTCCTCTCCTCCGCCGGCCGCTTCGGCGGCGGGAGGGTGAGGGATCCCCGCCTCCGGCCTGTACATACGGGAGGTCTGGATGGTTGGCTCGCCGGCGGCGCTCTGGAGGAGGTGTAGCTGCGGGCGGGCGGTTTTGGAGCCGGCGTGTTCCTCTCCGGCGGTGGAGATCCTCGGAGCTCCTCGACGGCGCGCTGGACTGGCTGGATCTCGGGGCCCGGCGCGGCGCCCGTGATCCTCTGCTCTCCGTCAGATCCGAGGTGTCGGTGGATCTGGCGGCGGACGGATCGAGACCTGCGGCTTCTTCCGGCGATGGCTTCGTCGGCGGCTACGGCAAGTGGTGTGCTTGGGACAAGGGGCCGCTGCCCCGGCCGTTCATCGACAGCAACTCCGGCGCGGCGCGGCGGAGGGACACGGCAGCGTCTTCTATAGGGAAAAATCTCTCCCTGACAGCGGCGAGATGGTGGTTGGTCGCCTTCGGCTCCGTCGCCGGCGGTGGTGCGGTCGTCGATCCTTGGTCCGTTTTCCCCTTCGTATGTTGTACTTCTTTTCCTTCCGTGTACGCTGTACGTGGTATGTGTTGAATATACGTGGTGAAAATTTGCAAAAAAAAAAGCTCCGCGCCCGCGTCGCTCCACGTCCACGGCTCCACACCCTCTTCCTCCCCATGGTATGGGTGGCTCAGACCGCCGCGCGTAAACAGCAGTCCAGTGTCGCAGCAATGGCCGCCATGGTCAGAGCATGCATGCCGCTCCGCACCCCTCCTGCCGCCGCGTCCTCCGCCGCCCCCGCGGCGGCTGCCCCGAGCAACCTGCGCTCGAGCGCCCGCGTGCTCGTGCTCGGCGGCACCGGCCGCGTCGGCGGCTCCACGGCCACCGCGCTCTCCAAGCTCCGCCCCGACCTGAACATCCTCATCGGCGGCAGGAACAGGTAATTGTCACTTCTGTCGCATTCCGTCAACTTGAACTTGGAGCCTTTCGTTTCGGTAATTACTAATTAGTAAATTCACACATTTGAACTTGGAGTCGTGGCTAGCTATGTTGGGTTGCAAACTGCTAGTATCGAAAATCAGCTAAAAATGTATAGATAGAAGCGGGTCAAACAAGCACTAAACTAGACAAATGCGTGATAGAACAAACGTAGATTATAATAATCCACCATAATGCCAAAGGCAGGCCATATATTAACGTGCGCCGTAGTTTAGTTCTCTCTGAAAGCATCAGGTACTTGTACCTCTTTTCTAGATAGCCTCTGTTTATATGCGTTCTAATTTGCCAGGGAGAAAGGCGAATCATTGGCATCTAAACTCGGCGACCAATCTGAGTTTGTGGAAATTGATACCGGCAACGCAGCCATGTTGAAGGAAGCGCTACAGGGTCAGTCATGGAAATTATACAAAACCTGCTTATGCTGTGCTTAGTTGAGACCAGTGTGTAATTTTCCTCCAATACCATGAGAGACATAACTTGAGATTTGAAGTTTTGAACTTTCCCCAGGTGTAGATCTAGTGGTTCATACTGCTGGACCTTTCCAAAGGGAGGCCGAGTGCACCGTCTTGCAGGCTGCGATATCGACTAAGGTAACTGAAAACATGCTATCCCTGAGGAAGTGAGAAGTGCATAAGTCTTGCGACATCCGTTGAACTTACTGATATCTTAATTAACTGAAAAGGCTGCTGGCTAATTTTTGTAAACAGACAGCATATATCGATGTCTGTGACGATATGGACTACTCATGGAGAGCCAAAGCTTTCCATGAAGAAGCAAAAGCTCAAGGCGTTCCAGCTATTACAACTGCCGGCATATATCCTGGAGTGAGCAATGGTATTACTTCACATTCCTGTCATACAATACAACACCTCAATTTGGCTTGCTATTTTTCGATCTACATAGCACTACAAGTGTGTAACCTCTGATGGTAAGTTAGACAAGATATGCTATTCCAAAATATTATTCGTTGCCAAAAATTATATTTCAAAATCAGATCCAAGAATGCAAATGGAAAGACATTTTGTGAATCCAAGCTAGTATAAAAGAGGTAGGAACACAGGAAATTCCGAAATTGCCAAATTGATATGTGTCATGTATTCATATGCCAAAACTCGAAAGATATCTAGAAGCTTAAAGCTATTGGGAAGTATGTTAACCAATAACGGAAACTTATGAATGTGTTCGATCTTTTCCTTACAATGACATTTTCAGCAGGAACTTGTTACTGTGGTACCAATAAAATTAAGCCCGATAAGAAGAAAATTGCATGAAAAAGATGCTTTGTTTGTTCTGAAATTGGACGCTGAACAAGTACCCTGTAAACACGAAAAGAAGTCTCATTCTGCTGGAAACGTACAAACTTGTGCACTTGGATGCCTAACAAGTTCCTATACGTTTAGATGAGTGTCGCATCCTATTTTTAGTTCTTATTGGTGTACTGTATTGTTTTCTAACAGTGATGGCTGCTGAGCTTGTGAATGCTGCCAGAAATGAAGATGGGAAACCTGAAAGACTAAGGTTAGGAGATCTTTATATTTCCTGGAAAAGGAAAAGTCAAATTAGACATTAATTACAGAAGGGTGGTTTGATTCTCGATCCATATTTATGGCCATGTTGCTAAATCCTTTCTAGATTCTTCTATTATACTGCAGGTTCTGGTGGTGCTGGCCCAACGATATTGGCAACAAGTTTTCTACTTCTTGGGGAGGATGTAATTGCATATAACAAAGGTACTTTTGACTTCTTTATTATGACACCTATGATACTTCTCAAACAAGTGGAACGACGAATTCATTATCATTACCTATATAGGAGAAGAAATAAAACTGAAGCCCTACAGTGGAGCTCTCAACATTGATTTCGGAAAAGGGGTCAGAAAGAGAGATGTTTACTTACTGTAAGTGTTTGGTTACTTCTTTAACCCTTTTATATCTTACAGTTGACAAACCACAAATACAACATGGTGAAAATTTACTATTATTTTTATATTTTGCAATTGACAAACTGCAAATCCACGCCAACTATTTTCAGGAATTTGCCTGAAGTGAAGAGCGCTCATAAATTTTTAGGTGTGCCAACTGTCAGCGCTCGATTCGGTACTTCCCCTTTCTTCTGGAATTGGGGAATGGAGGCTTTCGCAAACTTTTTACCTGTTGTATGTGTTCTTCTCAATTACCCCTTTTTGAATTTCATGCGAGCTCTTTTATTATTATTTCCACTAGTATTCTAGTGATAGTAATTAAATATAGTGGAAGTTACAAACAACCAACAGCATTTGTTTTCCTGCCATTTAAACAATTAACTAGTACTATTTGTTAATGGGCTTGAAAATGAGGATTAATAATTAGGATGAAGCTGATGAGTTGGTGCTTATTAGGAGTACATCTGACTTCAACTTGGTTCCTTTTAGGAGTTTTTGAGGGATAAAGAAAAGGTCGGAAAGTTGGTTGAATTAGTTGATCCCCTTGTCCGAGCCATTGATGGCATTGCAGGGGAGCGTGTCTCCATGAGAGTAAGTATTTCCTTTACCTCTATTTTCAAATACCAGCTCTATTCAAGCTGTGTCCAGAGTTGAGCATACTAATTCTCCTCAAGCTGTCTGTATTTTGAGAACATACTATTTCCGCTCCAGCTGTGTCCAGATTGTTTGATCAAATTTATTTTTTCTGTGCAGGTAGACTTGGAATGTTCAAATGGACGGAATACTATTGGGTTGTTTTCTCATAGAAAGCTGTCTGTGTAAGAACAACAAGCTTCTGCATCCATGACCTAATTGATCCTTTCCATTCCTGATCACCGGCTATCAGATTAATTATCCATAGCTTGCAGTGAACCAAATATTATTATGAGCCAAATAGTTTAATCAACATAAGATCATGTACTCTATGTTCATGAGTTTCCTTTGGTTTTAAAACGTCTATATTTTTTTAAAGGAGGTCGTACCCCGTCCTAAAACATCTTTATGTGGAAGCCATCTACATTCATGCTTATTTAAGTTGACAATATCGACCTATTTTTTTCATTTCTACTTAATAGTTGAAATGATGCAGCTTTTTATGTCGTACCTTTTCTTTTATTATTATATCTCGATATCTTATATAGTACTAGTACCTTTTAATTTCACAAAAAAACGATTTTAAGCAACAAAAAAAATGGAGCAATACTTACTGAATGGCTCATTTCACGAGCTCTGGTGTACTTTTCAGATTAGAACTCACAACCCTAAATTTTAATGATTTAAGCTTTGAAAGTTGGAAAAATACTTACTGTATGGTTCATTTTACAAGTTTTGGTGTATGTTCTCAGCCAAGAAGTGCAAAGGATTATTCTGTGAAAGTTTAGAACTCACAACCCTAAATCGCAACAATTTATGCTTCGAAATTTGGAGCAACACTTACTGTATGTTTCAGTTACAAGCTTTGGTGCACTTTCTCAGTTCAGAAGTGCACAAAATTGTTGCATGCAATCTATATGCATCTCATCTAAGCATCTTATATTGTATTTTCAGATCGGTGGGCACTTCAATGGCTGCATTTGTTCTAGCAGTTCTGGAGGGAAGCACTCAACCAGGTGTTTGGTTCCCTGAAGAGGTGAGCAGTACTCTAACAGGAAGACGAATAATAGAATAGTTAACACGAGAAACTCCTCTCCGCCACGCAAAAATAAGAGAAATTCCTTAACACTTTCTAAAATCTTCTCAATTATTCTTAATGCAGCCAGAGGGAATAGCCATCGAATCAAGGAAGCTACTTCTTGAGCGTGCTTCCCAAGGGACGACAAACTTTGTGATGAACAAGTGATTTCTTCTCTGTCCAATTTCACAATTTAAGTGGTCAGCTAATATTTAGTATGCTAGCTAACAATGTTCCATCACTTGGATTTGCAGGCCTTCCTGGATGATAGAGACCGATCCAAAGGAAGTTATCCTAGGAATATATGTGTGATAACAACTGGATAAAACATAAGCTTGGATCTGGATACAGCATTTTACAACTTTATCCTACTTTTGTCAATCAAATATTGGAGAAACTTACAAAGTTGTGGAGGTAAGATCAGGGATAGAAAGCGGCAACGAGTCGTGGTTCAGCTTTTGCATAAAGCAGAATCCTCTCCGCCGCCAATCCTGTGTGATTATTTGGTCATCATGTTGGAAAGGGCTGTAAATAACATAATGATTTTGTGCGCCAGAAAAGCGCAGAGTGAGCAAAACCTTGTCACAGAAAGTAGCCAGTGAAAAAATATGTACGCAATCAATAGCTGAACTATATAATTACAGAAACTGGGCATTACTGTATGGAAATGGCCTCACCTGAAGCTGTTGGATGCATCAAGGATCGCATTAAATAGCAAAGTACACGAATACAATGTAGAACTATGATGCATCAAGATGGAATACAAGAAAAAGAAATATCAAGGTTGAATCAAATATGTGCAAAGGTGCTCTTGGCTAAATGTTTCCACTTCTCATTATGTAGCATTCCATACAAGCCAGTAGAGTACTGTTACCCCTTTCAGAGGTAGATTAATTTACACGAAGAGGCGTGTGCCACACACTAATAAGGGAATTGAACAACAAATCATCACAAAGCCAGATCGACCAACGACAACACCACAGCTAAAGAACACTTTCTTTTTTTGCAAGCTCCCCTAGCAACTCCGGCGAGTCTCCTGGTGTAGCAGCCTCCGTCTGTGTCGCCTGTGTGGCCCCTTGAGGAGGAGCAGGAGTAAGAGTAACAACATTCTGCACCCAGTGCTCCACAAGCCTTTCTACGGGAACCTTGATCACATCACGGCGAACGCCCATATCCGACACATATCGCCCAACACAGTACATGCTGCTTGTCACGACTGCCAGACCAGCAGCGCTAGTTGTCAGGAAACGTAAGGGTGAAGAAGCCACTGTGCTGACAAAAGCCATCACGGATGCCATCTGCCCGCTGCGCCCAACGCTATAAGCAGTCTCGACAAGTAGCTCTGTCTTGCAGTATATCGCGAAGTCCTCGCAGTTGTTCTTAAATAGACTATACATGCCAAAGCCGTTGTTGAGGAGGTGCTGGGCACGTTGGACGACAAGATGAGCAGCATCAGAAGGAGCCATAGTGCAAGTTCCTCCACGTGCTTTGGCGAGGAAGAAAGTGGGTGACACGGCATAGTCGAAGAGGTAGAGACTGCCCCCGTCCAAGAAGCAATCGAGGCAGGACATTATGACTCCCTGAGGCTTGATGAGGTGGCCACATTTCTCGCAGGGAGGGCCGTCCCCGTTGCGGGAGAGGAGCTAAACAGAAACTTGTCCATGAATGTTCCTGTCCCGATTTCCTGCCCAGCTGCTCTGGTGAAATGGATAACCATGCCATCTCCGGCGTATATCCCTGAAATTGGAAGATCAAATCAGAAAACGGAAATCACACTGCAGAACAGGAAAACTTGTCAAGAGGGTGGCATGAAGTGTTGAATCGATGAACATATGCATGGACAATATTAGTAGGCATAGGCAGTATGAGCATCGATTTTCGCATGCAATGTGGCTTGAGAAAGAAATAGATCGGTCTATAGAATGATATTCAGAGTCTAGTAGCCTAATGAAGCCACGATGGATTTCCAGGCCTTTGCATCAGATAGGAAGCACTCGAAAACACAATTCATAAATGTAGGCCACACGACTCTTCACAGGCTATGGCTGAATGACATAACACGCCAAACAACCCTCACATCGGCCTGAATCCAAACAATTGCATCGTTGTGAAATTTGTTTACGCCACATCCCACGTGGTAGAGGAGATCCCGTTGTAGACCGTCCACGCTGAAGAGCAAAATTCCCAAGATCCATGGCTATTTGGAAGACCTCTTCGATAATATAACACTTCAACGTGGACCAGGGCTAACCTCATACAGTAGCATTTTGTGACCGGCAAAATTAATTCCCCCTAAGAAGGCATTGTACAGGCCGAATCAGCCGAATAGATGGATTAGGAGATGAACACATTAACATCTATTGCTGCAGAGCATGTTCAAGGTGATCCCAGACCCGGAGGAACAAAATGTGCGATTAATGGCGGTAGGGTCCTTAATTAATCCTTCGCTAATCAAAGAATCGATTGACAGAGATAGCTTGGGGGATTGGTCGAGAGGGGAGGAAGGAGGGGATTACCGACCGTGGTGGGCGTAGATGTAGGCGGTTCTCCACGAGTAGATGTGATCCCCGGCGGTGATATCCTCCCGGCCCACTCGATTCGACAGGACCCCCACCATTCGATCAATCCGACAGAAATCGAATCCCCAAATCTGAAACGAAGAAAATCACCAGGGCTAGAGCATTATCATGACTATTCTCGCCGCGCGGCCTTCCCCTTGGAGGCGGGGAGACCCTCTCCGGCTCGGCCTCGGGGTGTCGCTTGCTTAGCGGCAAAGAATGCCCTGGATCAACGCGGATGGAGACGGCAATTCGGTGGACCGGGATCCAGTGACTTCACGTTGCAGCTTTAGTGGTCTAATCTCCGTCCAATTTTCATCCAACGGTTCAAATTTAGATCTCAAAATTAAAACTTCTCAGAAAAATCGAAAAATTCCCACGAGTTCTATATGTTCCATTGTGTGTTCACAAATTTTTAGGATTTCTTTGGATAAATGGTTTACCATTAACTGAATTTTCTGTGTTTTCAACTTAAAAAGCTATTAAATCATAAACCGGTGATCCAAAAAAATCTACAATTTACCACAATACACAACGTGACATATAGAACTCGTGGGAATTTTTTCGATTTTTTCTGAGAAGTTTTAATTTTGAGAACTAAATTTGGACCGTTGGATGAAAATTGGACGGAGATTAGACCCCTGAAGTTGCAAAGTGACTTTATATGGTGAAGTCACTGGATCCCGATCCACAATTCGGTTGGGTTGGTTACTTGGTTGGGTTAGGATAGGAAGCAAGGGCACGAAGAAGCGGCCGTTGTTGCCCTTGCCCGCGACCGCAAGCGCTACGACCCGTGGTATCGATCAAGGCATCTGCAACAGTCCGATGTCCACTGCATATATAGGAAAAATAATTTGGTAAGAAAGAAATAGAATAAAATTTTCCGCTATTCTACATACATTATGATTTTCATATTAAATATTTTATAGATGATATAATATAGTATAACTAAACTACTAAGTTATTTCTCTAAACATGCAGGGTGCCATGTCAATAAGCTTGCCACATCAACAATTTCTACCCACTGGTTTTATTAAAACGTTTTTTTATCACATAATAAAAAACTCTAAACTCAAAAGGAGTGAAGTGGTAAAAGTAAACAAATTTAGAAAAATTGATGTAAAAATCTACATAATATGCAATAATTTTATGTTCTGATTAACTTGTGCAACACATTTGCAAAGTACTGGCACAAATGTTCTCTAAACCTATGTGATGATCATAATTAACTTGTGCAAAAAACTTGCAACATCAAAAATGAAAATCGACGTGATACTATTTACTAATGCAGCATAATTTTAACAGCAAAATTGACAACTTAAAACTAACGCAGCAACAAACAAAACACATGGAACAACCTTTAATAGCTAACACAACATCCTTTGCAGCGAAAATCTCCAAGAATGTACAAGGATAATTCGTAGAGCATCCAATAGGAACAAAACACCTTTTGCAGGGCAACAATATTGTACACAAAGTCCGCATACATATGCGCGCGCGCACACACCGGATTCGTACGTGCATATCACTCAGTTCTCTATGAACAGTTTTTGTCCATCGGTGCCAATCTCTTTCATTCCAAGCTTTTCTAGCATAGATGATGTGATGGATCCACAGTGAGGAATGGATACAAATATGTGACAAAACACATCTTGTTGTAGTCACGTACGGCTCAAGCTTTCTACTAAGTCTCTCTCTCTACGTCTTTCTAGCATAGGATTAAGTCGCACTTCAACAAGATGACAACACCTATTAGAAACCATCGTTGTGTCAATGCATGTTAGTATAAGGCGACCTTCGCTATAGTGCCTCCATATACACATCTATCATGTTTGTGTCGCTACTACGTGTGTGAAGAGATACCCGCTACTTTATTGTTGTTTCTAGGACTAAAACAATGCCCTTGTTCAACTTAGTCCTACAAACCATCTAGCGGTGTTATATGAACCACATATTGTGCTTATGTTGAGATAAATTTGAAATTAGAGAATTATTTGGCACAATGTAAGTTTAGGAAGTGTTATGACATATTAGCCATATGTAGGACTATTTTAGAAACCGACTTGTTGTGCTTACCCTGGATAAATTTGAAACCAAGAGATTATTTGGCACGATGTAAGATGGAGTATTTATTGTGACAAATTGGCTATATGCAGGACCTTTTCAGTTATAAAATTATCATTTTCTAAAGTTGACCAACTTTGTTGACCCTTTCATTCGAGTAATTAATGACATTGTAGGAGAGCATGTCGCCATGAGAGTGAGTATTTGGACAACTCTGTTGTCAAGTAATGTGAGTTTGTTTTGTCAATGCCCATAGCAGTGTATTGATGACAAGTTAATCAAGTTGGCTTTGTGTTGGGTAGATTGACCTGCAAATTTCAAATGGAAATACTATCGGCTTATTTACTCATAACGATATATCCATCTAAGCGCTGTCGTGACACGATACAGGCTGGTTAATCATTAACCTAATTAGTCTTCTCTCAATCCTTGTTTTTAACCCAGCACTCCTAACAAAAAACATACAAAAAAATCCATAGACCTCACAGGTCACAACTTGGTGGATTTGATAACTTTTTTAAGATAGCCGCGCCTTTTTGTGGTGAAGATAGGCAGTTCAACTTGATTTTCGGATCAGTGGGCTATGTAACAGCTGCATTCACTCTAGCAGTTCTAGAGGGCATACCGGCACAACAAATCCAGGCGTTTGATTTCCAGAGGAGATGATTAATGGAAGCAAGAAACTGAATTTCCTAAGCCTTCCTCAAACTATCCTAATTCTTTGTAAAACGCAACCATAGGGAACAAAAATTGAAGCAATAAATCTGCTCTCTGACGGGTATCTCAAGGGGCAGTGAACTTCACCATGAACAGTATAATTTACTCTTTCGAATCAAATCAACCAAATAGTTTCAATTGAAAGAATATGGCACTTGAATGCAGGCAACCCCAGATGGCAGATGCTGATCTTAAGGGAATTTATGTTTGAGAAAAAAAGTACTCGGCTCCGGGCATAGAAATTTCCTACTCGGTTTATGCATGTGTTTCAATTAAATTTGGATCCCTGTATGAATTATGTTTGGAGCAGGCTGCTGGAAGTTGAAGCCCGTTCAAGTTCGTTACTGTGTTTCCGTATGATTCATTTATTACATGGATGTAAATAACATAAATGATTCTGTACTGAACTATTGATGTACCCTACAAAAAAACATGCTTGAGGTACGATCACACAAATAATGGTGCAGGAGGTGCAGAGAAATTTCTCAAGCTATCTGGTATTCCATGGACTGCTGAGATCAAGATATTTAGGCTATCATGAATAGATTTACATTCCATAAAAGCTAGAAAGAACTGATGATGCTTTCTTAGCTACGTACTTTACATTGTAACTCTGACATCTATTGGCAACAACGATGAACCTTGTCTTACAGCTCTTGTTCAAATAATGGCCTAAAACTCTAGTCTACATCACCATTGATGTCGCAGGGAACAGCTTATCCAGTAGGGTATACACACCTCCACCCAACAGGAATGCACCACTGCCAAAGCATGTGTTAGTGAAACGAATTTTTCATTAAAAAATGCAATGCTTCAGACAAATAGTTGATATTTTTCTGTGGATTTTTTCTTAAAGAAAGGATGTTGGTTACAACCTCTCTAAGGAATAGGAGAGTCACAATTTTTGGTAAACAGTTCTCAGCAGTACTTTGCTAAAGCAATATACTGAAGAAGAATAAAAGGGTAAGTTTAATGTATTATCATTTCCTAAAAACAAGCCAAAGGAATTTAACGGTGAGCCCTTTGAACTGAGATAGTGAAAGCAAAAAAAATGCTAAATAAGGTGAATTAAGTTCCAGCCTCCAAAAAAGGAACTTGATATTTCTTATATATGTCAATTATAATGTATTGGTCACTGGCGATGAATATACAGTGTATATAGATAGCTAGATGGACAGCTAAATATTTATAGACTTTAAGCATTTAGTTAGTAATTAAGCACTGTGAAGTATATTTTCAGTATTTATACAAGGAACTAGACACAAATATTTATAGACTTGACAGCTTGATGCACATTTGACCTATAAAAGCTAGCAAGAGTTCGCCGATGTGAGAGTTGATTTTTTCTCTCAACAAAAAGGATGCAAGAACTAAATTTGGAATCTTGACCAGAAAACACGAACTAAGTAGTAGATACCTGATAGGGTTTATCCATGTGGAGTATCTTCTGAATGACAATAAACTCTACAAAAGCCAATTAATTAATCAGATATTAAAAGTGAAATAAACTGGTGTGGTTGATCAATTGGATTGGTTGTCAGTGAAGCATAAGAGCAATTCAAAGTTACAATTTTGCTGGTAATATCTTGTCTGCACTTAAAAATTTCTGCAGGTATACCTGCAATGCTCCAGCAAAAGAAGCTGCAATGAG
The DNA here is from genome assembly GCA_947311845.1 of Poa pratensis. Lineage (NCBI taxonomy): Eukaryota > Viridiplantae > Streptophyta > Magnoliopsida > Poales > Poaceae > Poa > Poa pratensis. The sequence goes on from CAMZMU010000084.1 coordinate 39,104,100, forward strand.
AAGAGGTGCAACATAGCCGGTAGTATACGTCAACAACAAACTTCCCCCAATAATTGGATCCTGACAGAAAAACGTTGACGTTGTAGTGACAGGATTGCATATCATTTTAGAAAAATAAATAAGGTAGAGCAAGCTAATACTTCATGTCAGACTACTGTGTGGACAGAGTAACCAAGCGTGTTTGAAGATAATATAGATTGGAAATCGGAGAATTTAGAAGGACTGCAAATCAATTACGCAACCTACTGATGTTAATAATTGAAGTATATCCTGGAAATCTTAAATAATTTTGATATCTGAACTTTAAGTTACATAATAAACTATTGAGGCACTTGTATCCTTTTATGCATACTCTTGAAGTGGCGACATATCCCAGAAGGGTAGCAAGAACAGGTGTGCTGCAAGGCGAGGCTGCTAATGCAAATGTAAGGCCAGCAAGATATGCTTGTACACCTGACAATCAAATACGGTCAGGAAAAATTAAGATATTACAGAACTATGATTAGAAGAAACATAATGACATATACACAGTATTAGATAGGAATTAAACAATAATGTCAAGAAGCATCACTGGAAGGCAAGTTAGCTGCAGCAGCTCGAGGGTCAAAATCGCTGAAAAATGAGGGAAGTTGTAACTCAACTACCTGCCAGATACAAGATGATCAGAAGAGGGACAGTTTAGGGTAGCTACTAAACAATAGCAGAATATATGAAATCCATCTAAAGAAACAACCACTGTGCCCAAATTTTTGTAATTATAAAAAAGGAAAGAAATAACCATGAAAGCAACAGATAATTGATTTGGCCTAAGGTAACATGGTAGAAAAGAAGTTTGATTCACATGCGTCACTTTGTAAAGTTTCGTTTTGGCTTGTCATTTACCTCCAAAAGGTTCAATCCCATGATGATTCCTAAACCAGAAGCAGCCACTGGGAGTCCTTGTCCTACCTGCCCGTAAGCTTTGCCAGCAAAAGAAGCAGCGACACCAAGAATGGCTAGGGTTGTTGCCAGTCCTAATGAAAAAGCAACTGAATTTCCAACAACCTACTAGGTAGAACAAAAACAACTCCATTTATATCATGAATATATGAAGGGAATTGTAAACAATAAATGGGTAAATTACTCACGCAAGTGTTCTAGAACAAGTCAATTTTGCGCGTAGTATTCATTCTGACTGATAATTAATAATTTATTTTGGTTCTCTTATGGCATGTTGAACCTAAATATGATCAGTTGTCTTAAATTACCTCAGTTTTATCTTTTCCAGAACCAAAAGCGCCTGAAAGATTTTAAAGGACTTGTTATGTCAATGTCACCAGTGCTCACCAATTTTGGGAATGAAACAGAACATTTCAGAATGGCCACTATACTCACCTATATATCCCAGAGTCAATGGAAGAACACTGAGTGTACACGGGGACAAGCTAGTTACAAGTCCAGCACCAAAAATTACTGCCAAGCTGAAGAACGGGGAAAATATCAGAAAGAAAGAGATATGAACCAAAAGGAGAAAAATAAAGGATGTTGTGCCTACAGGAAATTAACTGCAAGGAAAAAAACCGACCTAGTGAAACTGAGAGCCGACAACTGATCCACAACAGCCTCATTCGCTTGCTACCCAGCTGAAAATAACAAACCTCCAAACCAATCTCCGATGCTTAAATCAGCCAAGAGAAGTCCCGATGGTCCTAGCTGAACAAGAACAAGTGGTTTGCAGGGATAACCGCCCGTCCAGAAAGATTTCCCATTTTAGGTTTGCCCAGAAGGCCAGAAATGCAACAAGCAAGAAACAAGGAGGCCCAAACATGGCCTAGATAGCATCGAAGTACTTGCAAGAGTGTACGTGGTTGATTTTCTTATACATAGCGTGTTGACTATGGCTTGCGAATCGGCACTGTCGTACTGTACTACACTACCATCACAGCTTAACAAGATTAACCATTCTTAAATCACAGCTTGAAAACTGAAAGCATCACTAACTCCTTACTGATGAACGATAAGTTAAGAACAGAACAAAATTTAAGGCGCTTAATGCTCCCTCACCAGCGAATCCCCAAGGTCGGCAGCATTTGCAGCCCCAGCAGCAACCAGACTCCCCACTGCAACCCAGAAATATCAGTTTTCGCAGGCCATTTCATCAAACACGTTGCCAGCGAGAGAGATAAACCCGATACACAAGAGGGAAGCTTCAAGCTAGTACCGGCCACAGATGACAGCATGATAGGGTGCGGGCGGAGGAAGGAACGCCTTCCCTTGACTCCCGGTCTGGCTCCATGAATCTCTGTGCAAGTTTTTCCTCACGGGATTACGTATACAGACAGCAGATTAACGAAGCGGAATCACGAACGCACGGTACGCGCGAGGTCGCGCAAATAGACCCGTACCAGGGGAAGAGGAGGGATTGGAATTAGTAGCATGAGCTGGGAGGTGCAGGCGGCGGGAGATCACGGGGCGGGTGCTCATGGCGACGGGAAGCATCGCGGATGGCCGGAGGAGAGTGGAGAAGACGAGCTGCGTCGTGCTGAAAAGTATGGAGAGGGTGTGGACAAGAGAAGAGGACGAGTGGATGTTCCCCGGCCGAGACCATTTTTACAAATCGAGCCAGATATGGATTACAGGGGGTGAATGAATTTTTAACGGACTGGCAACCAAAGGTTGCAGTCATCACATTAAGAACGGATAGAAGAGTTTATATACAAGGTTTTACATATGGCCAAAGCCATCCGCAACAGAAAGGAAAAAAGACTACTCCTCACCCTCGCCCACTCTTCTTCTGGCCGCTTTCCACAACTCAAGATCGTCCCCTGTCTTTCTGATGATGGTGTTCAAGTTTGAGCTGTTGTCATTGAAGATTCGGTCATTTATTTCTAGCCAGAGTCTTCTCATTCCTGCTATCATGAATGTTGCGGTGTCTCTTTTCTGTTTTTTTAGCCTCTGGACAGGGTTTGCATCCACCATTCTCTCACAGTGGTCTGGGTTGAAGGTGTAATGTCAATATGATTTCTGTTCAAACAAAGCCCGAACCAGAAGGTGCGAGCGACGACACAATTTACCAACAGGTGATTGATGGTTTCGGGTTCCTGGTCGCACATCACACACTTAGCTGGCCCTTGCAATCCTCTCTTTGCAAGTCGGTCAGCTGTCCAGCACCGATTTCGCATGACAAGCCAAGAGAAGAGTTTCTCTTTAAGCGGTGCTTTACTCCTCCATAGCTCTTTTGCATAGTCCGCCATTTCCTTACCCAAGAAGAAGGCCTTGTAAGTTGATGCTGTTGTATAGCAGCCTGTTGCTGCGAGCCTCCATCTGAAGGTGTCTTCTTCTTGTGATAAAGGTCCCCTGTCTTGTATTAGACCCCATAGCATCATGAATTGAGTAATGGCAGCAATGTTTAAAATTCCACGAATTTCAGCAATCCATTTATCTTCAAGAAGAGCCTCCGCCACAGTTCTGTCCCCCCCCCCCCCCCCCCCCCCCTTGCTTTGATGAGGAGCAATTTCCTTTGGGCTTCTTCCATCTAACCATCTGTCAAACCAGAATTGTGTTTTCTGTCCATTTCCCAACAAGCACTGTGTTGCCGCTTTGAACATGCTTTCAACTTCAGGTGATAGTTTGAACTGCAGTCCAGTCCATGCTCTGACATTGCTTGATTTTTCTAGCCATCTCCAGCGCATCCGGAGGGCATCATTCAGTAATTTGATGTTATGAATACCTAGCCCACCATACTTAGTTGGCATACATACTTGTGCCCATGCCACTTTGCAGTGACCGCCATTTGCTTCTTCGGAGCCATGCCAGAGAAAACTTCTACAGATTTTGTTAATCTTCTTGATCACCCAAGCTGGTAGGTCTAGTGATAGCATATGGTAGACTGCAATGGCAGACAGCACCGATTTGATCAAGACTAGGCGTCCACTGTCTGTGAGCATAAGGGTTTTCCAAGTGGCCAGCTTATGCAGGATTTTGTCCAATAATTCTTGCAGCTCCTCTTTCTTCAGTTTCTTCAAGGATAAGGGCAGTAATAGATACTTGCATGGGAATTCTGTGACTTTGCAGGGAAAAGGCTGGATGATTTCCTGTAAGTTAACCTCAGAGCAAGCTATAGGGGCAATGGCACATTTAGCCAGATTACAAGACAGTCTAGAGGCTTCTCCAAAGAGGTCCAGCAGTGCTCTAGTGGTTGTTAGCTCATGCTTTGTAGGTTTGAGGAACATGGCAGCATCATCCGCAAACAGAGATAGGCGATGTCGTATCCCCCAAGTCTTTAGGCATTGAAAAACACCTCTGTCTTCAGCGATGTTTATGACTGCATTTAGAACATCCATTACCATGATGAACCAAATCGGAGAGGAGGGGTCTCCCTGCCTTAGGCCTCTCGCATGCCAGATTTTTTCCCCAGGGCTACCATTTATCATTAATCTTGTGTTAGCAGTGGATAGGAGTAGAGAGACCCAAGAACAGAACTTGTTTCCAAATCCTCTTTTGCGTAGCACGTTTAATAGAAAGGGCCAGGATACTGAATCGAATGCTCTTGCAATATCTAGCTTCAGGAACAGCGCAGGCACCTTCCTTCTATGCAGTGTTTTAGCTGATTGATCTACAAGCATGAAGTTGTCTTGTATGGATCTTCCTTTCACAAAAGCACTTTGGTTCACTGAAATTAGATCATTTAATCTTGGAGCAACTCTGTTGGCTAGGGCTTTCGAGAAGATTTTCGCAAAGCCATGTACAAGACTGATAGGACGATAATCAGCAATGTCCATCGCCTCTGTCTTCTTAGGGATAAGAGTAATGTATGCCTGATTCAGCCAGTGCAGACTTCTGCCATCAGCGCAAGTAAGATGTGTAACCGCAGCCATGAAATCCAGTTTTATAATATCCCAGCATTGTTGAAAGAATCTTGCTCAAAAGCCGTCGGGCCCAGGTGATTTGTCCGCAGGTAGACATTTGATTACTGCCCAGATTTCCTCCTCAGAGAAGTTTGCTTCTAGATCGTCAAGGTTTCTTCGTGGCAGTTGTAGAGCATCAAGATTGATATCAGCCGCTCTGTTCCTTGCTGAGCCCAAAAGGTTTTCATAAAATTCAGTTGCCAGCTCCTCCATATCTTGTTGTTCAGAAACTTCTCTGTCTCCACTTTTTAGCTTGAACATGTGATTTCTACGTCGCCTTTTGCTTGCATGAGCGTGAAAGAAAGTCGCATTTGCATCTCCCTCTCTGATCCAGAGGACACGCGATCCCTGTCTTGCAATGGTGCGCTGTAAGGATGCGAAACCCAGTATTTTCTTCTTCAGTTCGTTCCGCAGCCAAGCTTCATGAAAGGTGAGAGATCTTTTGTCCTGGGCCATATCAAACTGTAACACTAGTTCCTGAGCAAGGAGTAGTTGTTCCTTTATGTTTCCGATTTTTCTGTGGCTCCAGCTAGTAACAGCTCTAGCCGTCGCCCTCAGCCTGATGTCTAAGGCATGCAAAGGGTCTGTTGCTGTGATTCTTGCATTCCAGGCTTCAGTAACCACTTCTCTGAATCCTGGCATCTTTGGCCAAAAGGCTTCAAAATGGAACCTCCTTTTCTGACAGAAGTTAACATTAGTAGACATCTATATGGCACAGTGATCAGATAAAGAGGAGGATCTTGTAGTAAGTTGTTTGGGTAGTCCGCTTCCCAATCAGTTGTGTGAAACCATCTGTCAATTCTTGTCATAGTTGGTTCAGCTCTTTCATTTGACCAAGTGAATCGTCTTCCAATCAGGGGGGCTTCCATAAGCTCAAGATCACTAACCGCTCTTCTAAATCTTCCCATAGATATGCGGTTCAATCTGGTGTTATTCTTGTCTTCTGCATTCAGAATTAGATTGAAATCCCCTGCAACTGTCCAAGGACCATTGCAGATTGCTCGTATCTCCTTAAGCTCTTCCAAGAAGATGGGTTTTAGGTTTTCTTCTGTCGGTCCATACACCACTGTGTGCCACCATTTTGCTCCATTAACAAAGTCCACGTAAAGGGTTATGCTGAACACATCAATCCTGGGCAGGGAGACAGTCACCAGGTTTGATTGCCACGCAACCACAATACCACATGCGGTGCCATTTGCCGGTAAAAAGGCAAAACCATCATACCGAGAACCAAGCATTTGATTGATACTAAAAGGTGTTGCAACTTCCAGTTTTGATTCCACCAAACATACAATAGCCGCATTAACGTCCTCCACCTGCTAGGGTTATTTGGCAACATCTATGCTCAGAAGCATAGGGACTGCTCTGACTCCTCCAGCACCGAGAGGGAGAAGAGTGCTGCCAGTGCTTGTATCTGCTGGCTAGAAAGAGCATCATCAAAGACAGTTTCATAATGCTGCAGGTGTTCATGCGTCAGGGTCTCTTCTGGCAAGCAGATGCCCATCTTTCCCATGAGAATTCTCTGAGATCTTTTCACCATAGAAGCAGGTCTCTTGGGAGCTTTCTTGTATCAAATTGTATCAAATTGCCAGAAGAGAAGCAGGGGTGATGATTAATTTTTTTCTGGCACTTGTATCAAATTGTTTTCTCTGGTTGGCTAAAACTTCCTACATGTACAACGTGTATCTAATAATCTAAACGTTTTCTTCAGTTTGTAGATTCATTCATTTTGGTCCATAGTCTACATTAAATATTCAAAACATTTTATATTTGTGAAAAAAGAGTATCACGCAAGCTTTGCAAAGAGATGTTTATACTGAAGACGCTTAGGGTGTGTAACGATAGGGTCACATTTGTGTTTATATTTTGCTCAAGTTTACGTACCAAACATCATGGCTATCTGAATTGTACTGTACGTGCTACCTGGCGACTGTACTGGCATATGCGATGATATCATTTAAATTGACTCAATGTTTAAATGTGACCCTATCGTTACACACTTGGTCACTTCCCACGGCGCACTAGTCACACGGGAAAAGCGTGCAAGAAAAGGCCTGAACAAAATGTAGCATGCCACCGACCGAGTGAACCAGTGGCACTCTACTAGTCTACTCTGATGTCCGAACCCGAGCCAGCACACACATTTCCATCCTCGGTGGTTCTAAGAGCATCTCCACTCGCCGCCCTCAAAGCTCCCTCCCCAAAGGCCTTTGGGGCGCGCCGAGCCAAAAACGGGTTCCACTCGCGTCCCCCAAAGGTCGATTTCGGTCGGACGCGTCCCAAATTTCGTCCGGCGCTACCGGCCCAACCCCCTTCTCTGGGTGCCGTGGTGGTAGCGCCGGACGAAATGAAACGCGTTGTGGGGCCAGCCGGTCAGCGTCACGGCGCCTCAAATTAATTCATCGCCGTTGGCCCCGCAGTTCTTTTGCTCACCTCGCTGCGCCGCCATCTATGTCGCCGCTCCCACCCCCGGCTCCGACCATCTTGACGATACAAAGGCCTTCAAAGCTCTACGACGTGCAAAAGTTGGCGGGTAGAGTAGCAGCACTCAGTCGATTCATCAGCAAGCTAGGCGAAAAAGCACTCCCGTTCTATCGACTGATGAAGAAGGCAGATAAATTCGAGTGGACACCAGAAGCCGAAGCAGCCTTCACGGACCTCAAGCGAGTCCTCACAAGCCCTCCAATCCTCGTAGCACCAAGGGAACACGAGCCACTATACCTATATGTCTCTGCAACTAACAGGGTGGTGAGCACTGTTCTAGTGGTCGAACGCAGGAGGAGGGACACGCCCAGAGCATACAACGTCCAGTCTATTACTTGAGTGAAGTGTTCTCCACATCAAAACAGCGGTACCCGCACTATCAGAAGCTGGCATACGCCGTGTTCATGTCCTCCAGGAAGCTAACACATTACTTCTCCGAGCACCCGATCACCGTAATCAGCACTTCAGGGATCGGGGACATCCTCACAAATCCCAATGCAACTGGGCGAGTAGCAAAATGGCTCATCGAGCTAGCACCAAGAGACATCAAGTATGATTACCCGAAGTCCATCAAAGCACAAGTTCTACCCGATTTCCACACCGAGTGGATCGAAACTCAGCTCCCAGGAGCACCAGATGTGTCCAATTCCTGGACTATATACTTTGATGGCTCGAAGAAAAACGAAGGCGCAGGCGCAGGTGTCATCCTCATATCACCAAAAGGCGACAAGCTCCGCTGCATCCTGCAAATGGGATTCGAGTTCCCATCCAATAACGAGGCAGAATATGAGGCTCTGATCCATGGCATGAGGATGGCTAAAGCACTCGGGTGCACTCGACTGATGATCTACGGCGACTCGAATTTGGTGGTGCAGCAAACAATGAAGGCTTGTGACGCAATCGCAGATAACATGATCGCCTACCGTGACTTGTACAACATCATGGAGGGCAGCTTCGAAAGCTGCGAGTTGCGGCACATAGGGCGTGAAAGCAATGAAGAAGCAGATAAGTTAGCCAACATTGGTGCGATCAAAGCACCAGTGCCACCTGGTGTCTTCTTCAAGCGCATCGAGCACATATCAATCAAAAAAAAGCGGGCAACTCCTGCATCAGCCGTACCAGCCAAGAGCAAAACACCTAGCACAGAGGACCCACCAGTCGAGGTACTCCTCATCGAGCCAACTTGGACTCAACCCTTCCTCGCATACATACTCCGCGGCGAGGTACCCGAAGACTTCACAGAGTCAAGACGCGTCACTCGACGATCTAAAGCATACACTGTCATCAACGGTGAACTTTACAAACGCACCATATCAGGTATGTTCCAGCGTTGATAGCATTTGAAGATGGCCAAGCCATCCTTCGTGATATTCATGCAGGTACTTACGGGCATCACGCTAGCAGTCGATCACTCGTAGCCAAAGCCTTTCGCGCAGGCTTCTACTGGCCCACAGCACTCAAAGACGCGGAGGACATAGTCAAAAGGTGCATCGGCTGCCAAAAATTTGCCACAAAGCCGAACGCACCCGCATCGGCGTTGAAGACAATACCATTGGCCTGGCCTTTCGCCCAGTGGGGGCTCGATATGGTCGGGCCACTCAAAAAATCCTCCCATGGAGGGCATACTCACCTTCTGGTGGCGGTCGACAAGTTCACCAAGTGGATTGAAGCAGTACCCATCACAAGTTCGACTGCCACTACAGCAGTCAATTTCATAAAATCTATCATATACCGCTTTGGTGTGCCAAATAGCATCATCACTGACAACGGTACAAACTTCACGGCTGAGAAATTCAAATCCTTCTGCAAAAAGCAAGATATCACGCTCAATTATGCATCTGTGGCGCATCCGCAGTCAAACGGCCAAGTCGAAAAGGCCAATGGGCTTGTGACGAGTGGAATCAAGAAGCGCCTCCTGGTGCCACTCAAAAGGGCTGCTTGGGTAGAAGAGCTCCCGTCTGTGCTATGGAGCCTACGCACAACACCCAACGCCTCAACGCAATTCACTCCATTCTTCATGGTCTACGGCGCAGAGGCAATCCTGCCATCAGACGTAAGGTTCAACGCACCAAGGGTCGAAGCATACAATGAAGACGATGCAGATGAAGCACTCGAAGATACAGTCGACTTGCTCAAAGAAGAACGCAACACAGCGCTAGCACGTACAGCTGTCTACCAGCAAGATCTACGCAACTATCACAGCCGTCGACTGCGTACCAGATCCTTCGAGGTGGGTGACTTGGTACTTCGACTGAAGCAAAAGAAGGTGCATAAACTTGCTTCTCCATGGGAAGGACCCTTCATCATCACTGAGAAAATACAGGCCATCTTGACGATGCAAAGGCCTTCAAAGCTCCACGACGTGCAAAAGTTGGCGGGTAGAGTAGCAGCACTCAGTCGATTCATCAGCAAGCTAGGCGAAAAAGCACTCCCGTTCTATCGACTGATGAAGAAGGCAGATAAATTCGAGTGGACACGAGAAGCCGAAGCAGCCTTCACGGACCTCAAGCGAGTCCTCACAAGCCCTCCAATCCTCGTAGCACCAAGGGAACGCGAGCCACTATACCTATATGTCTCTGCAACTAACAGGGTGGTGAGCACTGTTCTAGTGGTCGAACGCAGGGAGGAGGGACACGCCCAAAGCATACAACGTCCAGTCTATTACTTGAGTGAAGTGCTCTCCACATCAAAACAGCGGTACCCGCACTATCAGAAGCTGGCATACGCCGTGTTCATGTCCTCAAGGAAGCTGACGCATTACTTCTCCGAGCACCCGATCACTGTAATCAGCACTTCAGGGATCGGGGACATCCTCACAAACCCCAATGCAACTGGGCGAGTAGCAAAATGGCTCATCGAGCTAGCACCAAGAGACATCAAGTATGATTACCCGAAGGCCATCAAAGCACAAGTTTTACCCGACTTCCACACCGAGTGGATTGAAGCTCAGCTCCCAGGAGCACCAGATGTGTCCAATTCCTGGACTATGTACTTTGATGGCTCGAAGAAAAACGAAGGCGCAGGCGCAGGTGTCATCCTCATATCACCAAAAGGCGACAAGCTCCGCTACATCCTGCAAATGGGATTCGAGTTCCCATCCAATAACGAAGCAGAATATGAGGCTCTGATCCATGGCATGAGGATGGCTAAAGCACTCGGGTGCACTCGACTGATGATCTACGGCGACTCGAATTGGTGGTGCAGCAAACAATGAAGGCTTGTGACGCAATCGCAGATAACATGATCGCCTACCGTGACCTGTACAACATCATGGAGGGCAGCTTCGAAGGCTGCGAGTTGCGGCACATAGGGCGTGAAAGCAATGAAGAAGCAGATAAGTTAGCCAACATTGGTGCGACCAAAGCACCAGTGCCACCTGGTGTCTTCTTCGAGCGCATCGAGCACAGATCAATCAAAAAGAAGCGGGCAACTCCTGCATCAGCCGCACCAGCCAAGAGCAAAACACCTAGCACAGAGGACCCACCAGTCGAGGTACTCCTCATCGAGCCAACTTGGACTCAACCCTTCCTCGCATACATACTCCGCGGCGAGGTACCCGAAGACTTCACAGAGTCAAGACGCGTCACTCGACGATCTAAAGCATACACTGTCATCAACGGTGAACTTTACAAACGCAGCATATCAGGTATGTTCCAGCGTTGCATAGCATTTGAAGATGGCCAAGCCATCCTTCGTGATATTCATGCAGGTACTTGCGGGCATCACGCCAGCAGTCGATCACTCGTAGCCAAAGCCTTTCGCGCAGGCTTCTACTGGCCCACAGCACTCAAAGACGCGGAGGACATAGTCAAAAGGTGCATCGGCTGCCAAAAATTCGCCACAAAGCCGCACGCACCCGCATCGGCGTTGAAGACAATACCATTGGCCTGGCCTTTCGCCCAGTGGGGGCTCGATATGGTTGGGCCACTCAAAAAATCCTCCCATGGAGGGCATACTCACCTTCTGGTGGCGGTCGACAAGTTCACCAAGTGGATTGAAGCAGTACCCATCACAAGTTCGACTGCCACTACAGCAGTCAATTTCATAAAATCCATCATATACCGCTTTGGTGTGCCAAATAGCATCATCACTGACAACGGTACAAACTTCACGGCTGAGGAATTCAAATCCTTCTGCAAAGAGCAAGATATCACGCTCAATTATGCATCTGTGGCGCACCCGCAATCAAACGGCCAAGTCGAAAAGGCCAATGGGCTTGTGACGAGTGGAATCAAGAAGCGCCTCCTGGTGCCACTCAAAAGGGCTGCGGGTGCTTGGGTAGAAGAGCTCCCGTCTGTGCTATGGAGCCTACGCACAACACCCAACGCCTCAACGCAATTCACTCCATTCTTCATGGTCTACGGCGCAGAGGCAATCCTGCCATCAGACGTAAGGTTCAACGCACCAAGGGTCGAAGCATACAATGAAGAAGATGCAGATGAAGCACTCGAAGATGCAGTCGACTTGCTCGAAGAAGCACGCAACACAGCGCTAGCACGTACAGCTGTCTACCAGCAAGATCTACGCAACTATCACAGCCGTCGACTGCGTACCAGGTCCTTCGAGGTGGGTGACTTGGTACTTCGACTGAAGCAAAAGAAGGTGCATAAACTTGCTTCTCCATGGGAAGGACCCTTCATCATCACCGAGGTCATAGGTGGTGGAGCATACAGACTGAAGCATGCGAAGACCGGCGAACTCTCCCACAATCCTTGGAACGTTGCGCAGCTGCGCCGTTTCTATGCTTAGATTGCTCAGTCGCATAATGTAATAGGCTCATATGTCGGATGGCTGCAGGTTTCAGACGCGCTCTTTTCCTTACCAGGGTACCTAAGGGGACTGGAAGGTTTTTAATGAGGCGGCCTGCAGCCTAACATTCATAAATGGAATATAGTCAATAAATTCCTCATACTTTTCCTGCTTACTACTCGCATAACTTATCAGCACAAACTTAGCCTCACCCGTATGCTCGGGGGCTGAGCTACCTCATAACATAAAAGCTTTCGCTCCTTCAAACATAATACTCCAGCCACACTCGAATACTCGGGGGCTGGATCATAAACTAAACACAAAGGAAAAAGTTGCTCAACCCCAATCAATCACTCGGGGGCTGAGCCTGCAGGCATAAGTTGAAGCTTCAACTCTCATAAAATTCATAGCCTCACTCGAGCACTCGGGGGCTGTAATTCATGATCTATGTAAAGTGTTTTCATAAACCCCACTCGATACACTCGGGGGCTGCATACATACAAGTGAACAAATATGTACAAGTGGCAAATTTACACTCGGGGGCTGTTCCCTATACATAAATACCCTAATCTTCCGGTTCATCCTTTGCTGGAAGAACAGGGCCCATAAGTTGCGCTTGATAGCAATCAACCAATGTCCTCGCGTGATCGAATGTTTCGTCAAGATTCGACTGGGACAAGGACGATCCAGGCACGGGTGGACGTAGCTGCAAATTTGGACGTTGACTTCGGAGATATGCCATGGTTGCGTTGGCGCCATCCACAAGCTTCTGGGTGATAAAGCCTCGAATGGAACCTGTTGACCGGAAGAGCTCGAGTAACGCATGGATTCCTTGAGGTTGCGGCCCAGCTGGAAAAAGCATCTGGTTGATTCGACTGAAGGCCGACCTGCATAACTCAAGCAGCATAGTGCTCCGCCACACCCGATCCTGCAGAGTCGCGAGTATGCGTGCTCGGTGCTTGTCCAATCGAAAGTGCTGGCGGCCAGTCGTGGGTTCGTCAGTTGCCATGCTCAACTGCTCATCCACGCGAGCCTGCTCCGCCTGGAAATCTTGAACAAAACCTGCAACAACACAAGTTGGGTGAACAAAAAAGAACAGGCTGTGAACTCATAAGATCAAGGCAGTCATGCTTACACTCGAGCTGTCTGTTCACGATCTCCATCTCGCCAAGCACATACTCCTCCCGTTGGGTGGGTAAAGCAGGCCTTGCCCTCATCCTTTCCAGCTCGCTTCGGGCACTCGCCAGCTCTTGCTCCTGTTTCGCGAGTCGAGCCTTCATATAACGTATTACTGCGGCATCATTTGCCGCCTGAGCTCGAGATCGAGTAGGGGTGATGCCGCGACGAACTGGATGAAGTGGCGGCTGGCCGTTTCTGTTCCAAGCATCATAAAAGTTTCATGAGAAACTAGTCACAAAGCTCAGACGAGCAACAACATACAGCTTTACAAGCAGAATCATAATAAGGAATAAATTCATACAAAGGTAGCAAAAGCACATGCATACTCGCATGGTCATAAGTTTAATTACAAACATCAAAGGCGGCTGCCCTACTTCTCAGACATTGACTCTGACCTAGCCCTACTCGCACGAGCGGCGACCTCTGCTGCCCGGCGTCCATGGTGGCCATAAAAGTTTCAGCCAACTTTGCGGCTGGCTCGTTCAAATGCTTTAGGGACACCAGTTTCCCGCCAGGCTTACGAGGGAAAGCAGACAGAGCGGCTTCGAAGTCACCCTCTATCCCATGACCTAAAAGGAGTTTGAGGGTGGTCTCTGAGCCGCGTACCGTCAAAGTGCGAGCAAAGTTCGCCATAGTCGAAGTTCCCGGGCCCAGGACGTCTGCGAAGCCATCCACAGTCGAAGGAGGTTGGCTGGATGGGAACACATCCTTGAACACGGCGCCGAGCGTGCTCGTAGATTTGGCGAGTGCGTCCTTGGCTTGGGTGGAGACGACATCCAGGTCGCCGATTGCGCGGTCAAGGGACAAATCGACACTCGATTGGTCTACAGGTGCCGTGCCCAACAGCTCCTTCAAAAAAGCAGAAGTAACAGAAAATGTTACATACTATTCAGTGGCAAAAAGAAGTAGGCAAAAAGTGAAAGATTCAACTCACCGCCTACGTCTCGGGTGAGGCTCGCCAGGCGCTCAGCATAATTCTTCTCGCGCAAAGCGGCGGAGTCCTTGGCATCATCCAAGGCCTTCTTCGACTCCGCGCGCTCCTTGGCGAGTGCCTCTTCTAGCTCTTTAACCCGAGACTCAGCGGTTGCCTTGTCACCTGAGATAGATGGACAGATGTCATTCACAATCGACAAAGCAAGGCATACAGAAGTCAAATACACTTACGGCTGAGTTGCTCCATGGCAGCGTAGGTTGTCCCTCTCTTGTTCAACCTGGACAAAAGCTTGCCTGATTCAACCAGGTTGAGGTAGAAGGGCTGCATGCACAATGGAACCAGCATAAGCTATACACAAATAAATCCTAGAATGAAGACTCGACAAAAGACACTTACGTGTTCAACCCAAGGCGCAGGCTTGGCAGCAGAAGTCCCAATTTGCGGAGTTGACGAACTCGCGATCTTGGCGGCTTCAAAGGTAGTAGCCGTGGCTACTGTTCTCACAACCTCAGCCGCAACAGGGAGCTTCTGGCTGGTCTGGAGTCGGAGCTCTCTCGGTTGGAGGAGTTGGAGGTCGCACAGTCTCAGCACTGCAAGTGACCGAAAGATGCAACATAAAGAAACAGTACTCAACTCATAAAAAAAAATTAGTACAAAAAGGAGCAAACCTGTGCTCTTCTTCATCCTCAGTGTCGAGCTCGTCAAAGTTTGGGCCTCCAAAAGGTAGCTGCCCACCCGACTGAGGAGGAGGAGGAGCCGAGCTCAAAGGACTCACGTCCAAGGGAGCAGCTGTGGTCGTAGGAGACGGACCTGAGTTTCCATCATCCCTCACATCCGATTCCTCGCGGGTGAGCTCGTGGAAGAAGACATAACTTGGGCTGCCCGACGGCGCTTGCGAGCAGGAACCTCGCTAACATCCTCAGTCGCGGCAGGCTCCTTGCCCTGTGCTTCCTCTACCCCTTCCTCTTCAACCTCTTCTGTGGGTGAAGTGGTAGCCGAAGGTAAAGGCGATTCATCCCCTCCCTTCGCTTCTACTGTCACCTCTGTTTCATAAGTTGGGCCATCTTCGGGAAGAGTTGAGGTAGTCGAGTGGCCCTGCATACAAATATAGCAGTCGAAAGTCAAAAAGATGCACAGAAGGATAACAAAAACAGGAGATCATAGACTCGAAAGATTCACTAACCTCTGGCAAAGGCTTTTCAGCCCCATAAGGATCGACTGGGCAGTCGACGTTGCAGGGCTCGCTTTGTTTTGTACTGGTGATGGATCGCACATGTGCCACCAGTTCGCTCCTAGACAGCTCCTCCTTGCTCATTCGAGTGGAGTCGAGGGGACCTTCGTACTCCCACATTGGGTGGGCACGAGCGCGGAGCGGCCATACCCGCATCTTCACAAAGGTGGCAATCAGATGCACACCCGTGACGCTGTTAAGGAGCCCCCAATTGTCTCCAGCATAGGCGCTGCTTCCGCCACTTCTTCAGTCGAAAGCTCATGGTCCCAGGCTTTCGTCCTAGCGGCTATACCAGCAGTCGAAAATGCTGGGGCCACATCCTGGTCGACTTGCACATAGAACCACCTCTTCCTCCACCCCTGCGCCGAGTCGACTGGCTTCAGGGCGAAGTACCGGGTGTCGCTGCGCACTTGGATCTGCAGGCCTCCGACTGGATAGGTTCGGCCGCCTCGGTTGTTTGGCCGGACCATGAAGATAGACTTCCATAATGCCCAACTCGGAGCAACTCCCAAAAAACACTCGCACAGCGTGATGAAACACGCAATGTGCAGAATACCGTTCGGGGTGAGATCATGGATCTGCACCCCGTAGGCAAAAAGCAAACCTCGCACAAAATCATGGAGGGGGAGCGAGAAACCCCTAGGCAAAAACTCCGCGAAACAGACGCGCTCGTTAGCGCGAGGCTCGGGAAGTACCTCCTTGGGCGAAGGTGCGCGGACGAAGAGCTGGTCGAAGGTGGCAGCAACCCTCCTCGCGCAGCTTGTCCAGCTGCCTCCTTCAGGTGGATTTCATCCAATCGCCATTGGTCTTCTTGAGGTCGACGGCGGCCGCAGATGCGCTAGCCGCAGTCTTCTTCCCCTTCATCGCCGCCGCATCGGGCGCGGCGGCAGCAGTCGAGGCAGAGCGCTTGTTGCCCGCCGCTTTCTTCATTGTCAACGAGCAGGTGGAGGAGCGCGCAAAGCTTTAGCACAGGAGCAATGGAGGCAGAGCGCAAGGAAGACGATGGAACAGGGGCGGCGCGCAGAGCAAATGGCAGGTAAAAAACAAATGCCAGCGCCGTTCCCCTATTTACCACAAGTCAAAAGCAATCACAGCCATTCAGATCCAAATCGTGCGTTACGCACGCAATCTGACCGTACACGTGGCAAACGCGGAGGGCAACCGTCGCCGGCCACTCCGCCCACTACGCACGTAAAAAGAGGAGCCATCATCACGCTTGCGGAAAAAGTGGGCCCGTATAGTCAAATCAAGTCCAAACGGCACCGTCTTCGGTCAGCTCTGCACAAATGGGCCCACCTACGTGTCACGTCCCATCAATCGCAGCATAACGCACGCCACGCGTGTCAGAAATCGCAGTCGAAATAAACGTCATCCCTGACGTCATTGAAGCATCTGTTCAGAAAATACGTTCGAGTATGCCCAACGCATATTGGTCACTCGATTGCCTGATTAGTTCGGGTGTGACAAAACCTTCTTAAGGCAAAATTGGTTACTCGACCGTTCCTTCGACTAAGTCATATTACTCCCATCGGGAGCGTATTCAAAAAATTCTTCGACTGAAGATGCTTAAACAATGATTGAGATTATCCTCCATTTACAAGTAATACAGCATAATCTCGGGGGCTACTCCCATCGGGAGCACTGTCGTGCACCCGATAGAATTATGGCACAAATTTCTTCGATTAACATATGCAGAGTAAGGGGATTTTTGAGATTATCCTCCATTGCAAAGCAATAAAGCACAATCTCGGGGGCTACTCCCATCGGGAGCGCTGTCGCGCACCCGATAGCATAACAGCAAATATCAGTCGACAAAGGGCACGACTCGTCCAACAAAGTTCAGAAAACATACTCGAAACATTCCCGAGTTGCGTCCGTCGCAAATACCTCGGATGCTGCACGCATAGTGCAAAGGTAAGACCCGCCGAACTTTCGAGCTGGGCTAAGGACCGTTCCAGCAACGTCAATCCTTATACTTTCCGTGTCAGCAGACATGATGAAAAATCCCGACGGACGCGTTGGGTAAAATTCAAAGTTATACTGCAGATCGACTCAGTAAGACCTCAGCGGCCTAGTCGAATCTGACCAGTTTGTTCCAGATTCGAGTCCGGGGACTCGAGTTTGATTGAAAGCTAGTAAGGTTTTACCCGAATGAGTAGTTAACCAGTCCCGATCCGTCGAGTGTACTGGGCCTGCTAAGCTATTATCCCTTGATCATCATAAAACACAGTCGATGAGATACTCGACATAGCCAAACGTGTGCTATTCATACAGGAATTCCAAATTATATTACAGAATACAAAGCATATGACGTGCACTTACGAAAGAGTCCATGCCCGATTCTTCGAGTCAGCCAAGTACTCGGGGGTACTGACATGGGTATACATATCGGGTACCCTATCATGAGGGTACCTGGTGCACGTAACGACTAAGGCCCAATATCGAAGAGCCTACTCGAAGCCCAAGACAAGAGGCCCAAGAAGATGGAGTACCCTCCAAGACTAGACATAGGCATAGTCGGTTTAGTCTTTCCTTACGTGTAAACTAGGTCGGTTACAAACTCCCGAGACCCAGCCTATTTAAAGGCTGGGAGGGGTACCGATCTGGGACCAAGCCATACTCGAACCACCAAATCTCTTGCGAGATCGTCATCTCGCCGGAGCTCCCCTGTAATCGCATAATCCACAATCAATACAGACAAGCAGGAAGTAGGGTCTTTACCTCCACCCGAGGGGCCTGAACCTGGGTAAATCTTTGTCTCTGCTTGTCAGCCGACGAAACTACCAGTACTACCACGTTCTCTCCCCATAATCTCAACCCTAGGTCCTTAACCATGGGATTTGATGAGGGTACACCTCGTCAGGCGGTGAAGCTCGCCGGACTGAGAAAACCACCCCACGCCCGACTCTCCTCCGTCCTCCTCCGCCCGCCCGTCGGTTCGGAGCTCGCCGCAGCGCCTAGAAATTCGCCGGCGACCTCGCGCGCCCACCTTGCACCGAAGGTGTTCGACCAAAGGTAGTCGTCGACTTTTATGTTATTTTCGCCGGCGCCGGCGACAGGACGTTGATTGCGTTCATATTTCCATTCCTACAGATGGACAGCGACGGCGAGTTGATGGCGCAGATGATCATGGAAGAGGAGGCGGACATCGACGCCGAAGAGGATGAGCAATTGGCCATTCTTGCTTGTCTTACCCAGCTCCAAGCTGACGAGGCCGCCTGTGCCGAACCCAAACGAGGAGGATCACATCCAGGGAGGAGGAAGAGCAAGCAAAGAATGAGGGTGGAGGGGCATTGCATGCTGTATGCCGACTACTTCGCCGACGATCCAAGTTTTGATGCAAAGGATTTTCGCCGCCGCTTTCGGATGAGGAGAGAGCTGTTCAAGACGTTGGTGCAAACAGTCCGACAGCCTACATCGCCACACAGATGGAGATCAGAGATGAAAGTCTTCATGAACAACTTCAAAACGATCTAGTGGAGCATTTGTGGATGCGCAAAGGATTAGCCGCAAATTAGTTGTATGAATAATTTTTATTTTATTGTGCAACTTCATCATTTGTATAACTATATGTGTGCTACTATTGTTGGATCTTTAATTTTTGATGTTAGAATTGATTTGGGGCGTCTGTTTGAGGACGACGAGTGGAAAGAGGACGCGTCCAAAGGCGCTTTTTGGTCCGGACGCCCCCAAACCGCCCGCGTCGGCTATCCGGACACGATTTGGGAGCCGCGAGTGAGTTCCTTTTCGCTTCGTCTTCCACCTTGCCTCGTACGGCTCGCGCCTCGCTCCCCAGTCCCCACTCTCGTGCTCCTCCTCTCGCCTCCACGCCGCCTTTATAACCCCGCCCACCCAGGCAGTCGCCCCACCTCCCCAATCTGACGGCGCGGCGCCGCGCAGCTTACCGAAGCGCTTGGCAGCTAGCTAGGTCACGAGGAATCCCATTCTTGCTGCCGCCGGGAGCCTCGGCGAATAGCTGTCCTGATAGGCGGCGCTCCTCCTCCCAGCCATGGGGGGTCGCAATCGGCGATGGCAGACCAAGCGCCGCCACGACCGCCCTTCGAACCCTCGTCCTCCTCCGCCTCCGTATCCTGGTACGGTTCACAACCTCTTCCCCTCTCCCCATCTCTCCTAGGCGATATGATTGAGATTAAGTGCCAATCTCCTATGGTTTTATTGGATTAGGAGCTCGCCGATCTAGACATCTACTTCTTGATTCAAGCTATGTGTTGGTTTTTCTAATGTGTTAGAAACGGACCTGTCTGTCGATTCAGTTCGCGCCATCCTGGGAATGACACGAACAATTCTTGTATGTGGTCCAACCGATTCAGGCTTAAAACCACGGTTATTGGTCTCTTATCTATGTATAACACTAGGGTTAACATTCCTTTGAATTGTTCTTACCATCAGAAAATGTTGTGCCGGAATGTCGGAAAAATGTTAACTTCTAACCTAACTATTGGAGGTAGCCATTCCTGGTTTCAGTAGGGAGGGTAGTGCAGTTGCAATGTGCATATTATGTACCTACAACAGTACAGGTGGGCAACTTTTTAGCTGCAGTCTGCATAGTGTATCAGCCATCTGCTCTGCCAAGAATAGGATTTGAGTCATAACGAGGTAGCATCAATTTGACATAATGGAATTTCTCCGGGAGACAGAGGCATGGAAGTCTAAGCAAGTTCTACTGCTTTTGGATGCACCTTCTTTTGTAAACTCTAGAAAATTTGTAACACTGCCTTCCCCTGATCCACAAGAAGAAAATAATTGCTGAAGAAAATTTTAGTACCTTAGTTTGGTCGTACTTGCATGGCTGTTAAAAGTTCTAACTAACCTGAACCTAGATATAGCATGGATTGGATATAGAGGGAAGGAGCTGAGATATAATGTTCAAACACACTAACTTTCTGAAAAAAATACTACCTCCGGTCCTAAAAAAGTGACGCTACTCGTACGTACAAGTTGTATGTGGACAGGTCAATCCTAGCGACACTAATATTGGATCGGAGGGAGTATTAATTATAACACTCCAAATTGTTCTAAAAAGCCTATGCAGGCTTAGAACAATGGCCTCAAATTAATATAAATCACAATAGTGCAGAAAGAAAAGTGTCGACTGTATTGAGTATTGAGTATTGACACTAAAGGAAGGCTTGAGCTTGCCTCCTTGGAGGAGGAAGGAAGAACATTTTTGGCGAACCATATTGTAGACGGTGTTACTCGGGCATGGACACGGCTGTACGGGTGTAGGAATACGACTTGGATTTGCTTGTACGAGATCCGACAAGATTTTTTAGGACACGCTAAATAACACTTGTAATCTGACATGGATTCGGACTGTCCGGTCCGGCAAAATTTTTAGAACAATGGTGCTCGTGTAACACTAGTTATAGTCATCTTGCTGAAGATGTACTAATGGAGAAATAAAATATAGAGGTATATTCATCTCATATGTCTTAAACGGATGTGGGACCGTCGAATTTAACTTGCTACGTACCTGTTACCAATCCTGGTATCATAAAAGTTTAACCTGCTGGGATATGTAACCATAGTGTGCATGTTTTCTTCCGGCAGTAGGATATCAAAAGTATGTTCTGTGCGATGATGCACGACAATTTTTTCCATCGCTCTACTGATTACTACTACTACTATATAAATAACGTAGCCATTAAAGGTGCCTTTATGTGGTGACATAGGAGCATTCCTATAGAAGGAATGTTGTTGTTACAGGATTGAACCCTTTCCGTAGTATTTTGAGTGACTAATTTTTTGGTTTATTTTGAATTGTTCAGTTTGTTTTGTTTCATTTCTTGAAGGATTTCTGTTGTTCTTTACGAATTCAAATTACTTGTTTGTGGTGTAATTTGACCTTACATTACTAAATTTGAATTACAAACTAAACCCTATACTGATTAGAGGGTTCGACAAATACTTGATTCACTGCACTTCAGCTGCCCTGTACTTCTATATTTAACCTGCTACCCTACTACAGTTATAGTTGAGCATTTGAAAGATGAATGGTCCAACAGTCCGATTCATCTTTTCACCCTTATATAGCAACCAAAAGTACCTCCGTAACTTTAGTCTGTTTGAAATGCACTTCTGTTTGGCAATTCATTTCTCCACAGGATTCTGTACTAAACCTGAAATCCTAAATCAGCATGTGGCCTTGATATTTATGTAGCAGAGGATCAAGCAATCTAGCCTGAAGATTATTCTCAATATGTTTCCTTTTTTTGTGAGGGATTCTCGATATGTTTTCTTTTTTTAGGGGTTCTCGATACGTTTCCTATTTATTCTTGTTTGCATGATGCAGTAGGTAAGGACCCTTTTATTTGGTACCATGATTCTGATATTGTTTTAATACATGTAGGGTATGATCACGTGAATAATCAATTCCCAGTCCCACTATGGGAAAGGGAATTTTGCAGTTATGTTGGTGGCATTTCCTGGCAAAGGTTCTGTGAAAACAAGCATTTTGCTTATATGTTTAAAGAGATAGAGCAATGGGATGATTCCGCAGCTTTTGAGAATTTCCAGAACGCAAAGTCGAGATTCTGGTCTAATTATCATGGCCAACCATCTGATATGCCTTTACCTGACCCTGATTTGTACATTGAGAAGGTTGACCACCGCTGCAAAGTCGACCCTGAGTTGGTTGCTGACCTGGATAAGGTACGGCTACCGTTTGAGGCGGACAATGAGTTCGCCATAGCTGCCAGCAACAAGTCCCAGAATGGAAACTGGGACGTCTATCTAGAAAAGCCCGCTGAAGTCAACAAGTGGGAAGAGGACAACTCAAGATCCAACATGGGTTGGGGAGTGCCTTTGAACAGTTGGAATAAAACCAGCTCTGGCTGGGGTGATGCTCTGGTGCAGCCCAGTTGGGGCTGCTCAAGCAACAACCATTGTGCAGCAGATAACTGGAATAGCTACCATGGAGCATCCAACAACACATACCAGGATCCAAGCAACACAGACCAGGATCAAAGGAATGGATATGGCAGGAAAAGGAACGGTGGTGGATATTCCCAGCAAAGGAACAACAAGTCGAGGAACCAGGCCAAGGACTACCCGAGAGGCAGATGGCAAGATAACAGGGGAAGGAATAGCGAGCGATTTCCATTTGACAATAGGCCAAATGGACAGAGAGCAGAGCGTGGCTTCTGAGTTAGTGGTTCTGAAAGAATCTGTGTGAGATGTTGGTTGGATTTATAAACTGTCCAACATCTCGTTTCTTTTGTCTGGAGCTGTGTGTGTAATAGTTGGATGTTGGAAGTTGAAACAATGTTACCACCTGTAAGATGTTATGGGTTTGGTTGCTACTCGTTGAGGTATTTTTCCTCTTCCTGTTTTGGGTTTGGTTGCTGCTCTTTGAGGCCAGATGGACGTGAGAAATGTTGCTGCCATTTCATCGTGAAGATAGTCTTCTCCCGGGATGGGCTTCCATTGGCACAATTTTAGATTCACTTTTGGAAGTTCCATCGGAGAATCTGAATAGGAGTTCAGGGATCAGCCTGTTCTATGACGAGGCCTCGTCAAGGATGCATGAAAATCAGGATATTTCAGTAGCTGCGAGGATTAACAAATAACTTGCACCAAACCCATGTTTAGCTATATACTGTATTAAAAATTCATAGTATTACGTGCTTTTAATAGTAAATTCTTGGTAAATCGTCGACTGGTGTTTGTGCAAAAAAGAATTTAGACTTGACTTGAACTTGTCACCAAAGAGTCGAAATGAGCTTTAATCTTTTAAAACTGAGCTCGTTGACGGAATGAATTTAACTAGTAGAGTCAATTAGTTGCTCGTTAATCAGAAGAGACATGAGATAATGCGAATAATGTTGTTGATTGTTGCCATTTGTGGAGTAGACCTGTGTCCCTATGGTGTAAATTGTTGAAAGTTATGTTTTGTGGAGTAAAATATGTGCCCTAAATAAAGTTTAGTAAATTTGAGGCCCTCGTTAGAACGTGGGATATGAAAACACATGAACATGAAAATCATAGGAATGTGAAAGAAGTTCAACCGGAAAGCATAGGACCTAAATTATTGCCAATAATCTGTTTGGAAAGCGGGAAACATGAACTAAACTCAAATTTTTAACAATCCTTAACAAGGTGGATAACATCATCGTTTTAGTAGATGTTTGTAGAGCTTCACACAACTGCTCTTCAAAAACATTTCTTCACCATTAGGGGTTCGTACACCACCGATATAAAATATACAACAATTAATCAGTTCACACCACTTAAGAAGACTAATATTAAGGGATGCTAGATGATACCCCGCGTGTTGCAGCAGGCATAAAGAGCAACAACATATATGTAAAATCTGCATAAACAGTCTTGTGAAGGTACAACACAATGAAGATGGTAGTTGTGGGAAAATTCAATTCAATATTTCACGTAGAAATGAGAAATACAATGACTGCAACCTACGGTAAGCTCTAAAAGTTAGAAGGGGGTAAAATAGATAAACAGGATGCTACATGTATATTGGCTGGAAAAATGCACTGTAAGCATGTTAGACATTGATGTTCATGGTATGAACAGACTGCACTGGAGTCACTGCATTAGTTGAATTTGAAGATAACTGAGTCATGCTATTAGTTGAATCTGAATATGACGAAGCCGTTTCCATTGTCCATAGATTTTTAAGTTTATTCACATTATATCAGGTGAATTCCGGAATTAACAGCTGCATGCAGGTGAATGTGAGTCCTTGCATTAGTTTGCCTGCATGTGTTAAAAGGATACAGCCGACGGGATGCAAGTCAAGAAATAGGTAGAGTCGTAGAGATGTGGTTGTTTAAATATATAAAAACCATCTACCTCCGTCTCTCCTCACGACGTACATGAGCATGCTCAGAGTTGTCAGTTCTCATCTGTGTGATGACTGGTGAGTTATCCATAGTACACCAAAATCTGAATATAATGCCTTGAAGATAAACACATTATATGCGATGACCTATGAGGAACTGAGGATACAGACAAAAGTAAGACCATTGAAAAAATTATGAATAGGTATATACGTTGAGGGATGAACAGTCTACTGAGTACTGACTGAAAATTACTTCAAAAGAGGCATTCATTTTATGCACACGTACCTACTGTGCAATATCATGTACAGATAGTTTTTTTTTTGCTATATTGAATCTTGTACACAATCGAAGATATCAAGCAGGTACATAAAAACGGACGCAACTTCAGTGACTTGCAGTTCACAAGTCACCGAGCGACTTGGGTGAATCTTGTCCCTCCGTTTTACATCCAACGGACGAGATTCACCCAAATCTGAAACTCAAAAATAAAAAAATCAGAAAAAATTGAAAAAATTCCAGTAAAACATAAATGCTTCACTTAGCTTTTCTGTGAAAATTTTATCTGAACTATTAATCGAAATAGGACGAAACTCTCACAGAATACAAAACGAAACATTTCTGTTTTACTGGAATTTTTTCGATTTTTTCTGAATTTTTTTATTGTTGAGTTTCAGATTTGGGTGAATCTTGTCCGTTGGATGTAAAACGGAGGGACAAAATTCACCCAAGTCGCTCGGTGACTTGTGAACTGCAAGTCACTGAAGCTGCGTCCCATAAAAACTGAGGAAGTCAAGAGTGCTTGTCACATCCGAAACCTTACACAGCATAGCAGGAGAATGAGCTCTGAAGGAGAACTTCCACGGATATATGCCATATCTTAATTGGCTGCAGTCGGAGCCCAACTCAATCTGGAATTCTCAGTCTTCCTGAATGAATTTACAAATAAACCAAAACAGGGGAGGAGATCGGCCTTCAGACAGGTAGACGGGGACGATGGCCTGATTATGATCGCCTGTAGATGATCCCACTTAACTCACAAATCCTCCAAATTTTAACCACTCCAGCAGTGCCATCAGACAGGTAGACGGTGGAGGGCAGATCGCCTGGTTAAGCTAGTGCCGCGACGGCGAAGGACGACGACAGGTGCAGGCTGTGGAAGGAGGAGCAGTATCGGTTTTTGAGGCCTGCGATGAGGAATGGATTCATCCTATGGAGATTTTATATCCTCGGGGCCAGGCCCATAGTGGTGCGAGCTGTGCCACCCGCACAGGGCCCAACAATTTTAGGGCCCCAAATTTTTACATAGCCTATATACAGTTAGCACGTTTTTGCGTTGGAAACTGAAGGTAATTGGGCTGAGGACTGCTCCTGGGCCGCATCGCGCATGGCGCTATGCTCGCGATCCAGGCCGCCTGCTCGCTAACCCTCAAAAAAAAAAAAAGGCCGCCTGCTCGCTCGGGAAAAAACAGGAATATCCGTCAAGGCTGCTCGCTCGGGACGTTGACTTTTGATCGTGACGCTTTATATACGTACCGCTGGTGCATGTAGTTAATCAATTCGTTTTTTCAGAGAGAAGACTTTTGGCTACTCAGGTCCAGTGCTCATGCCTTATTAAAAAAAAAAAAATCAAAAGTGGCATTTTGATGTTTCGAAAAATCCCCTAAAAAATTCTTGGACACATATAGAGTACATGTTATCTACGTATCTGCATAGTTTCGCTCAATAATATGTTGTACTGTAGGCTACACAAAAATCACAAATAGATTTGTCTTTTTTGTGCAGGTCACGTATGAAAAGATATTTCTCCGAAAATTTGTGCGTACATATTAGACATGTATATGCACTTGTATGATTGTTTTTTGAATTTTCTGAGATGAAGAAATAAACTTTTCGATTTTTTGAAAAACCGGGAGCACCGGAGCTCGGGATCAAAAAGTATTTTTCGTTTTGTTCATGCCTATAATCCTTTCTAGTGGACACCTTATCCGTTGGCACGTCCGCCAACATCCCCAGACCAGGCCGCTGGCGACAATCGACGAACCGCCGGAAGACCCAAACATAATTGATGGCATCCGCGACTGGCGACAATTCCAAATTGATATCTGATGTGGTAGCAGTTCAATAATTAAGTAACTAGGAGTTAAATAGGTATGATTCTCGTTATATTTAATTGTTATGCAAAATATTATGTCATATACATTACAATTATTTATTAATTCAAATTTTGTTATGAGATAGGGCCCCGTTTTAGAGTTTCACACAGGGCCCCGAATTTTGCCGGGCCGGCCCTGTATATCCTGGTATATAAGAAGGGAGAAATGAGATGCTAGAAAATGAGAGAGAAAGAAGGGCATACACTTACGTGGGCATACAGTTTTCCCTTTTTGCCTTTTATTTTTCAAATCCGAATTTTAAAAACGAAACATCTTGAGAACCGTTTAGCCAAATTACGAACCGTTTTCACTTTTGAGCTCCTCGCGTCGAGATGTTCAAAACTAGATCCCATGTTGATATGTTTGGACGAACTTTTTTTTTGTACAACCGGTTATATATAGTTGTACAACCTGTGTTTGTAGTTGTACAACATGTGTCTGTACAAACTGTGTATGCGTAGTTGTACAACCTGTGTCTGTCTAGTTGTACAACTTGTGTCTGTACAACCTATATCTGTCTAGTTGTACAATCTGTGTCTGTACAACCCGTGTCTGTCTGGTTGTTGTGTCTGTATAGTTGTACAACCTGTGTCTGTCTAGTTGTACAACTTGTGTCTGTACAACCCGTGTCTGTCTGGTTGTACAACTTGTGTCTGTATAGTTGTACAACCCGTGTTTGTACAACATGTGTCTGTCTAGTTGTACAACTTGTGTCTGTACAACCTATGTCTGTCTAGTTGTACAACCTGTGTCTGTACAACCCGTGTCTGTCTAGTTGTACAACTTGTGTCTGCAATTTGTACACCATGTTTTATTATCATTGTACTCCCTATTATTTGTTTTGTGCACTAGATGCAATTTGTAGCACAATAGATGTTTAAATTTGTACACGCGATTAGCTGCACCACGTACGCGGGGGCTAGCACTAGCTTGTACGCATTGCGCTTGCGCAGCCAAATACGTACGGGGACTAGGATGCGCGCGCTCGGCCGGAGGCGTGCACGTACGCGTACGTCGCGGGGGATGCGGGCGACGACGCGCCCGCGGAGACGTACGTACGCGGGCTACGACCGTGCGCACCCAGGTTCACTCTTGCACGTCGCTGTCGTCCCGTCTGGTAGAGGCAGTGATCAAACTTAATCTCGCTACCTTGGATCACCACGTGGCACGTTCGCGTTCCTGGAGTGACCTTTCCAGAGGGAACCCTTTTCTTAGCCATACCCGAAAAGATATGCTTGTCATGGAATAGGAAGGGGAGAAGACAGTGCAAATTTTGATCGAACTGGCTCCGTAAGTTTCTTATTCATTTATTTCTCGTGATTCGTGAAGGTCGTGGACTCATGGAGAACAGAGAACATGCGTCAAAATTGTTAGGCAGCTAGGAAGGTCAATGGGATCAAAAATTGTAATGGGCCAGTTAGTACTACTGGTGAGCATCTGGAGTAACGGGCTGGGCTGCATGTGATCGGTATCGATTTGGTATCAACAGAAACGAAATTTGCTATAAAAAAAATCAACAGAAACGAAACGCACGTGGGGATGAGGACTTAGCCACGTGGACCAATCAGAGCCTTTGCTGACGTGTATAGCCTGCATGTTGAGAGAAATTAGCTAGTGGGGTGCTCCTATTTAGATATAGAAGATACCATCGAATCATCACCATAAATTCACCAAAGATGTAAATACTAGCAGAACGACTAAGGCTGCTCAGGATCTTGTAGATCTATATCATCATCTTTTACCCCTCGTCCTTCGGTAGGCCTATGCAAATTCGTTCCACCTTTTGTTGAAGACGACCTCACTGGCAAAGTCAGTGATTTGCACAAACCACTAGCAATTCTTGCAAGCCAGGACCGACACTGGCATTGGAAAGGGCCCTTCCCATAAGCATTAAACTCCTTCGAGACGATGATCATATACAAGTCATACTCATCTAACTAGATGTAGAATTCCCTAAGACGAGGTTGGTGACGTAGTGGGCGAGCTTTGAAGTGTTGTTTCTGCTTGCCCGCTTGGCACCGTCGACTTCAACGCCTGGGTAGCCATCAGGAGAACATTATAAACTCATAGCCCGATGGACTAGGACGGTTGCAATCAACGAGGTCAAACTTTGACTTTGACCTTCGGGTTCCTACAAATGAACCATGCATACACAAACGGGGAGACACCACCGAAATCAAGCAAATGACATGCACGTGACGTCTGGGTGAAAATTCAATCCCATAAGTCTAATCTCATTGCACATCATAAAATTGGGAGAACCTACAACATGATCGATGGGGTGAACCGATGAAGGATCCATCCTTGAAAGACCACACAAGAGGCTGATAAAGGTTCCACCACCGTCGATGAAGGGGGAGCCGTCGATGAACCGCCGAAGATGTTACATCAGTCGTCGGTGGATGGGCGGCCGCCGCAGGCGAACGACGTAAACATGCAAATTTTCATTTTGATTCAAATGGGGCGGGCCCTCAGAGTCAATTCAAGAAGGATTTGGAAAAAATCAATTTTGAACATTTTTATTTTGCGATTAATTTCACTCGAACATTCGGCGCCGGTCGTCCAGACTCCAGAGTCAGGTTGGTTGACCCGAACCGCATCTCTGCCCCTGCCCAGACCAAAAGCCAAAGCCAAACCGAGCAGAGCCTCCCCTCCCCGACGTCCTCTGCTTCTCCCTCTCTCCCGGCGACTCTGCCCATTTGTCTAGGGTTTTATCCGGCGATCTCTCGTTCCTCGCTCCTGCCTTGACGAGGCACCCGGTGGAGAATGACCGAGGTGGAGGAGGTAGGCAACAGGATGGAAGCGCAGCTGCGCCTCCACGCGGGTCCGGCGGCGGCGGGGGAGAACGGCGATCTCCCGCTCCCCGCGCTCTTCGACAGGGCTTCGCACCTCCACTCGCTCGCCTCCAGCTCCTCCCTCGACCAGGTCCCCCTCCATCCTTCCTCCCCGATCGCCGTCCCTCGATTCGTGCGATTCCTCCTCACGTGCTCGGTTTTGCTGCAGGAAGGGATCCGCAAGGGGGTCGACCTGCTGCGCCGCTGCGATGAGATGGTCAGAAATCTCGCCCTCTTCTCCTCCAACGAGACCAAGGAAGATGTCTCCACCGCCAACCTCAAGTACCTACTCGTATGGCCGGGCCCCCGTCTCCCTCCTTTTTTGTCATCGCCGCATCTGAGATTCATCTCCATTTCGTGTCTGCCTGTGTATAACGGCCGCGGTTTGTATCATTGTATGACCTTTGATTATGTTGTTTGGCTTCTTCAGGTGCCGTACTACCTCGGTGAAATGACTGAACAAGTAGAGCAGGAGGACCGTATTCCAGTTCTCAAGGCGTCACAGGATCATTTGAAGGTTCGCCCATCACACCTTACTTGATTGATTCTCTCATGATGCATTCGTTAGGGATCTTATCTGTGTTATAGGATCACCAAATTTACCATGCCTTAATTGTTCCTGCTGTGATCTACAGGAGTTCATATCTGTATGTGAAGCGTTGGAGCTTATCCCAGAGAATGAGCTCGAATTATATAGACAGGGGCAGTCTGAAACTGCGGCGAACCGAAGAGCACAAAAGGTGAGGCTCATTCACCCTTTGCCGCCGTATAATCTTTAGGACTCAATCAGAAGTCGAAATTCTAGTACATGAGAAACACTAATATGTGATAAGCATGGAAAGGCGGGACACATAGGCCACTCACCCTCTTGTTATATTTTTTTAAGTCGGTTGTATATCATATAGGTTACTCAGTTTCCGTAATTCTTGTGCTAGGTTGCCCGGTTCAAGCGGCAAAAGGCTGCAGAAACAAAGCTCCAAGAGATCAAAGAGAAAAAAGAAAGGCGTGTGCGATCATTGAGAGCAGCAGCTTTATCAGCTCCTATTGAAGCTGGTGAGGAAGATGACTTTGAGGATGATGGGGAGGAAGAAAGAGAGGTTAGCATCGGACATCTAGGTAGTATTGTATATTTGGGCATGAATTTTTAATCGGACCTTGTTTGAAAGATCGTACTACCACCATATATGCTAGAGTTGCAACATGATATCTATATTTCAAAAGGATCCAGATTTGAATTATGTTTGATGTACTAGAATATAAAGCTCTGTTCGCACCTGAAGAAACAACGAATTTGATGTTCCAGCTTGGTTACTGAAATCCAATAGGGGATTGACAACATGTACTAAATTGCCCAGTAATACATGTCAAGACTAAAGCTAGAGTTCTACCATATTACTTCTCTACCATCAGATCTAACAGTTTTAATTTTCGTTATTCCTATGGTGCTTAATGTCTCTCATTATTCACAAGACTACATTAATCTTTGTGTAGAATGCAGACTGCAGTTGGTAAATTGGTCTGTTTGGCACAAAACACCAGGCTAGATAATTTATTTAGATAACGCTAGGTGACTAGCTATTTGCGAATCTTTTTCACCTTTGCACCACCATTACAATTTGGCTAGTGGAACATAGAAGCCGAGATCACATGTCAGCACTGTGTCCCCTGACCTGATTGTGGCTGAGTGGGGGTTGATGGCTGGAATGTAGCTGCGCATCGCCGTTGTTGCTTGCTGCTCCTCCTCAGCCTCGTTACCTTTGTATCCCTGTGATTGAGCTAGAATATTGCCTGGCCCTTTCCTTGCTGTGGTAGCTGTTGCTGCTTCATCGGAGAATGACATCGGTGCTGGGGTTGGAGTCAGCGCTGGGAGGATAGGTGCTGGAAGGAGGCTGCTGGTTGGAGGAGACACCATTCGATGGAGGCCGCGGTGTTGATGTGTTCATGACTTGAGTCGAGGGGATAGATATTCGGTGAAGAAACATATGGGCTGTCCTAGGCTGGCCTAACAACTCACATGCTGATATATTTTAATTTTCTTTAGTATATTTTAGATATAGGATTTTGAACACTTATTTGCTATACCTGATTTTATAACCTCTAAAGAATTGAACTTGTAATTTTAATAGAAAAATTCTATATCCGACCAAGATCGTCGACCTAAATTTGTTTGCTTTGCGACCCATCGTCCCGTTGTGGTGACCTGAAGAGGTATATACCCCTCTTTGCACCTCGACCTGAAGACCCAAATTGGAATCTAAGTGAAATGGTTTTGTAGCCAAGGCAATTCCGTAGGAAAAGATACCTGACTGTTTTGTGACTAAGATTCCAATTTACTTGTGTGATCTGCAATTTTTACTCTTAATCTTTTGGGATATTGTCAATTCAAGCTTTTCGGATCTTTTCCATGTGTGACTTGCAAGCTCATACTGTTAAAATGTTATTCTGTAATGTACTTTAGTGCTATTAGCATGTACTCCCTCCGTTCCAAATTAGATGATTTCCATTTGTCTAAATGCGGATGTATCTATACTTGTAACATGTCTAGATACATGCACATGTGGGCAAATGGAAGTCAACTAATTTGGGACGGAGGGAGTAGTGTACTTTGGTTCTATTATCAGGCAAAAACTTACGAATATCTGATATAATTTTGATTTATTGTTCTATGCTGCAGGCTTGGATTGCTAGTATCTCATTGGCTCTCTGCAAGGTTAATTATTGTTCTCTTTAAGTTGCCGTACTTGTTTTAAGAATATTACTCCCTCTGTTCACTAATGTGACGTTTTGGCAAAGCTAAAGTATATGACTTCAAAGGACTCATTTCTTTTTTTGCCTCTGTAGGCTTTTGATCTTGTTGACATGTTAAAGAAGGAAGAAGAAATGCTTCTGGCTGTAAAAGAAAGAAAAGAAAAGGTAAAGCAACTAGTAAAAGAAACTTACATGCTCAATCAGTAGCATCTTGGGCTGATTCTCTTCATCAGAATATTTATAGTATTCTTTCTCCTGCTGGGAGCACCTCTTTTGTACGTTTAGGATAATTTTTACAATAGTTGTGTTTGACAAACTCCCTGGGACCAATTTCGTCTCTCTGAACTTCTTTTCTTGGAAGTAACAAAATATATCACTTGAGTTTCTCCTAGTGTTGAACAATTTGTGGTTATTTATGAATAGTGTATAGTATTAGGCTTTGTGAGGTGATCCTGTAGAATTCAGCTTTCTATCGGAAAAAAAGGGTTGCATATATTGTTTTTTGTTTGGCTCCCTTGTGCTGTAATTTGTATGTACATGGAGATTCCTTTCCTAAAAAAAATGTAATTTGTAATTTGTAGGATGGGAATGCATTTGCTCGTGAAATGCTCGATGAGCGTACACAAAAGGCTGAAGCCTGGCACCATAATGCTGCCAGTCGTGCACCATATTCCAAGCCAGCTAAACCAATCACTTGTGCAACTTTTGCTCAAGACGTCATTGAAGGTAGAGCAAGTGTTTCACAAGCTCATGACCACAAACACCAACCCATGATATTTGGGCCTGCAAGTCTTGTTGGTGGGGGTCTAACCAGTGAAAGAGAAAGAATGGCAGCACAAGTTTTTCAGCCTAGTTACAGGTATTTCTTTTAACTTGTCTTATTCTGCTTCAGATGACATAATATGCCGCTGGCGACCTTTTTGTCGCGGAAGAATGGGGACTGAACACTTTTTGTCACAACTTCTAATACTTACATAACACTACTTTGTTGCATTGCGCATTGTACAATACACAGATACATTAATATTCAAGCATGTTCCCCACTCTGTTAGTTTTGCTGCTAGACATTAAAAACGGTTGCTGATTTTTACTCGTTGGAGACAGATACTATGTTTTTATGTTAGATAAAGCATCCCATAATACCGTGTTAAAATGTTACGCAAAAGGGTCAAAAGATGAAAATTCATCTGCAGGGACGATATAAGTTCCCCCTAAACATGCAGCAGTTGCCTTTAAGCATATTTCTAATCTCTGTTTTGATGGTAAACGCTTGGAAATATGCTTATGATGCTGAGGTAATCATTTGGAGGTGTGCATTAGATGCAGTCATAGTTTATGACAAAAAGGTCCAAGTAGACAGATACTTCTACTATTCTTCTGCATTATATAAAAAAAACTTGACCTACATGCACTAGTTCATCCCACATTTTAAATTAGAAGATACAACCAAAGCACCGTGTGGAGGCCAGGCCTTGAACCCCAACTATTAGTGGTAGAAACAGTAGATATTTTCCTAGAATGTGAAACCATCTGTGGTATCATTTCCAAAGCACGTCAGCCGCTCTCTGATACAATTTTTATGTTGCCTTTTTGCCTGCATGGGGACTATAGGATGCCAACAATGAGCATAGAAGAAGCCGGGTTAACTGAAATGAAAATTATGGAGCAATGGCAAGAAAGTACCGCCAAAATGATTCAAGAGGCCAGCACCTCTTGGCACAAAGATGACACTAGTTCGGCCCAAGACGACGAGGACGCCGAAGAGGAGAAAGCGAGGGCATGGGATGATTGGAAGGATGAAAACCCTCGCGGCGCAGGCAACAAGAAGCTCACCCCCTGCGGCTAAATAGTGAGCTACCGACACTAGTGGAAATACCACATGATACTGATGTCCATGTTGCCGTGTGATGTTCAGATACTGTTATTTCTTTTATTTCACTTATTATGTTTGCTGAGTGGTGTAGTATGTTATATAAAAGTTCTGCTAGTGCATGATTTCACGGAAAGTCAAAACGGAGGCCGAGGTACATGTAGATGTAGCCCTTCATTTTGCCAAATTTTAAAATCATATTTCGAAGTTCCAAAAATATCTGAAAAAATCTCGGACATAGACAATAGGGCATTTCTACCAATGTGCAAAATCTCAACTCAAAATAATTCATATTCTAAGCTACACAAAAATAATAAAATCTGATAGATTTTGGGGAGTTCAATTTGACACTATTCAGTACCTGTCAGATTCAAATTTTGTCATTTTTGCGCAGCGCAAAATACAACATATTTATTTTTGTGATTTTACACATTGGTAGAATACAACATAATATACATCTAGTATTGTTTTCAGATCTTTTAAAACTCTAAAATATGATTGTCAAATTTTGCAAAATAAAGGGCTACATGTAGCCCCAGCTACATATCGCCGACTGTCATGATTTCATCCATAGTTCCATACACTTGTTGAGATGGCCTGCATCATCAGGAGCCCAACTACCAAAGCTACAGTAGTGAACAAAACCATACAAACAGAGAACACCAACTACCCCTCATAAACAATCGGAAAAAGAACAATGGAAAATAATACAATTCTTCCAGCAGACTTCTGAATCGCTTGCAAGACATATAGTTGCAGATCCATCACCCGACCACATGACATATCATTAACATTGACAGAAACATTTCTGTGAAATACTCGTTTTGTCTGTCAAATTTATCTTGCAACTGGCCAAGCAAACATCAGATTAGTAGTTGATTTTTCATAAGAACAGAAATCAGTCTGTCAAATATAAGGATTCCCTCCAGTTTCTTCTCTTCGGAACATCTCCATAGTGAACACCGCTCCTTAAACAGCAACCAAAAATAATTTTAACTATTGCAGGAACTTACTCTGTACAAAAATATTATGAGAATATGAATCAGATAGTAATATAAAGAGTTAACATGGTATCAGTGCCCTGATTTGGTCAGCTTCCAACAGATTTGCTCTCACTATTAGAAAACGAAATATGTGAAGATAAATGAATGTTCCTCCAACCATGTAGCTTATACGTCCGTAACCACCATTTTAAACCTTAATCTTTACAGGCCATTTTGAAAAGCTTTGACAACACATGTTTATAGTACTACAATCATTGGAAGAATTTGAATATAACTCAAAAAGAGGTTAATTCAGAATCCCTGAATCTTCCCACAACCTGATCTGAACCTCATCTTTGCCTTGAGCTTCCAATAATACCATCGATTCACACGATCCTCTTAAGTCTTAAGAGTCACCACCAAACATAGGATTCACCATTCCTTCGACGCTTTTGCTGCGGAGGGCCTTGCGCGTCTTCGCCCTCATTTTGTCCATCACCTCCAGCGGCCTCAGCAGCCTCATCTCTTGCAACGACATTGTTCTGTTGCTGCGATCTTCATCCTCAACCAGTGGCGGAGCTAGAGAAGTGGAGATCAGGGTGCACGTTGGTGTCAAAACGCACAAAATTCTTCTTTTAGGGGTGGCACATAAGGTGAAAATTTGCTATTTTACAAAGAAAATTAGATTTACCCGGTGTCCTGTGCACCCCCATGGTTGCACTTGGATCTGCCGGTGTCCTCAACACTGCCACCATTGACAATTTGCTCTTCAGCAGCGAGTAGTGCATAAGCCTTTTCTGTATCGAGGAGCGTCATGTAGCCATGAAGAGTATCTTCTCCACGGGCTACTCCTGCCTCGTTCAAGTTCTTGACTTTGTCTGGCCATACTTGTGGAGGGCCTGACGGTTGGTCTCTTCGGCTGCAAATTCAAATAGGTGACGCTGCTGCACCTCTGGCCCATACTTGTCGACGATGTTTGAGGACGACGTGTTCAGATCCTTCGCCTCCTTCCGACATTGGGCGAGATACATGGTCCAGCACTGACCGCGGATCTCACTGCTATTCAGGGCAACATAAGAGGCGGATACGGGATGCAACTTCGTTTCGTGCTCTCTGTCTCTTTACTCTTTACATATGTTCTTCATTATAAATATATGTATAAGATTTACTTGCTATTAAAATATCTCGTTTTTCATGCTATGATAGCATAACATACGGTAGATACCACTATCATCTCCACTAGTAGAAAACACCCCTATATATAGTCCCGGTTCGGTTGGGCCATCAGTCCCGGTTCCCGAACCGGGAGTGATGTTTTGATTTTGTATTTTTCCATTTATTTATTTGGGCACTTTTTATTTTGTGTTTTGCACTCAATTCGATGGTACTACATACGGCAATGAAGGAACCACTATTACACATCATCGTCATGAATATATTACACACATCTCATTCGTCGTGCTTGGTCGAACATATTACAAACGGTACATGTACACACGAGTTTCATGCATATATACATCTCTTTTACACTCACGCTTGCATTTCAACCTTCCGATAGTATTCTCCATTCGGATCTAGGACCTCTGCATCTAAGAATCCCGCAATTTTCTCTTGAATTGCTCGTACGCGATCTTGTGGTAGAAGACCATCCCGCAACCGTTTGATCTAATTTAAAGAAGGGGTCAATATATATGAATGAAACTAAACACAATTGATGGCAATAAACTAAAATTGTGAATATTGTTTACGTACTTCAAGTTGTTCTAAGTACCGGCTGCCCGTCTCATGGGTCATCTGGCGAATGAACTCGCAAACGTAGTATCCACATAAATTATTCTCATGTTCCTGCCTCAAGCACTTTACGAGAACAAAGTTCAATCAAAATAATAATCAAGCATGATAATGGTATTGAAACTAGAATCAAAGAGATGCGCGGATCTAGCTAGTAGTACTTACATTTACTGGTTCAATTGTAAGCTTCGGCGCCAAAATACCCCTAGCCTTGGCGGTGAACCGTTTCCAAGCCCTGCCCGGCAAAGAAAATGAATAAAGGAGTTATATATTAATTACTTGCTACCAGGAAATGAACGGAAAGTTGCCGATATAGTGCCATAATTATTGAAATTACCTCTGGAGGCATTCCTGCATGTCCGCCCACTCCTCAAGGGGTTTACGTTTCGAGTCCATGACTTGTACTACTCCTTTGTCAGGTTTAATGATTAGCAGAATAAAGTGAAAACTGCGCACGCATAAGTCATACACTTAACATCGAGTAAGCGAAATAGAATATGTACAAGACAGTAACACTCACCCGTAGTTGTAAGGAAATAGTATTTCCCTTTTGGTTTCGGAAAACCTTAACGCCTTTACCAAGTTATTCTCTGTGTCGATGTAATGATCTTTGAGAGTTTTTTTATGAACAAAATATGGGTCAATGAACCCAATGTCATAGATTTGTCCTCTTTTGCATTGGAGAATCTTCATTCTGCATAATTAATATAGTGATGAGTAAGATTATACATGCAATGAACGAGCTGAGCTAGCTAGAGACTTAATTACAGAAATAATACTTACAGACAATAGGCACTGAGGATAGCTTTGTCGATGACGTCTTGTTGGTATAACTGAAATAATTCACAAAATTCAATCATTACCACGCCATCTCCATGCCCGTAATGCTCGTTTTTATATCCCACGTAGATCCAGTTTGCCCCTTCCTCTGAGGCTCGCATGTACCATTTATGCAATCTTCGCATTTTTGTTGGTAGACCGTTGACTAACTCAGGTTTGACGAGAGGATACCCATGCCGGTATTTGTATGCTACTTCCTGGAACTCTTGTAAATGGTCTAAGTACTGAGGAATAGACATGCCCTGAGCAGAGGCCGCTTCTCCGTACATTGCAACAAACTCAGGATCGACGTCGACTGCACCTCTGCTCGACCCCACCTCGGTATTGGAAAACACTTTGAGTGGGGGGCACGATTGGTTTTTCTGTTCTCCGAACTGGGGAACTGATTTCCCGCTTGCACTACTACTCTTCGACCGCTGCTTATTTGCCTCAGCCGACTTGCGAATAGAGCGGCCATAGTCTAGTGTCAGCCTTGGCGGGGGTTGTTCAAGGGTCTTCAGCATTTTGAAGACGGCGGCTTTTTCTTCTGGGGTGACGGGGAACTCTGGCGCTTTCGGCTTCTTCCGGTTAGCCCACCACTCTTTATTTTGGGCATTTGCGATCGCGTCATTTTCCTCCTCCGTATAGTCGTAAGGTCTCTTGGGAAGATTCTTATGAGGTACTTTTGGGAGGGGCGACCTTTTACGTTTCGGTGATCGGTTACCACTCCTGCTACCCCTCATAGTACCAGCGGTGGTACGCTGAGCTTCAGTGGGCGGAGACGACTGACGCGGCGGCGGAGACGGCTGCGCTGGAGACTGGTGAGGCGGCGGAGACGGCGCCTGAGGCGGCGGCGGCGAAGAGGACTGTTGCACTGGAGACTGGTGAGTCGGCGGCGAAGATGGATTGCTACTCTGAGGAGTCGATGGCCTTGGTAGCCAGTTTGGAAGCACGATGAATTCCTTTGGCCATAGAATGGTCCCTTTTTTGGCTTCTCCAAGTTCAACCACCTCCCCATCTTCACCTGCAGGGTGTTCCAGCTTCAGCTCCTCAAATTCTTTCATCACTTCATCCACCCCGACAACAGCATAGCCATGTGGAACCGGAGAGCAATGGAAAGTTGGTTTAGGTCCAATTGGTACGGCATAGCCGACCGCCACCTTCATGGTTAACTTAAAAACTTTCACATGTAGCTCACAAGGTGTGCTCTCCGTGATATCATCCACTAGGTAGCGACGAAGAGGAGCCATCGTCAGTGCATCATCATTACCAGCCTGGAGCTCCGTGGAAGCCACGCTGCTTTTCCGATTCGATGGGCTGGTAGCATCGCATGCAGCTTCTACCATGTGCCGCTGAGATTGGCCGCTAGTACCTTGCTGGCTAAGTGCGTCAATTTGATCCTGCTGCCGCTTTATTGTTTCTTCTATATTACGCAGCCGGTCTACAGCAGCGCGTGCTTCAATTGCCTCCCTTTCCTTTCTCCTCTGATGGCTTCTATCAGGAAATTTCTTCCTGTCCTCGGGAATCGCAATTTTCAACGGCTTGGAGCCTGGTGTGCCTCGTGTTCGTACTTTGTGTTCCTCATTCCCAAGGCCGCGTGTGAGCTCGTCCTTCTCTCTATCGGGACGGAACCGTCCCTGTTTAACATCCTTTACTGCATTTCTAATGTCTTCGATGGGTAGTAGGGGCCGAGGATTATCTTTGTGTCTTCTGTTATATATGCACTTCCCTTCTGCGTCCAACGT
The DNA here is from genome assembly GCA_947311845.1 of Poa pratensis. Lineage (NCBI taxonomy): Eukaryota > Viridiplantae > Streptophyta > Magnoliopsida > Poales > Poaceae > Poa > Poa pratensis. Next base: position 39,143,328 of record CAMZMU010000084.1, read on the forward strand.
GCCCCCATGCCCGTAAAACCAATTTCTTGCCCGTTCGATCCATGTGTATGGCTCTGGAGTGATCCCTTTAGCCAGCAGGTCGGCCTCAAGTTTCTCCCACTTAAGCATGCTAAAGGCGTAGCCACCAGGCCCCATAGTATGGTGGTACTTCTTTTTAGCAACATTTGCCTTATTTGTTTCAGACTTTATCTGAGCTTCCTCCGATTTCTTGTACGCCACAAATTCTTCATAGTCGTCTCTTATCTTCTCATACCCTTTATCGAAGTCCGGAGGCTTATCTTTCTTGATAAACTCGGTGTGCAATCTTTTCTTCCAGTTCTTGAATAGCTCGACCATCTTCTTAAGAGCCCACTCCTTGACTTTTTGCTCTATGGTATCTTTTTGCTGGGCAATCTTTTCTTCCTCATTTGGATCCTCCTCATCTGGATCCACCTCTGGCGCCGGCAGGGTGAAATTAACCATGAGCTTTTTCCAAAGGTTTTCTTTGCCTTTGTCGCCGACATATCTAACTCCTCCCGCCCTTGGCTTATGCCATTCTCGAACGGTGATCGGGATGTAGTCCCTAACAATAACTCCACATTGCTTTACAATTTTTTTTGCAACATCAGTGGGAGCAATCGGTTGGCCGTCTTCAACGACTTCTTCGATCCTGTACCTTTCATGGTCATCCAACTTTTTGGCTGGGCCTCGTTTCGTCCTTACAGAAGATTTGCTCGATCCGGAGGGCTAAAAAAAGAAAGAGCGTTAATATATGTATATAGACAGCAGAGGCTTAATTAATTAATATATATATATGCACCTCGTCGGAGTTTGCAATATTTAATGTTCCACCGGAGCCGTCGGCTTCTCCCTCATCGAAGCCTCCGTCTTCTCCCTCGCCCCAGCCGTCGGCTTCTACCTCACCGGAGCCATCTCTTCGGTTGAGAGACTCATCTCCCTCACCGGAGTTGTTCATAAACTGCGAGGTGACATCGCCAACATCTTCCCCGCGGATCATATCCTCGAGGATGTTTTCCTGATTTTCGTCTCTGCCGTGTTCCAAAGTTTCTGCAAATTAAGAACAATGCACAAAACTTTAGTTGGGTAACTTGTTCCATATGTCAGAGAATCTTTTGATAATTGATAACAGCAAATAAACTTTCGTTGGGTAACTTGTTCCATATGTCAGAAGATTTGCTCGATCGTTTCGAGCTGAATGTTTTACATATATTATTTGTTAAGTTTGGAATTATAAAATAAAAGTTTGGAACGATTTGCAGATTTTGTATAATTCATAATTATTTCGAAATAACAACAAATAAAAGGAAAACATTTGATAATTGATAACAGCAAATAAACTGATTGTATAATTGATAATTGATAACAGCAAATAAACATTTGATAATTAAAAACATTGTATCAATTTTTTTAAAAAACTAATTAAGCAAAACAATTAGGGGGAGGCGCCTACCGGCGGCGCGGGCGTGGCGTGCGGGGGCGACGGCGTCGAGCTGCTCCACGGGGGCGGAGGCGGACGGAGGCGGGGAGGGCGACGGCGGCGGAGGAGGAGGCGGGGAGGACGCGCGACGGCGGCGGGCTGCTCGGGCGCGGAGGCGGGCTGCTACACGGGGGCGGAGGCGCGGGCGATGGCGGGGAAGGCGCGACGGCGGCGCGGGCGACGGCGGGGAAGGCGTCTGTTCCTCCTCGCGCAGCCTGACGGCGTCCTCTGTTCCTCCTCGCGTAGCCTGTGGGGAGGAAGAAGAGAGACAACAGTTAAATACCAGGACCCTTTAGTCCCGGTTCGTGGGAGGAACCGGGACTAAAGGCCTGGCATTAATTGCTTTTTTAGATCAAGCTTGCACAGAGACTTTTAGTCCCGGTTCATGGGACAAACCGGGACTAAAAGTCCATTTTAAAAAAAAAATCAAACTTTTCAGTTCTGAAATGTGGTTCCCGCCTTTTTTTTTCTTATTTAGGTGTTTGAATACGAATTTCAAATGATTTTTAAATAGTAATTCATTTTGAATTTGAAAAAACTTTCAACATAAAAAGTGTTTGAATTTGAATAACTAATCTAAAACCATTTTCTGTTTTCTAAAATAATTATTCTAACTATACAAACTATTAACCATTTTGCTATTTTCAATAAAAAATGCATTAACAAATATTTATTGCATAATTTTGAATCTGAAAAGACTTTCAACATGAAAAGTGTTTAAATTTGAATAAATAATCCAAAACCATTTTCTGTTTTCTAAAATAATTATTCTAACTATACAAACTGTAAACCATTTTGCCATTTTCAATTAAAAATGCATTAATTTTATTGCATATTTTGAATTGACAAAACTTTCAACATGAAAAGTGTTTGAATTTGAATATCTGGTGAAAGTAATATTTTTTGCATACTTTTCAGGGACTAGTCGAAGAAATTTGGAGAGTTTGCTCGTGTAGTTGAACTAACTAGTGAAACTGCAGCTGATTTGCAGCTTCTTGACAAAGAGGAGATCACTATTAGTACTCCTGAAAAGTGGGATGCACTTTCTCGCCGTTGGAAGCAGCGAAAGCATATCCGGATTGTGGCGTATTTCAAGTCATATTGGAAGTAACATCCGAATTGTGGCGCTTTCTGCATCACTTGGAAATGCTAAAGATCTTGGAGAATGCAGAGATTGTCTTGGAATGCAGAGATTTGAAGCTTCTTGACAACATTAGGCAGAGATTGTCTTGGAAACTATTCAGAATGCTCGGGAACCATGCATTACATATGGTCACTTGTTTTCTAAAAGGTTTAATACATTACTACACATCACATAAAGGTTTAATACATTACATTGATTTACATAAAAGCCATGAACCCTTCTTCGCGTATGTCCCTTGCCTATGATCGCTTCGGCCGTAACCATGTAGCATCTTCATTATTTAACGGGATGCTTGGGTCAGTTTTCACTGTGAAGGGCGGAATTTCATCAAACTTATTATAATCTGCTGACATGTCTGTCTTGTCCTCGACTCCCACGATGTTTCTTTTCCCTGAAAGAACTATGTGACGCTTTGGCTCATCGTCTGATGTATTCGTTTGCTTATTTTTTTTTCCGGTCTAGAGGACATGTCCTTCACATAGAAAACCTGAGCCACATCATTGGCTAGGACGAATGGTTCGTCTCTGTAACCAAGATTCTTGAGATCCATTGTTGTCATTCCGTACAGCTGGTCTACCTTTACCCCTTCTCCATTCATGTTGACCCAGCTGCACCGAAACAAAGAGACCTTAAAAGTAGGTCCATAATCAAGTTCCCATATCTCCTCTATGTAACCATAGTATGTGTCTTTTTGCCCATTCTCGTCTGTTGCATCAAAGCGGACACCACTGTTTTGGTTGGTGCTCTTTTTATCTTGGGCGATCGTGTAAAATGTATTCCCATTTATCTCGTACCCTTGGAAATTCAATACAGTCGAAGATGGTGACGCGGCCAACAAGTACAGCTGATCTTCGACAGTGGTGTCATTCATGAGCTGTAATCGCAACCAACTGCCAAAAGTCTCCATGTGTTTTTCTTTAATCCAGGATTCAGCCTTCCCCGGGTTCTTGGAGCGTACAGAATTCTTGTGTTCCTCGATATACGGAGCCACGAAGGTGGAACATTGTAGAACTGTGTAGTGTGCTTGAGTGAAAGAATGCCCGTCCCTACATATCATTGCTTTCTTTCCTAGCGTGCCTTTTCCACTCAGTCTCCCCTCATGCCGCGATTCAGGAACACCAATCGACTTAAGGTCGGGAATAAAGTCAACACAGAACTCAATGACCTCCTCTGTTCCATAGCCCTTGGATATGCTTCCTTCTGGAGTAGCACGGTTATGAACATATTTCTTCAAGACTCCCATGAACCTCTCGAAGGAGAATGATACGTCTCAAACGTATCTATAATTTTTGATGTTCCATGCATGTTTTATATCAATTGTCACATGTTTTATATGCACTTTATATCATATTATGACATTTATTGGACTAACCTACTAATAGTTGCCAAAGTGCACAATGTTCTTGTTTTACACTTTGATGTGTAGAAATTATCAAAATTGGGCAAAGGAAACCTTGTTGGAGTCAAATTGGGACTTTCCAGAAATCTGTCTGAAAACTATTTTCAAAGATCGTCACGTTCGGGCCTGAAGACGACGTCAAATGGAAAAAGTCTAGTCGCGAAAGTTGTTCGGAATTTTCCGCCGCACGTTTTATACAAAAGGTTCATCTCCATCGGAGTTCGTATGCGGCCTGTGCAGGCCCGACAAGTCGGCTCGGCCAGGAAAACCCTGACCCGCGCCGAGGCCACGTGTGGCTGCCTCGGGACCTTCTGAAGCTGCCCTTTGGACCATAAATAGCCCCCGCGGAGTAAACCCTAACACAATTGACGAAACTCCCGAATACATCTCCGTGCTCCGCCGCCACGAAACTCCGTTTCGGGGGACAGAAGTCTCTGTTTCGGCACCCTGCCGGGACGGGGAATTGCCCCCGGAGCCATCTCCATCGACGCCACCGCCTCTATCATCGCCGTTGCTGCCTCCCATGATGAGGAGGGAGTAGTTCTCATCGGGCTGAGGGCTCTACCGGTAGCTATGTGGTTTATCTCTCTCTCCCATGGTGTGATCTTTATGTGATCATGAGCTTTGTAATCTAGTTGAATCCATAGATGTACTCTTCATTATCTTATATGCTACTCAAGTGGTTTTATTAATGTAATCTCCGGAGTCACCTTTGTCCCACGGTGCGAAGTTGACAGTGTGCGCCCCGTGTGTGGCTCTTAGGCTAAAGATAACAGGAATACTTATCATGAGTTATTATTTGCGTTGGATGTCTCTATGAAATTGCGGTGTTTGTCTAGTACCTTCTAGGGCGCTCAAGTTGACAGTGTGGGGTTAACTAGACATGGGAATGCGACTTTAAGGTGTGCTTTTATAGCCCTACGCGGTGGATTGGTGTTCGTTATCCAACGAGAGAATAACTCAGAGTAGCATAGTGAAGAGGAAATATCTATGTATTCAATTATATTATTATTGTTGAGAGTGTCCACTAGTGAAAGTATGATCCCTAGGCCTTGTTTCTAAGCATTGAAACACCGTTTACAACCAGTTCTGCTACATGTTTGCTTGCTGCCATTTTTATTTCAGATTGCAATTACCACTTATAATCATCCATATTACTTGTATTTCACTATCTCTTCGCCGAACTAGTGCACCTATACATCTGACAAGTGTATTGGTGTGTTGGGGACACAAGAGACTTCTTGTATCTTAATTGCAGGGTTGCTTGAGAGGGATATCTTTGACCTCTACCTCCCTGAGTTCGATAAACCTTGGGTGATTCACTTAAGGGAAACTTGCTGCTGTTCTACAAACCTCTGCACTTGGAGGCCCAACACTGTCTACAAGAATAGAAGCGTGCGTAGACATCAAGCTATTTTCTGGCGCCGTTGCCGGGGAGGTAAGGTAAAAGGTACTCACATCCTCCAGCTACTTAGCTATTTTCTAGCACTGTTGCTGACGTGTGAGTGCTCGAAGGTATTTCCTTTAGATTCTGCAATTATATCTTTTTGTTTCTTGTTTTTATTTCACTAGTTAGGCTTAATGGAAAAAAAAAAAAATTAGAGAGCTTTATGAAATTTATCTTGAGTTAGGACATGATGCTTTTGAAGAGAAAATTAAAAAACCTATGGAAAATTATTTGCATGATGGTAGCAATGTTATTACTATAAATCTTTGAACACCATTATTGCTAATGCTATGGAAAATTTAAGCTTGGGGAGGTCGGTTTTGATGAAAATGATCTTTTTAGTTCCCCGGTTTTGGAGGAGAAAATTTGCTTTGATGATACTTTGCCTCCAATATATGATGTTTATAATGATTGTGATATTTTCACTCCACCTACTATTGAGGATATAGTTTATGTTGATTATGATATGCCTCCTATATATGATGTTTACAATGATGAATATGATATTTTCAGTCCATCTACTATTGAGGATAAAATTCATTATGATTATTCTATGCCTCCAATTTATGATGATTACAATGATGGATGTGATACTTTTACTCCCACTATTACTAATGAAACTGTTTATGCTTATGTGGAGAGTAATGATACTTTATGCATGTGGATCATGATAAGAATGCTTTATGTGATAGCTATATTGTTAATTTTGTTCATGATGCTACTGAAAATTATTTTGAGAGAGGAAAGTATGGTTATAGAAATCTTCATGTTACTAAATTTCTTCTCTTTATGATGAAGGTTTTGAGCTTTCTCTTGATTTGCTTTTATTTGCTGGGTACTTTAAGACCTACTGGTCCTTATGAGAGAGGGAGACATGGCTTCACATATCACAATAATATTAAGTCTCCTCTCTTTATGTTGAAAGTTTTGAAGTTGCAATTGTTTTGCCTTCCTATGCTAGTCACTTTGTGCTTTATTGATTTATTTTCTTACAAGATTCCTTTGCATAGGAAGTGGGTTAGACTTAAATGTGTTTGATATTTGCTTCTTGATGCTCTTATATTCAACTCTTATACATATGAGAGCATCATCAAAATTATCATGCCTAGCTAAAAGGCTTTAAAGAAAAGCGCTTGTGGGAGACAACCCATTATTTTTATTTCTGCAATTTTTCTTTATTTGAGTCAAGGTTTGTTTACTTCTGTAGCAACTCCTTTGTATCTTTATTTTCTCGCATTGTTGTGCCAAGAGTAGCCTCTAATGTTAAGATGATGCTTAATTTTGATTGCTGCGCAGAAACAGATTTTTGCTGTTCACTGTACGAAATTCCTAAAATCACCAGATTGTTAATTAAATCTGAAAATTTTTGTGCGTAATCTTTATGAATGTCTGAAACTTTCATTAGTCTAGAGTTTTTCGATCTGAGCGTCGTAAGTGCCTTGAAAAAATTCGTCTTTGCGGACTGTTCTGTTTTAGACAGATTATGCCTTTTTATTTTGCATTCTCTCTTTTACTAGTGTTGAGTGAAATTCTTTTTTGGGTGGAAGAGCTTCACATAACATCAGTGGCAGTAGCTAATGTTTAAAGTAACAAGTCATATTGCGTCTTTATAGAACATGTGAGTTTTTGATTATGCACTAACCCTCTAATGAGATTACTTTGAGTTTGGTGTGACGGAAGTTTTCAAGGGTCAAGAGAGAAGATGATATAATAGGATGGAGAAGAGTGAAGAGCTTAAGCTTGGGGAGGCTCCCATGGATCTCCCCAGCATATTTCAAGAAGACTCAAGCGTCTAAGCTTGGGGATGCCCAAGGCATCCCCTTCTTCATCGGCAAAATTATCAGGTCATCTCTAGTGAAACTATATTTTAATTCTTTCACATCATATGTGCTGTTCTTGGAGCGTCTGTGTGCTTTTATTTTCAGTATTGTACTTTTATTTTTGCAATAAGCTTGATCACAACATTCTTGATTGGGAGAGAGACACGCTCCGCTTTTTCTTGGAATACTCTTGTTCTTCACTTATATCTGTTGAGTATTCAATTTTCGCGCTGTTTAGCTTCTAGCTCTTGGTTTTCATGTACCTCTTGTCAGAGCTATTAGTTCTTTTGTAGAAAGTACTCTCTTGCTTCACTTATATTTGTTTGGAGAGTTGCTTGGTTAATATGTTGGTTCAGAAAATGTTGCGTGTGGTAGTGGTATAATGAAAACTTGCATAATCTTGTAGATCATTGAACTTTGATAACCTGATTCCTTGCAAACGTTTTGAGGTATTAAGTAATAGATGGTAAAGCTTGCTGGTTAATTAAGTTAAAATCATTAGTGGATTATTGTCTTTAAGCTTGCACCGTACTACAAACACTAAAATTGTTGAAGGTGTAGTTGGACTTGATAGCTTTCCATGTCTGAAAAGTGGTTCGTAATAACTAGGTTGTGTGTGAAGGTCGAGGGATCTAACGGGGTACTTGTGCCGCCGTGAACGGCCCTCCTTGGGGTAAATGTTAACCATGCGCTTAATGTTGAACCTGCTAGTTGTTTGCAATAAACTTGTGAGTTCTTTTTGACTAATGTTAAGCTACGGTTTTGGCACTTCCACCATCCAAATTTGCTAGCCTCTTCGGTGCTGTGCATTGCCTTTTCTCACATTGAGAGTTGTGACTTCGCCAGTACATCCAAAACCCGTGGGAGGACTTCCTCTTGTTCTCCTACACATAAACCCATACATCTTCCTCAAAACAGCCACCATACCTACCTACCACAGCATTTCCATAGCTGTTCCGAGATATATTGCCATGCAACTTCCATTTTACATTACATGACTTGTTGTCATTTATCATTTATATATTGCTTTGCATGATTCTATACAGCTGATGTGTGGTTTACCCATGTTACGCTAGATCATTGCACATCCTGCTACACTGGCAGAGGCATACAGTTTTATACATCATGTTTTGTTCATTATGAGTTATTTGTACCAAAAAGTTTGTAATCATATTAGAGTGTTGCCCCTGCTAGAAAAGAGCCATGGAGGCCATCGAAAAGTGAAACAGAAAAAGAAAAAAAAAAAAAAGAAAAAAAAAGAAAAAAAAGAAAAAGAAAAGGGGGGCAACACTACTATCCTTTATCAAAGTTGTGCTCATGTTTAGCACTTGCAGTATTCATAGTCATCATTTGTGCTCATGTTTAGCACCTATGCTCCATTTGAGAGAGTTTTCATGCTTTACTAGTATAACTATGTGGGGAATATTACGTTATAGAACTTGGGTTGTATATTCCAATGATGAGCTTCCTCAAAAGTGCTCTAGGTCTTCGTGAGCAACCGAGTTGGATGCACCCCCACTAGTTCCATTGGAGAGCTTTCATACACATATAGCTCTATGTGCATCCGTTGCATGGCAATCACTACTCCTTGCATAGCTTCGATTATAAGACTTCCTCTTGTCTAATGATCACTTATAGCTTTGTGAGACTTTCTTCCATTGGCCTTCCAAACCCCCATTAACGTTCTCTTTGCCATAACATCCTGGTGCCAATACTAAATGCTTACGCTCACCGGTTGAGTAGACCTCGAAACAGTGGATTCATGACGTTCATGTTTACTTTTACTTGACTGGATCCGTTCTCTATGTTATGAAAAATTGCTTGATGCTTGGAATTGAAGGATAGAACTCCTACACTGGATACTTAAAACATCTATAATGAACCTTGTACGGTTTCATGTCTTAAAGGCCGTCATTCATGAAAACTTTTAGCTTGTTTAACTATCTTGCTTTATTATCTCTTATTTAATATCAATTATAGACATTTGCTTTGAATGATTTGATCTCAGCTCACTTACCATTACATCATTATTAGATCAAGATTATGTTGGTAGCATGTCACTTCAAAAATTATTGTTTTATCGTTTACCTACTCGAGGACGAGTAGGAACTAAGCTTGGGGATGCTGATACGTCTCAAACGTATCTATAATTTTTGATGTTCCATGCATGTTTTATATCAATTGTCACATGTTTTATATGCACTTTATATCATATTATGACATTTATTGGACTAACCTACTAATAGTTGCCAAAGTGCACAATGTTCTTGTTTTACACTTTGATGTGTAGAAATTATCAAAATTGGGCAAAGGAAACCTTGTTGGAGTCAAATTGGGACTTTCCAGAAATCTGTCTGAAAACTATTTTCAAAGATCGTCACGTTCGGGCCTGAAGACGACGTCAAATGGAAAAAGTCTAGTCGCGAAAGTTGTTCGGAATTTTCCGCCGCACGTTTTATACAAAAGGTTCATCTCCATCGAGTTCGTATGCGGCCTGTGCAGGCCCGACAAGTCGGCTCGGCCAGGAAAACCCTGACCCGCGCCGAGGCCACGTGTGGCTGCCTCGGGACCTTCTGAAGCTGCCCTTTGGACCATAAATAGCCCCCGCGGAGTAAACCCTAACACAATTGACGAAACTCCCGAATACATCTCCGTGCTCCGCCGCCACGAAACTCCGTTTCGGGGGACAGAAGTCTCTGTTCCGGCACCTTGCCGGGACGGGGAATTGCCCCCGGAGCCATCTCCATCGACGCCACCGCCTCCATCATCGCCGTTGCTGCCTCCCATGATGAGGAGGGAGTAGTTCTCTCGGGGCTGAGGGCTCTACCGGTAGCTATGTGGTTTATCTCTCTCTCCCATGGTGTGATCTTTATGTGATCATGAGCTTTGTAATCTAGTTGAATCCATAGATGTACTCTTCATTATCTTATATGCTACTCAAGTGGTTTTATTAATGTAATCTCCGGAGTCACCTTTGTCCCACGGTGCGAAGTTGACAGTGTGCGCCCCGTGTGTGGCTCTTAGGCTAAAGATAACAGGAATACTTATCATGAGTTATTATTTGCGTTGGATGTCTCTATGAAATTGCGGTGTTTGTCTAGTACCTTCTAGGGCGCTCAAGTTGACAGTGTGGGGTTAACTAGACATGGGAATGCGACTTTAAGGTGTGCTTTTATAGCCCTACGCGGTGGATTGGTGTTCGTTATCCAACGAGAGAATAACTCAGAGTAGCATAGTGAAGAGGAAATATCTATGTATTCAATTATATTATTATTGTTGAGAGTGTCCACTAGTGAAAGTATGATCCCTAGGCCTTGTTTCTAAGCATTGAAACACCGTTTACAACCAGTTCTGCTACATGTTTGCTTGCTGCCATTTTTATTTCAGATTGCAATTACCACTTATAATCATCCATATTACTTGTATTTCACTATCTCTTCGCCGAACTAGTGCACCTATACATCTGACAAGTGTATTAGGTGTGTTGGGGACACAAGAGACTTCTTGTATCTTAATTGCAGGGTTGCTTGAGAGGGATATCTTTGACCTCTACCTCCTGAGTTCGATAAACCTTGGGTGATTCACTTAAGGGAAACTTGCTGCTGTTCTACAAACCTCTGCACTTGGAGGCCCAACACTGTCTACAAGAATAGAAGCGTGCGTAGACATCAGGGAACATATTGTGTAGAAATACAGGACCGAGAATGGCAATCTCGTCGACTAGGTGAACCAGGAGATGCGTCATAATATTGAACAAGGATAGGGGGAACACCAACTCAAAACTATCAAGACATTAGACCACATCCCTCTGTAGCCTTTGCAGACTTTCTTGATCGATTACCCTCTGAGATATTGCATTGAGGAATGCACATAGCTTCACAATGGGTACTCGAACATTTTCTGGTAGAAGCCCCCTCAATGCAACCGGAAGCAACTGCGTCATAATCACGTGGTAATCATGAGACTTCAGGTTCTGCAATTTTTTCTCTGCCATATTTATTATTCCCTTTATATTTGACGAGAAGCCAGCCGGGACCTTGATACTGCTCAGGCATTCAAAAAAGATTTACTTCTCTGCTTTGGTAAGAGCGTAGCTGTTTAAGTAATGACGTTCTTTATCCGTCTGCTTGTTGTATGGGTCTTTCATACGTTGCTGGTCCTCCCGTGCTTCTGGTGTATCTTTTGTCTTCCCATACACGCCCAGGAAGCCTAGCAGGTTCACGCAAAGATTCTTCGTCACGTGCATCACGTCGATTGAAGACCGGACCTCTAGGACTTTCCAATAGGGTAGCTCGCAAAATATAGATTTCTTCTTCCACATGGGCGCGTGTCCGGTAGCGACGTCTTTCGGAATAGATTGACCGCCAGGACCCTTTCCAAAGATTACTTCTATGTCTTTGACCATACCAAATATAGCATCACCATCAGGGAGGTTAGGCTTCTTCCGGTGATCTGACTCACTTTTGAAATGCTTGCCTTTCTTTCTTACGGTATGATTGGTCGAAAGAAATTGATGACACCCCAGGTACACAACCTTCTTACATTTTTTCAAATATGTACCTTTAGTCTTATCTAAACAGTGCGTGCATGCATTGTATCCCTTGTTTGACTGTCCTGAAATGTTACTAAGAGCAGGCCAATCATTGATGGTTACGAACAGTAACGCTCGTAGGTCAAATTCCAGTTGTTTGTGCTCATCCCATACACGTACACCTAGTTTGGCCCACAACTGCAAAAGTTCATCAACTAATGGCCTTAGGTACACATCAATGTCGTTGCCGGGTTGCTTCGGGCCTTGGATGAGCACTGTCATCATAATGAACTTCCGCTTCATGCACAACCAAGGAGGAAGGTTGTAGATACATAGAGTCACGGGCCAGGTGCTGTGACTGCAGCTCTGCTCCCCAAAAGGATTTATGCCGTCTGTACTTAGACCAAACCATAAGTTCCTTGCGTCACCTGCAAAGTCCGAGAACTCTCTCTCGATTTTTCTCCACTGCGACCCATCGGCGGGGTGTCTCAACTTCCCGTCTTTCTTACGCTCTTCTTTGTGCAATCGCAACAACCTGGCATGCTCTTTGTTTCTGAACAGACGTTTCAACCGTGGTATTATAGGAGCATACCACATAACCTTAGCAGGAACCCTCTTCCTGGGGGGCTCGTCATCGCCCTCAACATCACCAGGGTCATCTTGTCTGATCTTATACCGCAGTGCAGTGCATACCGGGCATTTATCCATACTAGCTAAATACCCGTGCTTTGCAACGGGAAAACAAATAATTGTATAGGGTTGATGATATTACTTTTTTTCCAAGGTACAACATGTGGACAGATTTTTTCGATCTGGAGGCGCCATGCCGGCCTATTTCCCCTTATGAATCTGATTTTTTTTTTCCTTCGATTGGTAGGCGCCAACGTTTCAGCCTGGTACAAGGCTTTGGATTTGGTTTTGCAATTTTTATCAGGGCCTGGATGAAATGGCCGAGATTCGGTTTCTTGAAGATATTTTAGAAAATCTCGCATGAAAATGCAACCCAAAATTTGAAATCTGAGTCAAAGATCGAAATTAGTAGAATGACTTACAATTGACCAAATTTTATCCATAAAATTGAAATAAACCAGAACAAAAATCTAGCTATAACCGCTAGCACAATTCATCAAATAAGCATGGAAAGAAAACAACCATGTACATAAGCTAGCACAATCCAATCCCTGCATGCATTTCTGATCTTGAATGAATACAACACATACAAAATTACAGTTGCAGAAAAAACTGGTTCGCTAAGCCAGGAATACAATAGTTCGGGCTCAAGGACACAAGCATTCAGGCTCACGATTCACGTTGCCAAGCATGTGGAGTAAGACGAGTCACAAGCTCCTGCAACGTCGCATGCATCTGTCGCTGTGGTGCTGCAGCCCAGCAACGGCTGCCTCTGGCCGCGCTGGGTGTTGTTGCCGCCGCCGGCCCAGTTTACGCCCAAGTGTCGCAGCCTCACCTGAGACATGCCTTGAGCCTGGCCATTAGAACTGGAGGATGACTGCTGCCTCGCCGGCGATCTCCGGTGCGCGGGCGCATTCAGCGACGAAACACCTTATGCAGTTTCCCAAGGCGTCGGTGATGGGCGGGTCGAGGCAGGCAAGTACGTCGGCGAAGAACAGCAGATGCGTGTTATCTCCGCGCCGAGCCCCTTGGACCCAACGCCGTCCAGTCCGGCGCCGCCAGCGTCACCAAGGTCGAGATCGAGTTCAACCGTTCCCGCGATATCGCCTATCGCCGTTTCAGTGACCGGATGCCGTCGGCGCCGAGGTGGAACGTCCGACGTGCCGGCGGCCATCCTCAACACAGGGCTCGTCAGATGACGCTCCCTCTAGCCCACCTGCAATGCATGCGTTTACTTGCTTGGTATGGACATAAGGTAATACCTAATGGAGTATTGTGCAGCACGTACAACGGGTAGATTGGGCGCCATGATCTTGAGCCACTCCCGGGCGACCTCGTCGGTTCGAGGGTAGTGTAGTGGACGGCGTCATGGCAGTCGTATGTCGGTGGATCGAGGCTCACGAACGCTGGCATGTCGTGTGCCTCATCTTATGCGAGCAGGCACACAGCCACCGCGTCGGCGTCGGCGTCGGAGCAGTCGACGACGAGGTCGCCGGTCCCCGCCTCGTACTCGAGCCTCTCGGCCAAGGGCAGGTAGTGCGTCGGCTTATCGGCGAGCGCAGCCTTGAGCCGTGAGACCAACTCATCGTCCCTCTTCGCCTGCGTGCTATGGGTGATGGGAACTGGGAAGGTAGTTCTGCCGCGTTGTACAGGACGTGAGCGTATTCTTTGCCTCGAGCAGTTGGAGTCGTGCGTAGTGGGTCGCCCCGTTAGTTTTTTTTCCGCTGGTTGTGCGGGGATGGCAAGCCGGATGGGGCAAGGGAGGGGGAGGAGGACGTACCACCATCACCACCGGCTCCGCTTTAAGGAATAGTAAAGATTCTCGTACTCCTCACCACGGTACAGGATGCAGTCATTAATGCATGCATGTATCTTCTGCACATCTAATCTTAGAGGGCAGATAGCCTTCTTTGCTTCGTATGTAGTCTCGGACAATTCGTTATCCTTTGGAAGCTTCGGCTTCATTATTTTCAGTAACTTCTCAAATCCCTTGTCAGATAAACCAGTCTCTGCCTTCCATTTCAGCAGTTTCAGTGTGGTACCGAGCTTTGTGCTGCCATCTTCGCAATTTGGGTACAACAACTTTTTGTGATCCTCTAGCATGGCCTCCAACTTTAGCTTCTCCTTTTCTGTATCGCATTCTCGCTTTGCATCAGAAATGACCCGACCAAGACCATCAGCGGGCTCATCTGATGCCCGTTGTTCACCTCCTTCTTCTTCATTGTCTTCCATTGCAGTATCACCGTATTCTTCAGGGAACATAGGATAGTTGTCATCATCCTCTTCTTCTTCTTCTTCATTCTCTTCCATCCTAACCCCTCTTTCTCCGTGCTTGGTCCAACAATTATAGCTGGGCATGAAACCTCTCCGAAGCACGTGGCCTTGAATGGTTTTCGAGTTAGAGTACTCCCTGACGTTCCGACAGTCAACACATGGATAAGGCATAAAATTATCCACTTTGTTTGCCTCAGCCACATCGATAAATTTATGCAGGCCTGCAATAAAATCGGAACTGCGTCGTTCGCCGTACATCCATCGCTTCCGTGCATCCATCTGCATCATATAATTAAGTTTATCAAATACCATTACAATAACATCTTGAATAGTGAAATGTTCACCGTACATCGACGCATGCAATATTTTTGTATCAATTACAGATGAAAAGGATAAGGTTGCTAACCTCGGTCGAGGATATCATTTTGTGTGAACTTAAGTGTGGCTCGGGCATTTCATCGAACACATCTTGTGCGTAGCAAAGGAAAAAAATAGCACCCACTTCCCACACATCCAAGCAGAATAAAAAACAGAGGAAAAAAGCTGGCTGGGAGGGTTACTTATAGGCAGGGAAGGGGTATTAGTCCTGGTTCGAGACACGAACCGGGACTAAAGCTCCGCGGCACGCCACATGTCCGACTCTGGAGCTTTAGTCCCGGTTCGTGCCACGAACCGGGACTAATGTCCCCAACCGAACCGGGACCAATGGTCCACGGACCCCTGGCAGCTCGAACCGGGACCAATGCCTGACATTGGTCCCGGTTTTTCCCTGAACCGGGGCTAATGCAAAATTGGGCTCCGGACGAAAGCCTCATTTTCTACTAGTGCTCTTTCCTCATTCATTGTCGTGCCACATAAGATTCTTGTCAATATGTTATGCATAATACTAGTTATGATACCCCACTATGGCTAGTCTTAGAAGGCGAACCCAAATCGAAATATAATGCATACGGTGAGCGAATTCACCGGCGACGAAGATGTTCACCTTGTTGCCTAGTCGGGTTACAGTAGAGAAGGTCTATGCGTCGGCTTCGTGGGCAGCCGGGCTGGTTCGATTGTAGGGCAGTAGCAGAAAGAAGTACACATTGCCCCACACGGCCATATATTTCATCCTTTTCGAATTAGTTGACATATATTTATCTATATTTTGATGTATTTAGTCATATTTTAGTGTCTAAATTCATAGGTGATAAATGTGTGCCAACTAATTTATAACGGAGAGAGTAGCACTGTCCCTGTAAATTAACCAAATACGCTTAAAAAGAAGTACACACACCCCAAATGAGTTCCGGAAAAAAAGACGCCGCACCTGTCACGAGGGTCGGTTTTGTCCATGTATTTTAACCAAATACACTTGTAAAATTGCATGGACCTATTTAAATCCTCCTAAATATCCGACGCATCTTCGTTGACATGCTAGAGTTTTTACGGGTCAAAAATTTATAAGACATTCCAAGCGGGTCCTAAACATCTAAGTTTTACAAAATCAGGCAATTGACTTAGGAGAAGGAGTGTCGAGCGACGTTTCGCATAACTGAGATGGCAACCAACACAACTCAATTATAGCTAATAAACATTTTAAATTTGAATACAGAGCGGGCCAAATCAGGCCCGCTTCGCATCTCTACTCCTAGCCAATTCCAGATGATTTTCTTGTGCCGTATTGATTTACGATGGGAGTAGAATAGTTGATGTGGGCCTACCCTTTGGGTGCCCCTCCATGAGGACACCTGGTGCACGTATAAGATAAGGCCCAACAGCAAGCCTGCCAGAAGACCGCGACCAAGGCCCACGAAGGGGGCCCAACAAGGAGAAGTACGCTCCAAGGCAAGCGAAGCCTATGTCGGTAGAGACCTACCTCACCTGTAAACCTGATCGGATGCGAACTACCGAGACCCAGCCTCCTACATAAAGGCTGGGAGGGCCGCCGATCTAGGTCACACAATACTCATACCACCAAAACCCTAACGAGATCGCCATCTCGCCGGGACGCCATTGTAGCTCTTTGTACACCTCATACATCAATAACCAGATAAGAAGGAAGTAGGGTGTTACCCTCCAGGGGCCTGAACCTGGGTAAAACCTCGCTTGTCAGCTGTCGATACTACCAGCGCTACCAAATCTCTTCCCCCAATCTCAACCCTAGGTACCGAACCATGGGATTTGCTGTGATACCCCCACGTCAATAGTCAAAGATGTGTACTTATTTGTTTCCCCTTACACGACTCTCTAGCCCGTCCGCCGCCGCTACCGAGCGCTGCCCCACCCATAGAATTGTTGTGCGGACAATTTATAGTTGGGCCATGATTAAATTTGAAGGATCAGAGGGGGGTGGGATGAATAGGCGACTACAAACTTTATTCGTTGATTTTGCAGATAATTACAGATAAATAGGGTGTACCTAAATACAACTAGATTAACAATCCTAAATGATACGATAAACAATACAAGTAAGTTAAGTAATGATTGAATTAACTGCAAGCGGAGGGAGACGATGTCTCCTTGATTAGTCCTTGTATAGGTTACCATTCACCTAGTCTTTGCTATGATTGGAACTAATCCCTACTAGTAAATTGGCACGTGCAATGCACGTGTAATATTAGGACGAATCTGCACTAACCAACTAAGAGATATAATCTCATTGTCCAAGTAAAGTCCCAAGAAAAATCCCGAATTGAATCCAAAATTGACGGGTTAATGTGAGCTTATCCATGTGGTTAGGCGCTCTTCAAATAGGAATCCATTTTCTAACTGGCTTTCGGCTCCTCATTGCCTTTGTCTCTAATCCCCTTCGGGACCGGATTCTTAGTCAGCGATCACTGACACATGCTCAAAATTCAAGTGAACTGGCATTTTTTAGGAAAAAATTATATCCCAATATGCCTGACCAAATATTGTACAAAATCAATTACTCTGACCTTGATTGTTTTTAGATAACCTTTATTTGGGTGGTTTTGTTTGTCTCGGAGGAGAGCCATCAGTCACCTCATCCTACCCTCATCCTGCAACTATGTTTTCCTCCTCCTCGTGGCATGTCCATAGCCGCCAAGCCCGCAAAAACCACCATGGACCAGTCAAAAACACTATGAGAGACCAAAGACATGTTCAAATTTGTAGGACAAAAGCATCTGGTATAAAAGCATGCTTACTACAGAAGTTACTAACAAACCAAAGTTTAACACGTTCTTTCTTATCTATAAGAACAACATAACAAGACTCTATAATAGAGGATATTGAAAAATCATATGAAAGATCAAAAGTCTCTGAAGTTTAAACATAACGATTATTAGCATGAAATGAGTCGGTTTTCAGCACTATCTTTCATTCCATGTCTAACGGAGAACTTCACAAAATGTGTATTCCAGGTTGAATACAAAACCAATATCTGTATCGGGAAAATATATCCCATCAATAGGAGACTGTTGGCAGTAGGATTTAACTGGTCCCCATTCTAAATATAAAGGTCTATCACAAACAGATTTACCAATATGTCGCTTTTCCTTATACATCTACGTATACAAAAAAGCAACAAAAACAAAGAAATATCCATGCTCGGGAACATCCGGTCTTTCCCAAACGCATTATAAAATCGTTAGCTGACCTTAAGAAGGTTGGTACATTAATGAATCATCAGCAGTTTGGTGTGCACTTCAAGCAACTTCAATTTTACAAAAGATGTATAGTGCTAACAATCTTCTACTATACTAATCCATACAGCAGATAAGAACTACATTCTTCTTTTTTTGAGGAAACTACGGCGGGCATGAAGCCGGGCTGAACCACTTTATAGAACCAAAGCAAAAAACCAAGTCTGTACAAAGGCAAAGCCCTAGAACATAAAATCACAAAGGGAAAAAGCTAAGCTGTACAAGCTATAGCAAACATAAGAACTATATTCTTGTTCAATGAATGAAGATATATGGGGGGCAGATAACCCCCGACGTTGGAATTGGAATAGCAATTTTTTCCCCATCCAAAGAAAAGTTTCTGGTACCCATCAGAAGTAACACTGCAGACCAGCACCAAAAAGAAGAAACCAACAAAGTGCAGCAGTAACCATGCAAAGGTCTGAATGTTCCCTCCATCGATTCAAAGATTACCTGATTGATTTGTCAACTGCAAGGTATTCAGTGCACAATGTTAAACCGTTGTCTGATAATATGAGGAAATTTCCTCCGCGTGGAAGAAGAGTCGCATCGGCCATGGCTATAGTAGATCATTCACCTGCCTGATTTGCGTAGATAGGAACTTGGGCTGAAGGCATTTCGAGAGTTTGAGAGGAAGCGGCAGCGACGGTAACTGCTCCGGCGCGGCGAGGACAACCATCCTTGGCGGCGACAGGGTATCCAAATGTTAGCACGGCAGGTGGTTCTGTCTCCCGTCATAGCCACAACGGTCGTCCGGGGTGGAGGCAGTATCGGATCCGGGCACGACAACGAACATCATCCTCATTGGTGTCTCTTCTCGAGGATGCGGTGGCGCCCGTGGGTGGGATCGCGCATGGATGCGGCTAGCAAGGACGGTGGGAGACGGTGCATGGCATCACGGGAAAACGGCGGCGGGCGTGATGGACGCAGGGAAGCGCGTTTGCGTCGGAGATCGGGGCATGGCTGCGATTTGAGTGGCGGCGTCGTGCAGCGTGGCGATGTTACAAGGGGAAGTCGACGTGCGTGAGGTCAGATTGAGCGTTCGGCTGACGGACAATGTGTTTTAGCGCTAAAGGCGGGTGGTAACAGGGCCGTTAGATGTTGACTAGATGGCTGTGATTTGCTGGATCTGCCCCCTTCTCTCTCTTTTTATATTGGTATAGATATAGATTAGATAAAGGCAGGTGGTAATGGAGCCGTTAGATGTTGACTGGATGGCTGTGATTTGTTGGATCTGCCCCCTTCTCTCTCTTTTTATATTGGTATATAGATGTACAAAACTTGTAAACTTTTCCAATTAAGTAGTATATTTCAAAATACAAACTGCACTAGGACTAGTATCCAACTCTACCACGTAGTGATTAGAACAGGACACCACTACTACCACGTACTCTGCATGCAAGCTGACGGGATATACTAATACACAAGACAAATGTTTGGCAAGACATTGAAAAGTCACTTTACCTCCCAAGCACCGGTGTTCTCTCTGTTCAAATTTTTTTTAAACAAATATTCAAAAGTTTCACAAAATCTGAAAAAAAATCCAGCATGTTCTCGATCAATGGTGTGACTGCAAAATCACAATGCGAAATCTTTTGTATTTGGTCTACATAAAAATAACAAAATTTGAAACAACTGTACACAAATCTGTACATTTCTCATTTTGTGTCAACCTACAATGCAAAATATTTGCACGCATGTAGAATACAACATTGAGAACACGTATGATTTTTTCGGATTTTTTTGAAACTTTTAAAATTTCGTTCCAATTGTTTAAAACAGAGGGACCATGGAGCCCGTGAGCAAGAAATCTTCATAATTTCAACCTTTTTTTTTTTGAAATTTGAAATGAATCACAGTTCTAATTTTTTTAGAAGACATATTCGCAAGTTACAAAATAGTTGTTGTCGAAGAAGTCGAGTTAGTCGTCAGTGTTACAATCATATATATTGTAGTGGTTCGATCTGGCTATGTCCATCCATACATCTACGTTTTGTACGGGTATTCACAGATGGCGCGTTCATGCATATCCTGTCAATACGGATGGTCTACCCAAGTGTGTCACTTGATTGAAGATAAAGTGCAAAACACAATACAGTGTGTATGTGGCCGTGGATTTGCTGCCACTTTGCACCGCACCCAGTAAAACAGGCACATAGACCGTTAGACTTGTGTGCTAGCGAGTCGCATCCGTGGTGCACACTACTAGCATGGGCATTTTCACCTCATTGTGGCTATATATAGAGGTTCTCGATTGCTCAAAGAAGCCATCCAGAGCGCTGCAACCTGCAAGCTTCTTCTACACCCATACATATACTCTCACATATAGGTTGCTGGTAAATTTGCGAGCCCGAGCCAAAATGGTACGTGTTCTTTCCTCTCATGGAGGTGTTTTTTTCCAGTTCTAGTGTAGTAATTAAATTGATGGTGTACTTGTTGATTAATTCAGAGCAAGACTGTGAAGATTGGGCCATGGGGTGGAGCCGGCGGCGATGAGAGAAATGTCCAGGCGACGCCCTGCCGGTTGGCTAGCGTGACCATCTATAGCGGAGAAGGAATTGACGGGATTTCCTTCTCCTACGTGGGCAGCGATTACATTCAGTACACCGAGGGCCCGTGGGGTCGCACTCTCAACACCGAAAGCACGGTACGTGAAATTATTTTTCGTTTCGTAATTCCTCTAGTAAAACAATTATTGCTTTATTTATTTGGGGCAATATACCCAAACCCGACGGCCACCTAGCTTGCTAGGGTTATGCAAATGCTTAGACTATCCACTATGGAGGTAATAATATATACTAATAACATCTGCATGTTACTATTCTATTTTAGTCTCCATTGTGAGCAGTCTTAGATACCTACATACCTCTTAATTACTACACATATATTTCATGCAGATCACCTTCGACCCTACGGACTATGTCACGGAAATCTCGGGGACGTTTGGTATAGCATATGACAACAACATCGTTACGTCTCTTAAAATTGCCACCTTCAACGACAAAGATCCCGTAACATACGGTACACCGAACGGAACTCCTTTCCAGATCCCGGTGCTTGATGGGGGTAGGGTCGTCGGCTTCTTCGGACGCTCTGGCGACTTGCTGGATGCGATTGGGGTATACGTCATTCCATGAATGGCCACCTACTCACTGGAGGATTGAAGGAGTATACGTTTCGCACATGCTTGTTAGTTGTTACCAACTTGTTGTGTGTTTCATGTTTTCATGTCGTTGCAGTTTACTTTTACTACTATTTCTTTCGTAAAGTGCTTTGCATATGTGCGTGAGTACTATGTGTGACGGCACGATCCAAGTCGTGGGATGACACGACAAGTGTGTGAATCGTGGTGTATGTCATCTGGTTGGTTAGCAAGTATGAATAAAGGAAAACAATCCAATTCTATCATTGGATCTGGGTTAATTTGTGGTGCAGCTTGCGAAACATCAGTCTCAGCGCCACCATTGGTCCGCAAAAGTAGTTACTCTCATGCTCACTGGCGGAGCTACATTGGTCCACCATTGGGCCACCAAGCTCTGAAACACTTTCTCTGGCCAGTGGACACATCACATGTATCAATTTCCAAGAGGAAAAAACCTCACTGTTGAGCTTGTTCCTTGTGATCATACCCCTCTCCAACAGGAAAAAGCTCACTGTTGAGCTTGTGGTTTGAGAGGAAGTAGTCCTTTTAGTCTACTAGGATTGCCAGTTTATTTTCCTGCACAAAAACCTGATACTTTGTTTGTTGTTGTTCCATTATCACCATGATGATAGTGGAACCAGACCCTGCTATATGGAAAAAAAAAAAAATCAATTTCCAACTTTTCAAGATGTGCAAAATATATATAGTCCCACGATCGAATAGTGCAAAGAATGAGTTGGAGGCTTGGAGCATCTTAACTCGTAAATATAAGAGGGGATTTCTTATTCCGTTTCTCCAATTCTCCTAGTCACTATCTAAAGCTAAAGCTTGATGTAAATGTTACTCGCCGTCGTGGGAAGAAGAGCGAGAACCAGGCGGCACAAGAGACACACGGATAAGCTTTTCTTTCGCTGTTTTCGAGGAAGTACACGCTGACTCTACACAGCCGAAATTCCTCCCCCGTTTCCCGGCGGAGGACTCGATCAGATTCTTTCCGGTCGACGCTGCCTGCCAGCCAATCGACGAAGCTTCTTCTGTGACGCCTTCCGCGCCCACAGCACGCGTCCGTAGCGCGTAGCCTATTCGTTGTTAAAGTACGTAGGACAAGTGCTACTGGTTTCATGCATGCAGACGACCGAGGGAGGAGAAGCCTTCAAATTAAGCGGAGGGGGCGAATAAATCGCAGCAAAGGTAGGTCCGCGCGAACCGGTATTTTCCCGCGCGTAGCTTCCTCGAAGCTTCACTTCCTTCCTTCCCTCCTCCGATCCAATGCCATGACCCTTATAATTCCCTCTCCGGTCGGCCGGCCGTCTTCCCTTCCACCACCACCCCGCACTTTCCTTTCTCCCTACGCGCTAGCTCCTGGTCCATCCTTTTGCGAGACCATGAAACTTGCCAATTTCTTCGGTGCCTCCTCTTCTTCTTCTTCCAAGAAGGAGACGTCCAGGAAGGGCAAGGCATCGGGAAAGAGCGCCAAGAGCTGCTCCTTCGGCTCCACCGCGTCGTCGTTGGCGTCTGATGAATCCGTCACAACGCCTAGGACCGTCCTGCCTCCGTCGCCGTCCGGATCCGGCTCCGGCACGGCGAAGAAACCGGCGGCGACGGTCGCCGTGACGCGGCGGGAGCTGGAGGTGGCGCTGCGGAGCGTCGTGTCCACGGAGGAGGAGCTGGCCGCGATGCTCGCCGAGGCGGAGTCCGGGATCGCGCTGGAGGCGGTCGCAGCGGCGGCCGCGGACGAGGGCGAGCTGAGGGACATCTTCAAGGTGTTCGACGCCGACGGGGACGGGAGGATCTCGGCCGAGGAGCTCGGCGCCGTGCTGTCCTCGCTCGGCGACGACCGGTGCTCCGTCGAGGACTGCCGCCGCATGATCGGGGGCGTGGACACCGACGGCGACGGCTTCGTCTGCTTCGAAGAGTTCACGCGCATGATGATGCATGTGCCGTGAATTAAGGGTGCTACCTGGGTCCGTTTGGTTTAGCTTTTAAAACCAACTTCTGCGGTGGAAAAGTAAAAGCTGAACCAAAGGGGTTAATTTTCACAGCTGATTCTCCAAAAGCAGCAGCTTCGCGTAGTACAATTTTCGCAGCAGGTCGGACCCTGCTTCCATCGCGTTGAGAATCAACTATTCGGTGGAAATTACCCACTGCCACCGGTAAGTCGTACCGGTTGGGACTTCCCGGCCGCCGTGGTGAAGCATTGATTCACACTATGCAGTCCACGATTGAAGCATGCCTAATATTTCTCTCCAGTATTTAAATTGGATCCGCACATTAGGATGTAGAGACGTGCGTATATAGGATTGTTGGTGTCACTCGTCAGCTGATGTGTATAATTGTACAAGGACTAGTCATGCATACTGTACAACTGAATCATCTGTGAGGTCTGGACAGATCTGAAAGTGGCCAGAGGAGTTCCATCGCGACTCCGGCAAGGTCCGGCATGTCTTCCCCTATCTCCGACGAGGTTTCGGTGAATTCCGACCAACTCCGACGAGGGTCCGGCGATATCAAGGTGGCCGGAGGCGGTCCGGCGCAACTCTGGCAGTGTCCAGCGTGTCTCCCCTATCTCCGGCAAGGCTTCGGCGAGGTCCGACCAACTCCGACGAGGGTCCGGCGATATCAAGGTGGCCGGAGACGGTCCGGCGTGGTGGATCGGCGAGGCGCTAGAAATTCCGGCCGACGGCTCTCCCACGGTCTTAGGTATATTACAGATGATTCTCATAAAATTCACAGTTTCACAGTCGTTTCAGCCAAACGACTTTCAGCTTTGCCACAGTTCTCATCTTACAGCTGATTTTTCACAGTTCACAGTTCACAGCAGCTTTTTTGGAATCCACAGCTGAACCAAACACACCAAGTAACTTATCGCTATTCGTTCGTTTGTTTATGTTTTGTAACTGTAGGATTTTGGAGTGAATCAGGATTTGTTCTTGATTTGCCATGTGATGTGAGTCTACGGATGGTGATGAATTCTTGATCTGTCTCCACAGATACTCGTACGTTAATAGGCTATACTGAAAATTCTCGAAAAATTCAGCATATTGTGGTAGTATAGTAGTGTTTGACATGTAAAGTTTCACCTTGATATGTTTTGTCGTTTGGGAAAACTAGTTAACGTGCACGTGCAATGCACGATTCCAGACTACTATAAAATTTATGGAAGTATAAAATAAAAAATATCGCGGTTGCCTTTCTCCTAAAAGATAATTTAGACTCCAATGCGACTGAAGCAAGATTCTGTATTTGAGTTTAATCCTACAAACCTAATTTCCGGCTATTAAGCAAGCAGATCAACGCTTATGTTAACCAACGTAGCAGAAATGTGATTGAAACTGGTTGTCTAAGCAACGAACATGAGAACAAAACTTGGATGCATAACATTTATTGTATTCAGCCAATGTTTTTAAAAAATTATTAAATTTGCAAATAGCAATTGACATTGTTTACATCAAAAAGTAATCGATAGAACCATGGGTATTTTTCCCTTGCCGACACTCAAATGGGTAAAATCACCTTGGAGTTCCATTAGGTGTAGAATTATGGAAAATCCAAACAACATGTATGTCACAGGATTTCTGTGCAAACCAAACTATCATATTCAATTTTAGAACAGGACTAACCAAGAAAGTGAAGCAATGAGAACTCATACAGGTTTATCAATTCATCAACAAACCCATTTAGCGTCTGTTTTGCAAAAAAATACTTATCATCAGATATCACTACTTATCATCTATTGTATAACTTCTGATTTTGAGCATCAAGCCACCATTCGGTTGTACTGACCAACAAGGCTGAAAACATTCCTTAAGAAGTCACCTTTGTTGGTTGGTTTGAGATAGCTTATCACGTGTGCCACGCCGATTCCCTTAAGCAGTCAGCTGAAAACAGTTTTGGATAGAAGTATTAAAATGCAGCAAAATGCCCAGAACAATCATTGGTGGTTATTCACAAGATGAAGAAATAAGAAAGCACAAAGGCACCAGCCCTGGCAATTTTTTTTGCATGAGATGGTGTGACAAACTGATGGCGAAAAAGCATGGTGGCAAATCAAAGATGTTACATAATTTTGACAAAGGATTATTGTCACAACATATTGGTAAAAGTAATGTGGATCACCGTAAGGGTGTTACCTACCGATCTAAGTAACTTATCGCTGTTCGTTCGTTTGTTTATTTTTTTTGCAACTGTAGTATTTTGGAGTGAATCAGGATTTGTTCTTGATTTGCCATGTGATGTGAGCCTACGGATGGTGATGAATTCGTGATCTGTCTCCACAGATACTCGTACGTTAATAGGCTATACTGAAAATTCTCGAAAAATTCAGCATATTGTGGTAGTATAGTAGTGTTTGACATGTAAAGTTTCACCTTGATATGTTTTGTCGTTTGGGAAAATTAGTCGATTTGCCGGAAAAAGAACTAAACGGGAAAAATATTGAGCGAAAACGCCACACCTCAGAGCGATCATCTTAACACTCATAATCATACATATCGAGATTGTACAATCTGAATCCAATATCGCACAATCTACACAACAAAAAAAGGTAAGATCTAAAACATTGCCGAGAAAGCCAAAAATCAGGGGACTTAGATGTCGGTAGTGAACTTGGCACTTCAAACGGATGGCTTCGCTGGGCGCCAGCCCGCCAAGTCGAGCTCGGGGAGCGTCAGGGCCATAGATGGTCAGGATGAATGAGGAAGACACCACGACGCTCAAAAGTTGGCGCACAAAGTCCCAACATAGCGCACCAACTGTCGGTTTTTGTATCCGACTAGTGAATTATGTATAGAGGTTCAAATACCACACAGGGGGCCAAACGAACCATTGTGGAGTACAGGCCACACCGAGATCGCCGAACATGGATTCTATGGGATACTTAATGTAAAACGACTCAGATCAGATCTAGACTATCTTGTAAGACTTTAGCATAGAAGCAAGCATGTGTAAACCTGTTCGGCACCCGGTAATTCTATTTCCTGCCAAATATATCAGGGGAATGGGAGCCGCCGGATGATACACTACATGATAACCCTCACACTCATTATTATCATTCACCCACCATAAGCGTGATCGGGGCATACCTCAAAAGTCCAGAGCATACGACGGATAACATAAGCCGCCAAAAACGGGATGTAGAGTCTTTACTGGACATTGTTCGTCGGGGCATGAACCTTTATAAATCTGTGTCTACCATGTGCTATACTATCCCAATCTCCGAGCATGACCCCTCCAAAAGTGTGCCGCCCAAATAATATATAGTAGATATATTATATTATGAAATATATCTTATGGTGGGTCTATCGACATTGCACTTAGTCAAAGTTAAATTTATTTGACTTTTGACTGAATTTATATGTGTATTTGTAGACGAGTAGTACATGTGAATATTTGTTTAGATGTATATAAGCATTTATAGTACAACGGACATACTTATTTACTTGGAGCTCACATGTTACACGAATCGTGATTCAAATTTAATGTTTAGTGAGTTGCAACCCATACCTAACTGAAAAAAAAGTTGTAACCCACTAGCAACTCAAAATCTCAATTGCAACCCACTTACACGAATCACGACGTAATGTATGGATAGGAAGTTGCAATCCATGTGTAACTAAAATATTCAATTGTAACTCACTTACAACTCATAAATCACACAAACCACTATGCATATCTAAAGACTAGGAAGGCGACTGAGATTTAGTTAATATCCATACGTATGAGAACCGGCATTTCCGTATTTATTTAGCTGGTTTATTAAATTTGAATATAAGATTTTAAGTTTGTACAAAACCTGTACATGTTAATGGCAGCACCGGATGCAGCGCATGTAGAAAATACTAGGGGACTAAGCGCGGCTTTGCCGCTCCCGTGGGCTAATTTTTTTTTTGAATTTTTCGTTTGCAAAACTGCTGAAGTGGATAAAACGTCTGCATTTCGGAAATTATTCCTGTTTTCGTATAGTTTAACATATTTGAGTTCCTTTTGGCGTCTACGAAATATGCAAATTTGGAAGGCCCGTGGAAATTTGAAATTTGAATTTTTGTCGTGCATATTTATTTTCCTTTCCCTATGGAAATTTGGTATATTTGTCATTTTATTTTGTGGGTATAGTTGAAATTTTTTGGTTTGCATTATTTGGAGTTTTTGCGAAATTATATGGAAATTTGGATTCTAATTATGTTCTTTTGTGGCCATGTTTGAATTTTTTACTTTGCATTATTTGGGATTATTTTAAATCACATGGAAAGTTGGCATATTTGTCATTTTTTTGTGAACATATTTGGAGTTGGCAGGTTGCATTATTTGAAATTATGTGAAAATCATATTTATTTTCTTTAGTGGCCATATTTGAATTTTTTAGGTTGCATTATTTAGAATTTTTCAGTATCGTATGGAAAATTGGATAAGCAATTAGTTTTGTTTTGCGATCATATTATTTTTCCATATTATTTGGATGGATATTTTCGAAGATATTAATTTTGCATTTTTTATCATTTTATGGAATGAATTTGGAGTTCTTTCAAATATTTACCGTGTTGAAATATTCAAATATGTTTGCACTATGCCGTAAGTAGTTAGTTTTTTTTTTTGATCATTTTGGCATTTTTTTCATTTTTTTTGGGATTATTTAGAGTGTTTGTGAAATTGTATGGAAATTTGGATCTATTTATTTTCTTTTGTGGCCATGTTTGACATTTTTACTTTGCATTATTTGGGATTATTTCAAATCACATGGAAAGTTGGCATGTTTGTCATTTTTTTTGTGTGAACATATTTGGAATTAGCAGGTTGCATTATTTGAAATTATGTGGAAATCATATTTATTTTCTTTGGTGGCCATATTTGAATTTTTTAGCTTGCATTATTTAGAATTTTTCAATGTTGTATGGGAAATTGGATAAGCAATTTGTTTTATTTTGCAATCATATTATTTTTCCATATTATTTGAATGGATATTTTCTTTTTTTCGAATATGTTTTTTAAAAAATCGTGTTGAAATATGAGTATTATTTGAATTCGGAAAGTTTGTGCTTAGAAGATTGTTGAGTTTGTGAAAATTTGACGTATTGAAATGTATTTATGTTTGTATTATTTTAATGTTTGCGAAAAATGGTCAGATTTGGAAGACATTTGAAATTCTGGAATATGTAAATTTGAAATTTGAGTTGAAATGCTCAAATATAGATTTTAGGAACTGAATAATTTGAAATTTATTGAAATCTGAATTGTGTTTTACTGTTTACGGAATGAGCAGGGTTGGAAGTCGTATGACACGTCAAAATATTTGAATTTGTAATTTGGGTTTGAATGCTGAAATATGATTGTTTTTTCCCTGTATAAATGTAGGATAATTTGAACTTTGAAAATTTATTTGTTTTGTGTGAAAATAGTTGACAATTTTTTCCCTAGCATTTTGATATATTTTTATATTTTGTTTGCGTGTAATTTAAAATTTGCAAGTTTTGCAATCATTTTGATAATGTTGCAAAGTATATGTAATGATTATTTTGATTGTTACATATTTGAATTTTCGAAACTTATTTGTTTTGTGTGGAAAATAGTTGACAATTTTTTTCGATGGCATTTTGATATATTTTATATATTTTGTTTGTGTGTATGTTAAAATTTCAAGGTTTAGTATATGTAATGATTATTTTAATTGTTACATAAATTTTAAATTTGGTCAGAATATATTTTAAATTTGGTCTGAATTGAATTTGAAATGAATTTGGAAAGTTGCAAAAGTTTTGGAAATTAGGAAAAGAAAACAAAAAGGTGGAAAAAAAAGATTATTTTGGTTGTTATATATTTGAATTTTCAAAACTTATTTGTTCATCTAAAAATTATTGGTTTGCATTATTTAAAATTATCCAAAAATCATATGGATAGTTTTGGGTTTTTTTTTTCAAGAAACCAAAAAATGTGGACATTTTTTAATTATTGGTTTGCATTATGTAGATTTTTTTTCCCATATCTTAGACCACTAATAGTTTATGTCTATATGTTTCTTATGCTTGGAGGCGTGATGCCATTCCAATTCGACTGCATGGAAAAATATGTGGTGCCAAAATTGATTTGTGTCTATATGTTTCCTAAAATACACCGATGTTGGACGGTGTGTTATTGCATTGCTGCAATATTTCACTTCTTTTTCTTATGTAATGGTACTCTGTAGTAGTTTCAGCGCATGGTGCAGGAGGCGTCCATTGCCCTGGTAATCAATTGGAGTGGATTTTAACTGTTATATCTCCATCGTATGGATGGTTTATTTATTTTAAATCATCATGAGAATTTCTAGGTGTGAGATTATGTGGATTGTCATTAGATAGGTCAGATTAAAAGCATATGAATCGTGAAAAAAATCTACATAGACTAAAAGTTGAAGAGTATAAGTTGTAGAAAAGCTAACCTTCTCAAATTAGATATGCGGACGAATCGTTAATTGTTAGTTACTTCTGTCCTCTCCACCAATAGATGCTGCGTACCTACATTGGTACACATGATAATTAGCTCCAGTAAATATATGTGCTATTTCCGAGTGAAAGAACATAATACTCTGAGTATAGTAGCATTAAAGATATTTCCTTCGATACTACTCTCTCTGTTTTTATTTAACTTGGGTTTTAGGTTTTGTCAAACACAAACTTTACCAAGTTTTCACCGAATATCTAGAAAACAATATCGACATCTACAATATTAAATTTGTGCTATTGGGATCATCATAAAGTATATTTTATATTATATATTTTTTTATTCTTGATGTTTACTTTTTTTTCCTATATTCTTGGTCAAAGTTGATAAAGTTTGATTTTGACTAAAATCATAACGCGGAGTAATTAAAAACGGAGGGATTACATAGTGGCATATTATTGTTACAGTTATCTTTTCAAGTTTGCTGCAAGTAAATTATGACAGATACATAGCTATTTATTAGGTGCATCACAACATATTGCTTAGTTCATAATGAAAAGCTGTACGTGCTTTTGCACATGCACGTGACACCATAAATCGCTGAAATCACACTACAATACACTACAATACTATGTAAAGAATTAATTGAACAGTGTAACAAATTAGTTACCAAGATTGGACAGATCCAAGGTTGAGCGGGCAGACATGCATGCAACGGTATGCAAAAGCAATGATCGGATGATCGTTTAATCACCTGAGATGCATGCAGTTTAATCACCTGAGATTTATTCGGTGGATATAGGCAAACTGGGTGACGCAGCTGCGAGGCTATCCAGCATCTTCCGAATCTGATTATAAAATAGGAGTAAAAAGAGATGACTGCACAATGGAGATTAGAATACAGCACTCGTGTGTACTGTGTAGAGGAAGGCAAAAATTAAATTCCCTACTGCCGTCTCACGCGGCGGCGCATCGCGCATGGAAAGACGGAAGTGATCTTTGCCGGCTTTCCGTGTCAACTCAACTCATGGATACTTGCCGGCTTTTCTCCACCGTCTCCCGCGCCTCCACCGCAGCACGGAAAGGCGGAAGGCGGAGGCGGCTTGGAGAGGCGGCACGGAAAGGCGGCACGGGAGACGGCAACGGGGAGGCGAACGCGGCGCTGGGAGGCGGAATTGGAGGGCGGAAATGCGGAAGCCCAAAGGCGGAAACTTAAGCCAGAAATGGGAGGCGGAAACTTAAGGCGGAGGCGAGGGAGACCAGGCACGGCCGAGGCGGAGAAGACGCAGGGGAGCTCGGGCGTCGATTTTTTTTTTCCAAAATTATGTGGATATTCTTTGGACTTTAAAAAAAAAAATGAAAAAAATCTGACAGGTGGGCCCCTGTGACGTCGTGCTGACGTCACAGGGGCAGATCTGGCCGTGGTCGCCGGCGACGCTCCGGCGCGTTCCAGGACGCGCGCCTGGGCGCGTCGGACGCGGCTCGTTGCGCCGCGCCTGGGGGTGGCGGCGCCACCCCGAAATGGTTGCCGGAGGCCGCTCCGGCGAAGCGCGAACGCGGCGGCCGCCCGTGGCAACGGCGGCGGCGATTCCGCGGCGCACGCAGCGCCGCAGGACGCACGGGTTGGAGAGGAGGCGGAGGAGACGACGGCGCATATCGCCGTGGGAAGGGATTTGGAAGGGGAGGTCCGTGGAGGCGGCGGAGCGCGACGGCGGCCGCCGGCGACACGTCGGTCGCGGGAGAGAGGGAGGGAGAGGGAGGCCTCGCTGGCATTTTTACGCGGAGCCCCTTCATGTTTTTGGTAATTGCAGTATAGCCCTTAGCGGGGGGGTGAACGTGAAATGTCCGTCGGATTCATGTGAATTTGCGAGAGTGGAAGGTTTTTTTTGCAAAATGACGCCGCGACCGGGTGGGCGACCGACTGCGCGCTGGGCGACCGGTGGGTGACCGGCTGACGTGTCGCGATGCGATTGGCTATAATTCGCCGTGAACAGTAACCGGGGGGTTTGGGGGCGACGTGGCCGCATCTCGACCGTACATCACGCGGATCGGACGGCCACGGTTTGCAGGCGATGTGGAGGGCTGGACAGGCCGCGGTTTTCACCAGCTTTTATATATAGTAGAATTTCGGACGGCACGTTCCTTTGTTGCCGCCAAGAATGGCAGATAACCTGGCAAGCAATTCCGCCCTAAAACTAGGTGAGTTAGGCCCGTTTTAAGCCCATTATAAGTGGGCTGCCATTCATCTGTAGAGAGCACAACCACCCTTTCTGGCACAGTGGCACGCACCGTCCGTCTCGTGTTCGTCGGCGGGGGCGGCACAGCCACCGTGAACCCGCTGCGTGTGAGGGAGGCGAAGGCGACGGCGAGGCGTGGGAGAGGACGCGGAGGGGGAATAAAGTAGCATAGACTTCTCGCTTACAAATCTCGACCAGCGAGCGGCGGAGCGCGCGCGTCTTCTCGCCTCCGGCCGGCAACCGCTACCGGTAATATTACCCTTGACCGCTTGCGTGCCCACCTCACCAGCCTGTGCTCGGCTTGTGACATGCGATGGATTTGATTAGGCCTCCGCGCTGCGCTAGGCGGTTGATCGAAGGCGGTGGAGGCGAAGCATTGCCCTGCAGAGTCCGTCATCCACGGCGGCGGCTGCGGCGGCGGTAGGGATGCGTATAAGTTCGTCGCGCTTGTTTTAGTTCGATTTCCTTCCCCCCACTGCAGTTGCTCCCTCCATTCGAACCAACTTCCGCGATTTTTTGCAGGGCTGCACATGAATTGAGCACGGGAGCAGAGGCATATCAGTTAGGGAAGCCAGCGAGTCGTGAATTGTGGTCATCCCCGGAGAGGTGCGACATTCCTTCCCCCAGATTTTGTGCACGTGCGCCCCTCTTCTGAATTGTTGGATTCGTGTCTATCGACAAACACGGGCATATGCTATTCTGTTCAGCTGTCGTCAGCTACTCGGCTACCTGAATCTTGTTTTATTCTGACGAAATAATTTGCAGCATGATCTCAACAAATTGCTTCTATTTTCAGTCTGACTATTACTGCAGATACTTGAGTTCTAGTCTAATGCTGCCGTAATGTGACGAAACCATGATGTGAGCCTTGATATTTCTAGTATACAAACCTCTGACAGTGCTCTTGCACAAAACCATACCAGCTAGTTACTGTCGACAATACTTAATACAGAGTACTTGCTAATTTCACTATGCCAGGAGTTTCGTGGCAATTTATATTAAACAATTAGAATCAACTTTCAGTAATGTGTGGAATTTTACTGTATGTTAGATATGATACATTTCTCTGTAATAAGTTAAAACATGTATCAACACAAGTCGTTGTTTACCAAAATGCTTGGAAAGTTAGGTGCAAAACCTTGCGAACATGAACTTTAAATTATCCGAGAAGCTAGAAACACCACAGGTGGTTATTTTCTGGTAAGTACACCTTACGAGAAGTAGTGTGCCATGTTAGGAACCACTAGTGATGATTTTGGGCATGTCCAGTTGTGCATGGTTGACTCGTGTATTTACTTTGCATGGACGGTTTCTTAGATGTTCTTCAGTAAGCAATGCCTACCTTTTCTCCTTCTTAAGCTCAAACGTGCTTTTTTTTAAACTTTTGTTGCATGCTCCTTTTATCGGTTCTTCCTGCCATATCATGTCAGGTATGTTAGTGAGAAGGTTCTTATTCATGTACAGATGCTGCATCACCACGACTATGAGAAACTTATGTAGTGATAAGCTTTTGTTCTTAAACCTGAACGTCGACTGTAGTTTACTTGAATTTCAAGACATAAGCCTGGACATATTCATGTATTTCGTACTCTCTTGGATGAGATGAAATCTTTACCACATATACTGAATGATGGCTGATATTTATAAGCATTCCTCAAGTTCTTCTAGAGGGGAAAAATATGGGGAGGCTCGACAACAAAATTTTATCTTATGTATGATTGATAATCAGTGATTACTGTTGAGTCGCTATGTACACTTACTGTGTTACCATTTTCTGATTTTTCATCCTTTCCATATATGATATATCAGTGACGATTGGCTTGCTTGGGGGTGAATTTTCTTTCAGAGGATAAAACCTTTAAATTTTCCGGTTATTAGTTTAAATGTAGCTTTATCTGTCCAATATATTTCTTCTTCATTTTTGTATTTCTCATTAAATAGTCAATCGGTGTACACCATTGTTTTTGTTTTTAGTTGGAATGTTTGTTGAAGAGATTGTAAAAGAGCATATCCAGGGTAGCGTCGGGGGTATCTACCCTGAGAAGGAGCAGTAACGACCATAAAATGTCTTGCTATTCGTGCACCACTTTGTGAATATCATTTGGCATCAACATATCAATTTTTCTATAATTACTTGAAATCGGTTATTATTAGTACTAACGTTCAGGAAGTTTATATATAGTGCATGTATTTGAATTTAAGGACTGGTTTCTGTTTGATGACAAAAAAATCAGTGCAGATTCTTTATTACATGCCATCACGAAGAAACTTTTCTTTTTTCTGTGGCAACCAGTTTTCATTTGAGCTATTATTTGATTGTTATTTGCTTATGTCATGCCAAATGATGGATATAAAGAGAATTATTATTATGGTGTCATTCTGTTTTTCCTTCTCGATGAACCTTGCTTCAGCTACCACAATGAGTTTTCTTTGGTTCCTGTGATCACATTAACACAAAGAAGTATTCCCTCCGATCCGTATTTAGTGTCGTGACCTGCCGTAGTGCTTCGTACTAACCTAGTGTATTCACGCGACACTTTATTTATTTCCTGGGGCAAGGCAAGGTTTGATCCTTACTACAAATTTCCTGCTGATACCTCTTACCCTGCTTCTTATTTGACCTCTCAAGTTATGAATATGATGTTATTTCCCCTGCTTTGACATTTCTTACAGCGTCCAGAATGTGGGTTCATGCGCTCGCCATCGTCCTATTCGCCTCCCAAGTCTTATCTGCCCCACTTGATGCACACGAGGTGGTAGGCAGTTGTCGCTACGAGAAGACAAGTGCAGCTGTGCTCACATGCCTGCAGCCGGGTGGGAAATGGAGTCCGCCATCGGCGTCATGCTGCAAAGCATTGCTGTATGCCATTGATCAGTTACCGGGCAGTGTGGAGAAGGGGGCGTGCTGCCTGTGCCGTTACATGAGGGCAAAGGGTACTTCGCCTGGATTGGTAATGTCATACAGTATGTGTCAGGGAAAGGACAGAAATATTGTCAACAGATGGAAGTTTCCGATCACATCGTGCTACGGAGGTACACATTTATGTCAGGTTTATTCAGACTTCAGTTATATATACATGAACTCTCTTTTAGATAACTAGCACAGTGGCCCTCGCAAATGCGAGGGCGTCATATGTAGTTGTTTGAATGTGTTGAAGAAAAAATTGTGGTCTCATTGATATCACATTATTTTTGAAAAAAAATCATCTTATTTTCCATTATGTGAAAATAAACAAAATAATTCTACACATATGTGAGTAACATTTTTGGCAATATGAAATTTGTGGGAAATAATTATAATACCATATGATGAAACACCAATGTAAATGATATTGGATATGTAAACTAAACCATAGCTCTTATATGATATTAATTATCTTAAAATCGCTGAATTAAGATAAACTGGTTTGTCCTCCTTTATAGGTAGGTCAATAAATAATAAGAATTATCTTATTCTGATGTTTCATTCTCTCATTTATCAACTTCGTGTCATAATGTACAACACTTTAGAAACATGAACGTGGTGAAACTGACTTTTTTTATATGAATATACTATTAAATATCTTCTAGGCATACTCTTCAGCATGTTTATATATCAATAGTCAAAGTTAGAGAAGTACGACTCTAAGTTTTTCAGACTCTACTTATCCCGATTTTCATTCAATGGTTCTACACTCGGACACATGTATTTTATGTGTTATGCAAAATGGCTATGTAGTTTGGATAGCATAGTTCAAGATTTTTAATAAGTCATCAATTTACTATGCAGTTTAGTGACATGTCCTCTGATGTTGTTAATGTTACCTGAGAGACGAAATATATTTACCATATAAACCAAGCAATATATGCGAAAACAATTCATAAGAATTAATTTACGCATTTTAGATCGTTGGATTAGAAATATTATTTACATATTGTCTAGCAACTTAACCCTATGTGTATCATCGTCGATAGTGTGTCGATAGATGTCGTATCTTCATCAATTTTTTTAAAAATGACGCTTTCTGACTCATTAAGTTGTATTGGTTCAATGGAAAGGACATTTCATCCTTGACTCAGCACCGTGTGTATCATTAAGTCGTTAATATTCTTATTGTGAGAGATTCTCCCATCGAAAGTGCGAGTAATGTTGTGACTTCATTAGTATTATAATTCCACAACTCTGAATTCCAAACTTTCGCAGCCGTTTAGGAGACTATTGCTCTTATGGCGGCCAATTTTTTATTTATGTGTACTATATAATAGAAACAATATACGTATAACGACTAATGTCGTGACTTAATTATATATAAAAATTCACGCATATGTTTTTTGATTGTGTTGGTCGATAGAAATCGAATAAATTTGTCATCTATATATGTCTACTCAATCATAGAAACAACGTACAACCTTCGTTCACAATTTCCAAGTGTTTTGGATTTAGTCAAAACTCAAAATTCTAAAGTATGACCAAATATTAGGAAAAGATTCAACATTTAGAATATAATTCATTATTAATAGAATTAACATAAAATGTATTTTCATACTATACGAATTTGGTATTCTGTACGTTAAAATTTATTGTTACATCTTTGATCAAACTTAACAAAATTTAACTTTGAGCAGGGTAAATAAAACAAAGGAAGTAATTACTGATCAAGTAATTATTTCCTAAACTGTCCATTATCCTACGAACTGCTACCCTTTTCTCACCACGTACCAGCAGTTTTTCTTTTTTAGTTTTTTGTGTTGAAGCTGTCCACCACGTACCAGCAGGTTTTTTTTTGTCTTTTGTGTTGAAGCTGTCACGTTCTATTCTAGCCAAAGTAAGTACGTGTGTGTTGTTTCGG
This sequence comes from Poa pratensis, assembly GCA_947311845.1. Lineage (NCBI taxonomy): Eukaryota > Viridiplantae > Streptophyta > Magnoliopsida > Poales > Poaceae > Poa > Poa pratensis. Next base: position 39,180,317 of record CAMZMU010000084.1, read on the forward strand.
AAGAAAAAAAGTACGTCTGTGTTTTTTCTTGTAGCTATTTTTAAACGGATCTAGTACATACGTTTAGCTTATACAGTATTAAATAATCAAGGGAGTCCACGTCCAAGACGTGAGAGACGTGACTACATAAATCGTGTCAAGCAGGGTACAGGGTACATACGTAACTACTAATTTTTTACAAAATCTCAGCCATTTATTTTAGATCTAACAACTAAAATTAATCCATATGATGTGGCTTAACGTGGTGCCTCGAAAAACTAACTCATTTTGCTTTTAGTATATAATAGATAGTAATATGACAATCAGCTAGTGTGAACAATTTAAATCCCGAAGCTGTACATTAACGCTTTGCTGTTTTCTTTAAACCAGTTTGTCAGGGTAGCAAAAAACCATCTTCTACCCAGAAGGATCGCCCAGTGGTACACGCGCATGGGGCCAGCAACACCATCTTCATAGTCATGTGGGCGGTCGCTGCAGTGGCACTCTGTGTGGTGCTGCTCGTTTGCTGTTGGTACTTTTGGTGGGTTAAGCCAGCAGCAAATTCGCCCAAATCATCCGAGTCTAGGCGTGGATCGTTTCTGGAGGGTGGGGAGCAGAGGAGATCGTCGTCTGGCCGTCATGACTCGGCGCAGCTAAAACTACGCAGGGCGTCGACTTCCCGTTCATCACCCAAGAGTTGAGGCGCTCTGAACCATGGTTCAGAATTACTGGTGTTTGAATTGAAGGACGTGCAGAAATCTTTGCTGCTTCAGAGAATGATCGACCACGTTCCTATGCTATCGCAAAGGGGAAAAAAGAATGCTATCAAAGTATATGACAACTCGGCGATTTTGATTAGCAGTAGACTGAGGCTTATCAAATTGTGCGATCTCTGCAGTTCTCATTTGAATCTAGCATGGTGCTACAGTTTTGTTTAAACTCGTCTTGAATTCAGAATTCTACTTTGTTGAAGGTAAGTTTTTTCTTTAACTGGATTTGTGGAAGGTAGGTTAATTATACGTCAGGGATAACTTACGTGTGCAGAACCGAAACCAAACAGAGTCCGTCCAGTGCAATATAAAAGCATCGCATCGAGCCGGCCGATTGGCTTCAATCCGTGGCTGCAGCGATGGCTCATGACTACTGCGTCGTCAGGGCTAGCACTGCTGTTGCGATCTTTGTTCCCCTGCTTCTTCTGGTTCTCTTGTTCGATCAGCAGGCGAGCGCATTATTGGATAGCGTCCCCTACCGGCCCAAGGACGCCAAGGTGGTCGCCATCGACATCGGCAACACCAATTCTTGCGTCGCCGGGTACGCCGACGGCAGGGCGGAGACCATGTTCCAGCTCTGCATCCCCTCATGGGTCGCCTTCACAGGCAACGGCACACTCCTCGTCGGCGACGACGCCAGGAACCACGCCGCTGTTGACCCCGGATCTGCCATCTTCGGCTTCAAGCGTCTCATCGGGAAAAGGTAATGCAATACCTGGAATATTCACAAACTAACATAGGTTTTAGATGAAAAAAAATCAACTTTTGCGAGATAATGGAATAACATAACCTGCTTTCACCTCTTTATCCGGATATGCACGGAACACTAATTTGTTAGCACATTACTGCTTGGCCTCTATTGCATGGCTTGTATTGAACATCATCGTAACTGAGCGGTAGCCAGTTGCCGACTCCAACCTCTTAGATCCATAAGCTGTCCAATTCCTGCTCCGATTCCTTTTGCGGTAAAAGGCCATGACCACGAATTTTTCATTAAAACAAGAGTTGGCTTCATCTTTTCACCCCCAGTTTGATATCTTTTATGCTAATTAAACCATTTAACAGATTTTTACCCGCATTAACCATTTTGTGATTTTTTTCTCACTTTTTACCCATTTTAAGATAACGTGAGCGTTGTGACTTGTGTGCCCCGGTACGGAGGTTCATGTAGCGTGCCACTAGTAAGCGGTTTCCTCATAGTTTTTTCCCACAACCGACCGGTATTTTCCATACGACTCCGATTTGTCATGTGTTCCTAACATAAGAGAACTACCTAGCAAATTGCTTTCAAATGTTTAAAAGAGATAAAATGTGGAAACAAATCACTAAATAGTTAATTCAAATGTAAACCTATTTGATAGGATAATCAGCATGCAAATTGTCAAGCTGGTTGGTAAAAACTAGAATTCACTATGAAAACAATAATGTTCGTGCATAGTCAAATCGAAAAACATGGTTGGAGCACTCAATAAATATTGTGGATGTGTGGTGTCTTATCTGCTCCATGAAGCCAACTCCCAAAAACCCGAGGCTGTGTTGTTTTGAGAAAATAATGTAAATATGAAGGCACTCCAATCTTTGATAACATTCGATAAAACCTAACATCTGAAAGAAAGAAAAAACATCACATAACCACATTTTTTATTTTGGCAAGATGTATCGCGCTACTTATCTTTCATCAAACTACTCAACAAAACTGACCAGCATGGCCCACACGTCAGTTCTCACGTGGCACGGACAAAGAAAGATTGCAAGAGTTGGGTTTAGGGTTATTTGGGGATTAAATGAGGATAACAAAGTTTTGGATATATGTGGTGCCGCAAATGGTGTTCGTGAGCTTAATTACTTAGTTTATTTGAAGTAATTTAAAGTGGACCAAGTTGAATGGACAATCCTATTAGTTTTTTTTTATGAGTAAGATGAAAACGAGAATTCTGATTGTGATACATCTTCGTTAAAAAACTAGAAATCAGCAGAGATCGATCTGAAGGATCAGCCCATCTGATCTTTTATTTGATTGGGATTGGGATTTTGTTGCCCCAAAAATATGTTTATGTGACAAAGTTTAAAAAATTGTGGTTCTGTGCGAAATTACTATCAGCTCATAGGCTCCCTCCAGTCCTTGAAAAATTGAAAACCAGATTTTTTATATATTTTTTCTAAAGATAAAAATACAGGGACATTTACACATCTAGTACGTATGACACACGTTTCATTGAAATATATCATCATCCATGATCTACACACACAACAAAAAAGCCAAGGGAATAAAAATGAGTTTTTTCTCGTTTAGAACCTCAACTTTGTCGTTTTTGTGTAGTCTCAAAATATATTTCTTACCAGAATTTTGCAGATTTTTTTAACTTAGTAGTATGTATGCACACCCAACAAAATAGAATTTGTTGAAACCCATAAATATCATGTTTCTTTTCGGGAGTGGTGTTTTGGCACCCGGGTGCATATGCACCCTTTATTTAAAATGCATTTTGCACATATTTTGAAATGTCAAAAAAATTGGAAAAAATGTTCGCGCATAGATCTTAACATGTTATGTGTTCACAAAGTCGTTTCACGAAAAACCGACATTTTTTGTGGCTTGTATAAAAACGAAAAAAATTGGTGCTAGAATAAGGCTTTTCAGAACACTTTCTTTTGTCTTCCTTACGCAAGGCACAAAATATTTCTGTTTTTGGTGAATCGACTTTGTGAACACATAGAATATGAAGATGTATCCGCAAAATTTTATTTCATATTTTTTGACATTTTGAAATATGTTTCTCAAATACCGCCCGGGTGCCAAAGTGAATTTCCGTTTTCTTTTACAGCTCGTGACAAACTTTTGTTTTGTGTTACTACTGTCCCAGTGATTGGGGTTCTTCACGGTAGTCGTAAAGCACATAGTTTGTTAACATTTTATTTATGGTTTTGAATGATATCCAAATAAGTTTTACGTTTGTTATGCCTTAAAACTTGGTTGTAGATAATTGGTTCTCTAAAAATTTGCTACTATCAAAACAACCCTTTAGCAACGATGGGCACCTAAGTTAGCAGCAATTTTATTTTGTGAGGAACATTTCGTCATAAATGTTAGCCCACAATTAGAACTGGAAGTTAGTGGGGAATGCCTCTACTTGGCCAAATTTATTTGAAAATACTCCCTCCGTTTCATAATATAAGACGTTTTAGTAATTTTTCACATTCACATGTGCACACATGTATCTAGACACATTTTAGTGTATATGTTCACTCATTTTAGTGTGAATCTAGACATGTGAAATATCTATAACATCTTATATTGTGATTTCCACCATAATCTGGATCAATGATTTGGCGTTGGCTTTTTTCCATTGCGTATCGTAGATGGGACCACTGGTATGACACAAAGGTTGTGCAGAGAGTGATCAAGACAGCGCCATACAAGGTCGTGGAGAAGAACTTAAACCCTCATATCCAAGTGAAGACCAATGGCGGCGTGGCCAAGGAGTTCAGCGCCGAGCATATCACCGCCATGGTTATCACCAAGCTGAGGGAGGCAGCCGAGGCCTACACCGGCCACAGAGTCCGCTACGCCGTCTTCACCGTCCCGGAGCACTTCCACCAGGCGCCGACGGAGTCCACGCGTTATGCCGGCTGGGTCGCCGGCGTGCACGCCACGAGGATGCTGGCCGAGCCAATCGCGGCCGCCGTCGCTTACGGCCTCCACCGGAAGCTCCACGAAGATGGCAACGCCCTCGTCCTTCACGTAGGCGGAGGAACCACTGAGGCTAGTGTCCTGACCCTGGTGGACGGCGTGTTCAACTTCATCTCGGCGCGCCACGACCCGTTCCTCGGAGGAGACGACTTCGATCAGAGGACGGTGGACCACTTCGTGGAACTGATCAAACAGAGGCACGGCAAGGACATTAGCAGTGACAAGGAAGCACACGGAAAACTCAAAACAGCGTGCGAGCAGGCCAAGAAGGTGCTGAGCACTCGACGCCATGCGCAGCTCACCATCGAATCACTCGTCGAGGACGGCCTCGATTTCTCGGAGACGCTGACTCGGGCCAAGTTCGAGGAGCTGAACCAGGATCTTTTTCTGAAAGTCATAGCATTGTTGGACAGGGTCATGGTGGAGGCTGAGCTAGAGAAGGAGAAGATGATCGATGAGATCGTTCTCATCGGTGGGAGCACCATGATCCCCAGGATTCAGAGGCTCGTCACGGACTATTTTGACGGAAAGGAGGTAAACGCGAGGCTGAAACCTGACGAAGTGGTCACCCTTGGGGCTGCTCTGCTTACCCATCCCTCGGCGAATGGATAGCACTTACATGGGAGTTTGGTAATCTCTGTCGGGTTGGGGTATGTGTCTTGATACTGTGTTACGACTGTTTATAGTTAAGTGAAGTTCACTGTTATTGTTTGCCTGGATGGATCATGGATCTTGTCGATGCGTCGCGGATTCAGTTTTCTTGTGCAGTCATGGTTAACTAAAAACAATGTTACATAGATTTATTTTATCTTTTTGCATAATCAATGCGACACTTTATGTTTCAGCTACTTAGAGCAGTGTTGTAAATAAGAGTGAAGCGGATTTTCTAACGGCTCTGCCCCTACCGGTGTAACACATCACTGGGATTATTTTCTATTCTTATTTTGGTATATAAAAATTGAGTGGTGTGTTTGTTTGCATGATAAAATGTGCATTTTTCTATCTATACATATCCATCTTTTCTTATTTTCATGCTCAATTTTGTACTTGCCATATATTTTGAACCCAAGTTCACTTTTTTGTCTGTTTTGATATTTGAGTTCCTTGTGTTGAAATCTTCAAAACAAGATCAATCTTGAACATGTTTTGAAAAAGTATAAAATTCGAATTTGAAATTTTATTAAACTATAATTAAATATTAATGAAATTAATTTATCATAGTTGACTTGTTTTATTTTGATATGACATATATTCGAGTATAATAGAGGTTTAATGCATATTTCATTATTTTTTCTGACACCACATATATTTGATCAAGATTTCGTACATATAAACAATAACGGTTTAGCCTCAAAATAAATGTGGAATAAAACAAGTGTTTAATTTGTCAAGCACAAAACCTAAATACACAAGGCTCAACTAAGGGCACACCGTAGTTTATGCTAAAATGGATACACAACTATGTGCTAGAAAGATCTTTTTTTACATATGTGTGGGTCTTTTTTTACATATACCTCCTTTTTTCCCTTCTACAACCAGCAGACCTTTTATTTATTTATCATTGAACATATTTTTGGTTTACGGTTCATACTTGTCAATGATGCTTGATTAGGATTATTAACAAATCTAAGCTACTAAATGATCCTCGCCAAAAAAATTGTACTCCATAGTATAGTTTTAGTCAAAAGTCAATGTCTTGTAAAATTGACCCATTAATTTGATAAAAATATGAATATGTACAATACTCCCTCCATTTTTGTACAAAATCAGTATCAGTAAATCCACCATAGAGTATAAGTTTTCTAGTATTTATATTCGATAATAAAGATGTTTATATTGATCTAACTTAGGTGACACTAAATTATAACTAAAAATAGATGTATTATTTTTTGGAGCGGAGTTAGTGCTAAAGATTTCTCTCCTCCTTGTCTGTCAGAGTAACACCAATTTACAAGCGACCCATTGCATGTCCTTAAAATGTCCTCATAGTTAGTTTTCAGCAACAACAAAAAGTTAATTTCGGTAAGAACCAAAATGTCCTTGTAAGCTTCTTCAATGTCCATGTCTGTCTGGCCAACAAAAGTCAGCATTCTGAGGAATAAAAAAACAAATGACAAGGGGGAAACCCGCATTGCAATCTTCAATTTTTTCGCAAAGTAAGACAAAATCTCAAGTATTAGATTCTTCTCCTCTCTGTTCAGGAATATCAGGAATGACGCTTTTAAAATTGAAAAAGCTAACAGAGGCTATCGGAAACAGACGCGCTCTTTTTTGGTTGTGTACGCGCAGTTGTATCCTGAAACAGAATGGTTTGATCACAAGCTTGTCCCGTACCTTGCGATCCAAATGCCGGGGATGAGTTCCAAGAGAATAATCTCAATCTTCTCAATTACTCCACCGAGACGCGGACAAAGTTGGCATCGCGCATGCCGCAGATGCGTCCAGCCTTGGAGAAGGGTTGGCTGCAAGAGACAAGGCCACCACATTGGAAGGTATGAACTCCAGGGCTCGCCATTCTTGTTGCTTTCAAAGAGGACGACGAGATCGAACAATGCCAATGTCTTGACTCGATAACCTTAATTACTTAGCTCGACATACGCTCCGGAGGTAGTGGAAGCACCCACTGTTTTGGTCATTGATCGAAGCAGAGGAGGATAGGAAAAGCATCATGTTCCAGCAGCAGCTGCAGGAGGACGTGCTGTCGTCGGCGACGTCGTCGCCGGCGTCCACGCTCTACTCGCCGACGCCGTATGCCGCCACGGGGACGTGGGTGCAGGAGCTGAGCTCGGACCAGTGCAGCGTGCGGCTCATCGGCCTGTTGTACCAGTGCGCCTCCGAGGTGGCGGCGGGGGCCTTCGACCGCGCCAACCTCTGCCTCGAGCACATCATGCAGCTCGCGTCGCTGGACGCGCCGCACACACTGCAGCGTCTTGCCGCCGTCTTCGCCGACGCGCTGGCCCGGAAGCTGCTCAACCTCGTGCCGGGCCTGTCGCGGGCGCTCTTATCGGCGTCGGGCTCCGCCGACACGCACCTCGTCCCGGCCGCGCGCCGCAGCATGTTCGACATGCTCCCGTTCCTGAAGCTCGCGTACCTCACCACTAACCACGCTATCCTCGAGGCCATGGAGGGCGAGAGGTTCGTCCACGTCGTCGACCTCTCCGGCCCGGCCGCCAACGCGGCGCAGTGGATCGCGCTGTTCCACGCGTTCCGCGGCCGGAGCGAGGGCACGCCGCACCTCCGTATCACCGTCGTCCACGAGAGCAAGGAGTTCCTTGCCGGCATGTCCGCCGTGCTGACCAGGGAGGCCGAGGCGTTCGACATCCGTTCCAGTTCAACGCCGTGGAGGCGAGGCTCGAGGACATGGACTTCGACGCGCTCCGGCACAACCTCCGCGTCAGGTCCGGCGAGGCGCTCGCCGTGAGCATCGCGCTGCAGCTGCACCGCCTCCTCGCGGCGGATGACGCTGGCAGTGGCAGGAGGTACGGTGCAGCGGGCGGCCTTACCCCGCTCCAGATCATCGCCCGGTCGAGCCCTAGCAGTTTCGGGCAGCTCCTGGAGCTGGAGCTGAACACGCGGCTGCAGCTGAGCCCCGACGCGTCCGCGCTCTCGCCGCAGTCACCCATGTTCTCCGCCGCGGGGCAGGGGAGGCCGAAGCTCGGATCGTTCCTATCGGCGTTGAAGGCGCTGTGTCCCAAGATCATGGTGGTGACGGAGCAAGAGGCAAACCACAACGGCGCGGCGTTCCACGAGAGATTCGACGAGGCGCTCAACTACTACGCGTCGCTGTTCGACTGCCTGGAGCGCGCGGCAGCGGCGGCGCACCGGGGCAGGGGCAGTGCGGCGGAGGAGCGGGCGCGTGTGGAGCGCGCGGTGCTCGGGGAGGAGATCCGGAGCATCGTGGCGTGCGAGGGCGGGGAGCGGAAGGAGCGGCACGAGCGGGCGCGGCAGTGGGCGGGGAGAATGGAGGCTGCCGGGATGGAGCGGGTGGCTCTGAGCTACAGCGGCGCCATGGAGGCGAGGAAACTGCTGCAGAGCTGCGGGTGTGGCGGGTCCTACGAGGTGAGGCACGACGCCGAGGGCCACTGCTTCTTCTTCTGCTGGCACAAGAAGCCGCTCTACGCCGTCTCGGCCTGGAGGCCGGCCGGTGCGGGGTATCACCACGCCGGCGGCGCAAGGTCCAGATGAAAGCTCGTGAGCCGTGATCGTCAATGGACTCGCGCGCTCCCCTGTTTGCGCCTCCGCTGCATATCTCGTGCCGTATGTGTGTTCTAATTGAGGTACTGCCGTACTGGCATATGTTAGTTTGACTCTGCAAGCATGGATTGGATTGGGGCCTTGGGGGTGAACAGCTTGATTCTACCGAGTTCGCTACAGAACAGTTGCTTCGAAAAACTTCGAAAGTCAAATCAATCCTATTTCGAAACGAAGCATTGCAGGATCAAAATCACATCGGAACTTGCTACATCGATCCTCATTTTATTTGATTATTTCTAGCGTTCAGTGATTCTACTTTTTTCTTCGATAAATGGCAAAGTTATTACTCAAAGCGATGCACACAGTTAAATAGAGATTCTAATGCACTATAAGAAAGTGAAAACTCAATGTAGAAAATTGTATATGGACACTTTTTACTGTTAAGAATCAACCAACCGTCCTTTGCTGGAAGGCTGAGAATTTTGCCAACCTGATATTGCGCGCGGGCAAATCCTGTCGAAAACTGTTCACTGCAGATTTTGCCCGCGTGCTATATCGTCGGACTTTCACCGCCGGAACCGGTTATGATCAGGTCGAAAAACATAGTCGATGGACAACAGGTTAATATTCTTGTACACCTATTGTTGGTACAGACGTAGCCGTCTTTATGATTAGCTGTAAATGGAAAAATCTCAGTTGTAACCTATGTGTAACTCATGTGTAACTAGAAAATTGTTAAATCGTCAACTCATTTGTAACCCAGCGCAATTGAAAAAAAAATCCCGTTACAGCTCATATACAACCCACTGCAGCTGAGAAAATGTCAATTGCAACCTATGCGAGACTCATGTGTAAGTGAGAAAAGTCTTAACTACAACTAATATACAACTCACAAGTTCCACAAATCACAATCCAAATCTAATGGTTTTACATGTGGGTGAGCTATGGGCTAATTTTCACATGAGTGGGACTTAGCCAAACCATCCTTACATACACATATGAGTTAAGATCTTTATATGAAAGACGATATTTGAAAAAGAGGTGGTATTGAATATCCATAGGGCCAACAGAAAGAAGCTTATCACTCTTATTGGTGGAGAATTTCTACTAAGTATATTTGATTAGATGGTTTTACAAAAAAATATAAACTCAAACGTTCGTATCAATACGATACAAGCTAAACGAGTTTACATAACCGTACATATCCAGGATATAAGCCAAAAAAGTTTACACAACCTCTCCATATCAAGATGACCTATCGAAAAAATGCCGCATGTGTGGCTCATATGAATGAAGCCTAAAGGGGCGATTGTATCGCTATACGCGTGGTCCAAATATATCTCTAACTTGTACACACGGTCACAAACAACGGTTCTCACGACGTTGAACAATAGACCATATAAGAAGCACTTGTAAATAATCTGCATAGGGGATAATTTTTTATCATTAAAAACCATTTCATTTCTACGTTAGCAGGAATGTAAGCAGATAGGGTAATTTTTCGCATCGAATCAACTTACGAATCCGTTAAAAAAAATTATATCCGGTTTGAATGAATGCAGCAGATAAGGTTTTCCGATTTCGAAGTGACAATCCAGATATGGTATAGGATATAGTATGTCAAATAGCATCTGAATGTATATTAACCGAAAATTAGTTAGAATTTGAAGGGGATCGTATGTAGAAAACAAAAAATTCCTAACAACGATAACCGAAATAGCCAACATCTATTACTATGCAGATATAAAGTAACGGAGGGAATCGGTATTCATACCCTTGAAGACCGAAAGGGTTACGTCGCAAGGACGTTGATGATGAAGATAGCGGCACCGGCCTCAAGATCGTGTAGTCGTACCCTCTGCAAGTGCCGCACGTGCAGCACCTCGTAGCTCTACACACGTACGGTGCAGACGACGACCTCCGGACTCCGGTCCAGCGAAGCAGCGGAAGTTGGAGACTTGGACCGAAGAACCAGCAGCACGACGGTGTGCGTATGGTGGAGAAAACCTCAACCTATGCGCAACTCCAATTGCGGAGTCACGTCCAAAGGTGTGAGAGAGAGAGAGAACTTGGTGTATTTCAAGGCATGGGGGTACCTCTTTATATAGGTGGAGGAGGGCTGCCACCCTCGGTAGCCGGGCGGTGTGGGACTAGACGCCCACACCAGCCCACCCCCTTGGTGGTGCGCCGGCCCTGGGTGGGCCCCATGTGGCCCACCTAGGCCGGTCGGCTCCCTCCCCCTCTTTGTGGTGCGGCTCCCCCCTTCTTGGGCCTTCTCTTCCGGGAGATGGCCCATATAAGGTGGGCTGCTTCTTAAAAATAAAATAAAAATATATTTATTAATTAATTACTTTAATTAATAATAAATACATATTATCTTATTTATTCTTGCTCCGAAACATCTTTCGTTGCCCTCCGATCTTCATCAGATATGTCCCGGAACGATTCCGGTGTTCTTCTCTATTTTCTCTTCGGTGCCAAATCAAACCTATCCGTCGTCTACCCTTAAGTGTGCCACCCTACGGTTCGGGATCACTCCAGACATGATCGAGACATCTCTCCGACCAATGACTAACAGCGAGATATGGAAACCCATGATAGTCCCTGTGCGTCCACGAATATCTTTGTCGCACGTCAAGTCCCACTCCCATTGCCATGCGATACTTAGTTTGTCCGAGACTCGATCTCCGGTATCTCACTACCTAGCTCGATCTCGTTACCGACAATACTATTCATTTACTCGTTCCGTGATATTACATCCCCGTGACCTAGTCACATGCTTGCAAGCTCATTGATGCAATCTCACCGAGTGGGCCGAGAGTATCTATCCATCATGTGGATTGGCAAATCCCGCTCTTGATCCATACGCCTCAACCTATTCCTTCGGAAACCTGATAGAGACACCTTTATGGTCACCCTGTTATGGTGTGACGGTTGATGCAGTCAAGGCAACCTTCAGAGATAGTGATTAAATATGATCTCACAGTCGAAGGTTTGGGTACTACGTTTTTAATGTTATCGCAATGCTGAATATTGTGACTGGATCACATTGCAATACATACATTGGGTGTGTGTCCATCACATCATTCATCTAATGATATGACTCCATTATCAATTGACATAAATGTCTATGATCAGGAAGCCTTGATCATCTATTAATCACAATGGACTTGTTAAATAGAGGTTACTGGGGACCTGGTTTGTTTACAATACCACACGTGCATAAACGTTTCCGGTTGATACAGTAATAACATGGCACGAAACTAATTATGAACATATATGAGATATACCAATAATACATTTATTATTTTCCTCTAGGGCATATCTCCTTCAGAATTATCCGATGTTTTAAACCGAATAATCCGATTTTTGACCAAAAAGGGTATGCTAATCTAGAATACTTAGTACTTCATACCAAGTATAACTTTGTTAGTTTACTGGGCAATTACACACTTATTTTTGTTTTGTTGTTCCGAATCCGCTACATTAGCGCTCCGAATTCGTATCTCATATATATTTGTATCTGAATCCGCAACCGGTGAATATCTTCCGCTCCGGATCCAAGAAAGAAAATATGATAAACGATATGGTCGTAACAAAATTCGTTCTGATCCGTTTAGATCCGTATAAGTAACATAAGCATAGTGATCACTATCGCTCAGTTGTAAGTTGTAACCAATGCCTAACTAGTTGACAAAAATATTTGCAACATACAGACGGTTATAAAATACACTTAATCACGAAGTAATCACCACCACTAATATAAATACCCAGAGGGGCTGATCCAATGCATCTTAACCATCAAATCATTGTATCAAACTGTGAACATACCTTCCATGTTTAGCGGCACAACAAAAAACGGCATTTTAGCACGTCGCGGGGCATTTTACGCGCTCTAGCAGACGCGACAAAGTTCAGTGCGCGGCAAAAGTGAGAGCGCACGCGGGAAACAGGCAACGCACGCGCTCTATATAGAGCACTGCTTCCAGCACGCTGGGCGCAACTGCTTCCGCTTCGTCCCACGCTTGCCACGATGTTCAGTCGCCTATCCTCTCTGTCTCCACGCGCTCCGCCGTCGCCATGCCTCTACGCCTCTGAAGCTCCTCCGGCTACCGCGGCGTCCGCCCCCGCCGGCACCTTCTACGCCGAAATCCGCTCCGACGACGAGCGGATTTCGCTCGGCACCTTCAAGGCACCACGCGCATACGACGCGGCGGCCTGGCGGCTTGGCCGCCCGCGCCAGCAGATGAATTTCCAGGACGCGCGCAACGCGAAGCAGGCGCAGGATCTGGCGCCGCCCCCGCGCCTCGTCACCGACGAAGACCGCCGCCTCCACCGCCAGAACCAGACCCGCCTCCTCGTCGCGGAGAGGGATGAGCGGGCCGTGTCGCAGTGGCGTGCGTGCTTCCCGCAAGACACCGCCGCCGAGGAGGAGTTCTGGGCGACCAGGGCGGCCGAGCGGGCGGGGAGGAGGGCTAAGCGCGCGGAGGTGACGGCCGAGAAGCGGGCGCCCAAGACCGCGGTGGAGGAGCAGCTCTACGACCACACCACCTAGGGCGAGGAAGATCCCAGGTGGGATGATCTGTGGACCGACGTCAACGACACCTCCTCCGATGACGACGAGTAGAATTAGGAGTTCTATTTTTATTTTTTAGTATGAAGATGAAGTTGTTTTTCTGTTAATTTTTATCATCAGTTTGATCTAGTTTCTTTGTTTTTCTATAAAAAATGTTTTTGCGACCGCTATTTTAGCGTGGCTGGAAATGCTCATCCTACGACGCGTCAAATTATCCAACGTCTGAAAAAGCAACCACCCTGTCCCACGCGGTAAAACGCTATTTAGGCGCTAGGGGCGCGTTTGGTAGCCTGCATCCGATTCTCGTCTCCCAGGGGGGTAGGTTGGCCAGGGCCTAATCTGGCTGAGCCACCCTCGCAGCCTGGTTGTGCAGGGCATTTGGTGGCCTGCATGACCTATGGCTGCATAGGCTTGGGAAACCAGCACATAACGTTTGGTTACATGCAAACAGTTGTACTTGGCTCGGTAGAAGCAAAGGCAGCTTGTTTGGTTGCACGTCGTAGTCGCACTAGGGTTACCCAAGTTCAAATATGGTGAGCTTACCAGTCTTCACCGCATTACATCATACCATATGCACTACCATCTAGAATAGCAGGAGCTTAACGATCACCACAACAAGAACTACGATGACAAAGTCTTTGATCCTGCTAGGCTTGACATCATTGTCCATGTGGGATATGAGCTGCTGGGCAAGCATCAAATCGCCCACCAGCACATTGCCTCCCCCAGCATGATCTTCGATGAGGTTCTGCTGACCTAGAAAGTTGGAGTAGCTATGTTGTGCTTCTTCCAATGTTTTGAACCCTTCATAGCTATTGTTGGAGAAGCCAGCGACTTGATCCTGGTAGGTTCTCCAGGAGTTGTATACTCCTGGACGCCTCCCTCTGTAGACGACATACCAGTTCATCTATGAACAGAGTACAAACATAAAGGTTAATGAATACACACGAATTCATCATTAGTTCAAAGCAAATCATAAAAGTAGAGCATCATGCATGATCATTACAAAAGGAGGATCATAAGTTCATCCTATCACTATGGTGTTAACCTACCACCACATCAAAAAGCGGGTGTCATCCTACCACCAGCGTCATCACGAGAGGGGTTAGTATATACCACCTCACCAAAATATACAGGCCATAAGAGAAGCTTTTAAGCCCTAGCTAAGCCAAAATATACATCATCAACATCATCATCATCATCATCTTCTTCTTCTTCTTCTTCTTCTTCTTCTTCTTCTTCATGATGTCGCCGGCACCACCACTCGCAACACGCCTAATCGGCGTTGTGCTTGGCAAGGAAGGTCCTCGGCCAAAGGGTCATGTGCTGCAAATGCATGCCCACGAAGCTCACCCCCTGTGCCTTGTTGTCCACAAGGTGGCTAAGAGCTACCATGAGAGCCTCCTCGAAGAAGCCAACGGCGTCCATGATAGCCTGGTAGAGTTCAGGGTGCATGTCAGTTGGCTTGCTATCTCGAATGGCCTAGGCGACCTCCTTCACAGATTCGGCCATGTTGGCGAACGCCTGGATCTCGTCGTCGCTGAGGGCTCCCCTCTTCCTCTTCCCTCCAGCAGCAGCTGCCACCGCAACTCTGGGATCACCATTGCCATCAGCAGGCTTGTCCGGACCATCGAGCATGATGGTCTCAGACTCCTGGGTGTCGCTGAAGTCAGGTTGCGCTCCTAGAGGATCCCCTGACCCCCTGGCAAACTTGCCAGTGGCCAAGCCATAGGAGAAGATGATCTGCATCTGTGTGTAGTTCAAAATGGGCTTGTTGAGGAACTCGGCATCCTTGGGGCGATCCTAACATATAAAGGACAGTGCTGTTAGGTGAGAATCAAGTTGATGCTTAAGGTTTACAAGACAGGGATGATGTGCTAACCGTCATGTGCCCCTCGTAGTGATCATTATTAAGGATGATGGTGAAAGTATGCTCACACCATTGTGCCCCGCTCAAGTCACGAAGTTTGCTCACCTGAAGCCACCTGAGCCTCCACTTCCTCAGGTGGTTGTACACCTGAGTAGAAGTGACCTCAGCTCCACAGTGAACAAACAAAGCTTTGGCCACGGTAGTGAGATGGACCTCTTTGAAGCCCTTGTCGGTCCTAACCCCAGTCTTGATGAGAGAACACATCTGGTTTAGCACAAAGGTGGACATGAATGGAAGCCATTTCATGGTCCCCTTGACACCTGCCTTAGCCTTGGCTACCTTGGCTTACACGGTCACATCCAGAGAGGCAAGATAATCATGCAGAGCCACGGTAATGGCCGGATCAACAGGAGGCACATGCATCTCGAGCAGGGAGTCATCAACCCATGGAGGGATCTGAGAGTCCCCAGTGGGGATGGGCCTGACTAAACTCTTCGCCGGATTCCTACATTGGTGACGCATACAACAACAGGCAATCTTTGAGAAACAGGTGCACACGACCTAAACATCGATGACAGAAGCAACAATAACAAAAAGTGTAGATCTAACAGATTGTACCATACATCGTATGCATCAGCATCTAGTACAACATCGTATGCATGATCAACTTGTACAAAAGGTGCTACAGATCTAACAGAATGTACACTACACATGAAGACCACGAACATCTGCTTCTAGAAATCCTACACACGCTCATAGATCTACAAGCTGGTACACATGCTCAAGTGCCTACGATGCTACACATGCTCAACGATCTACAAGATACCCAAAGGAGGTGCAGATCTAGGTCCGGAAAAGAGGTTTTCTACTTACAGCCATCGGTGCAGCTGAGGACGAAGGAGGAGACATCGAGGAAGAAGAGCAACTCCACCGCCGTAGCCGCCGCAACCGCCTCTGCCACCGACCGGAGAAGATTGCGCCGCTTAGCTGCTCGCCGACTGGAGGTGATAGCTCGGTAGGAGGGGGAAACGGTGGGTTGAGTTTAGGCGGTGACCGGAGAGGGTGTAAATAGGGTGGGGGAGGTGACCGAATTTCTCCTGCTCCTTTTTCGCTACAGCGCGCGGGCTCCCGCCATCTCCATGCTCGCACGAGCTCCTGTAGGTGGGGAGCGAAAATTGCAGCCGCAGGGAGGAGAACGAGCCTGACTCCAGGGGCACGCTCGATCTGAGCGTGCCTCCCGGTCTGGCCCGATGATGCTTTGATGAGCGTGCTGGCCTGACCCGGGAGGTTGCCCAGGACCCCAAACGCCGGGCCTTTGCAGCTGGCGGGCCTGGCCTGCCTATATGCAAGGTACCAAACGCGCCCCTAAAATTCCTGCCGCCATACTGCGCACCTGGAGATGAACCCCACCGCTAATCATGTACTACTCGATATCGCACAGGAGGTACCAATCGCTTTTCCTCTCCTCGATGGCTTGGCCGCCGCCGCACCTCGACCCGCCTGCTGCTCACATTGCCGGTCAACCCCATCTACGCCGCTCCTGCGTGTCTGCCCCGCACCGCGCACTTCAACGCCAATCCCCACGTGCACCACTATTGGACGCATCCTTCTATCCGCCTCCCTTCACCGGATGAAGAAGGACGCCATGGACGCGACGGCCCGCATACCCTTGCACTCGAGGCGTGATTGGAAGTCTTCAATGGCGACTTGCGGCAAGATTCCTCCGCCGGCCATCGCCTGATTCGATACAGGGTGCAGAGAGGGAGACATAACACCTAATTAACTGAGTGTACTCCAAGGCTCCAAGCCTGTCTTCATGATTTGGAGATTGACGAGGGGTGACTAAATGTTGATAATTTATCCTTTGCGTTTAATATTAGTGCATCTATATCAAACAAGGTTATCCCCTTGGAGGAAATGGACCGGAAGAATCGGAGTCACAAAGTTTACCTGCAGAGATAGAGATAATTGCTTTGTTGATATTTCTTCTTTATTTATGTATGTATTTCCTCATATATTTTTTTTCACTTTCTTCTGTCATCTGTTTTCACATAGATTTACAAATTCATGCCCAACCAATTCTGTACTTTGCTCTCCTGAAGTCTGTTTACTTGGAATCAAAATCAGTGTCAGTTTCCGAAACAGAGTCTTGCAATCAAACACTCTCCAGTAGAGTTCCCAAATTGGTTGTCCTTGAAAATAGTACTGAGGTGCCATTGTATGAAATTGACTCTTTGTAAGGGGAAAAAACTATTGGTTTTATTTTAACTAATTTCTTTGCCACTAGAGGAGATAGGTGCAAAGGCTCATTTTATAATGACAAGGAATCAGGTGTTGCACAAAATATTCTCAATTTTGTGCATCATGGTATGGACATGTATAGTCCTTCGACATTTGTTCATTTTTTTTCTTTTACGCACCAGGAGAACATTTAGCATATTTCATTTTTCGAGTTGCTTTTAGTCAGAGTGTAAGAAGCCAATCTTTTCCAACCAGCAAGTGAGTTACGTATGCTCAGTGGCGTTGAGATGTAAAGCTTAGGGTGAGATTCTATTCCATCTGGACCAGCTCTTCATCATGCTTAGCTTGGTGGCTTATCATTGCTCAAAAATCTTAATGAGAGAATCAAGCACATTTTCAGTGTATGGTAAATGTGACGTGATGGGAGATCTTCAGATGCTGTGCTGCGGTAAAAAAATTGGCGATTCATCAATGAAGGACTCATGTCAGGTGGGGCGAGCCCTTTGCACTCTGATTGTTCCTTTCTACTGAGGTGGACTGTCGGTAAATAGGTAATAACTTTGATTTGGTCTTCCAAGTTTTGTTCTGATAGTTTCCAGCATGCACTCAGTGTAGGTGCTTATATATTTTGAGACCGAATAATGTAGGTATGTAGTTGGTGGTATTCCAATGTATGTATTTCTTACTTGAACAATGTAGCTGGTTGGACTGAAAAAATGGTTTAGTCCAGCATCAATATTAGTGAAAACTTTCAGCTTGGCGCACAAATTTCAACGACCATACTTGTGAATAACTATAGTGGCCCTGATAGAAGAGTTTCTTTTATCATCGTGTGTCGTTGATAAATATGATTTGATGCAGCGTTGTAGTATTGCCTCTCATTGTTTGATCAGTATTCTTGCTCCTGTACTTTACTGCTGATCATATATGTGGTCTTGGACATCACTGATCCATTACCATCTTCATCAAGATTCTGAGATAACCATCTGAACCAATCAACTTCATTGTCAAAATAAATATATTGGGCCGCTGTATAGAAATGTCTTATGGTAGCATGTTAAATCTATATATCCTTTGAAAAGAACATTGCTTGCCCTATAATATATCGAGATTTCAAGAAGACATAAATGTTATTATTTGGGAAATAACTGCCTCTCTCAGTGTCCTGATTTTTACATGTGGAAACTTTGACTAAAGATAAGTATATCAATGAAGAGGTAATAACGCTGGACATACAACAACTTGCGCGGTGCGTGCAAATTGATACATAAACTTGAAAACTGGGGCAAACCGGTCCATGAACTTGTCATGCGGGTGCAAAACTCATACAAGTCGCTGTGGTGCTCACACGTGGCACTGTTTTTTTGTGTGAAAACACCCTGTCCAGTTTTTCTTTTATAGTTGTGACCCTTCTCCCGTTTCCCCAAATCCACCGGCTACACCTCGTCTTCGGTCGCGCTCGCGCTCATGGCGCTCAATGGAGGGAGACCGGAGGGCAACATGTTCAGAGTGCGCGACGGGCCCTACACTGTCCTCGGCGCACGGGGCAGACGACGTCGACGATTCTTTCCGCGGAGCGCCTGCATAGAGCAAGTTGAAGGCGCGAGGCCCCGACGCTGCAGCTGCAAGACCCTGTCACTGCCGTGCCGTATGTCTTCCTTCTTCATGGCACAACGCAGCACACCAAGCAGAAGAAGTAGACCGGCATAGGCAAGCAGTGGCTGTTGGACAGCAGCAAGGCGGCCAAGAGCAAGGAGGCCAGGTAGGCATCTGGTGCTGCTGGAGCGCCGCTCCGTCCGCCATCGGCCTGTTGGCGGCCGTCCTCCTCCTCGTAGTCTTCACCGGCCAGTTCAGTCCAACACGTGGGCTGCTTCTTGTTTTTCCTGCAAGCACACCCCGTACAGGGACGTACAGTCTCCATAGATCAAGGCAAGACGATCAATTGACATGGTTTTTATAACATCTTGTCAAATGATTGTGCATTGCTTCAGTTCCTTTACGATTGTTGACTGCTTCCGGTAGTCAGGCATGGAAACGCTGATCTCTGAAGATTTGCTACACTGGCGTCCCCGTGCAGGAAGACACAGGCGCTGGCGACGACGGGAAAGAAAATACACGCGCGCGTACGGCAAACAGCCGTTCGGAATCACGCAAGAGAACGATTGCTAGGACGGGCCCCAGTACGAGGCGGCGGTGCTGTGGCGACTGGTGGCTCGTGCGCGGCCGCGACGTGCTGCCGTCCAGCTGCGCTACACTGCGGAAAGGCTAGATCGAGGACGAACAGCTCGACGAGGACGGTGGCGAAAGATTGCGGGGGCGCAGGCTGAACAGGTTGCCCTCTGGTCTCCCTCCATTGAGCGCCACGAGCGCGAGTGCGACCGAGAACGAGGTGTAGCCGGTGGATTTGGGGAAACAGAAGAAGGGTCTCAACTATATAAAAAAACTAGACAGGGTGTTTTCACAAAAAAAAGTGCCACGTGTGAGCACCACAGCGACTTGTATGAGTTTTGCACCGAATGGCAAGTTCGTGGACCGGTTCGTCCCAGTTTTCAAGTTTATGTATCGATTTGCACGCACCGCGCAAGTTGTTGTATGTCCAGCGTTATTACCTCATCAATGAACTTGTTCAATATAATGAGTGGTAAATCATAAATATTGCAAATACAAGGTAATCATAGGTCATTCTATTTTCCTTCAAGATACGATTTAGTATATACACATAACTGCTAAATCGTGTTGTGAGTTGCAATGGTATTAGTCAGAACTGGAAAGTGGAAGTGCTTTAGCATGATTTTAGTGGTCAGTTATGTGACGATCCTGATTATTATATTTTTTGCCATCGAGACATTGCAAAATTTCCAACTTTGTTGTTCCTTCGTGAATCCATTATATTCATTACCTGGTCCATCTTTGAATGCTTCTGTAGCTAGCAATAACACCTAGGCAAGTTCGTTGGTGTGACCGATTACACTTGTGGTTCAATAATCTTGGTATGTTTTATTTTATGGTTGAACTATCCAAGAAGCTCTCAAAGGAGACACCAAACGACTCCAACAATTCATGGAGTTTGCTCTTATTGTTTGTACCATGGTCTTATGAATCTTTTATCTCTTTTCTAGAGTTGGTTGTTTGTGTAAGTCAAATATGATTGCCCTCTAGAAAGGGTCATCTATAGTGGACAGCTCATGGTACGGTGATTCTAATTGATAATTTATGTTTTAATGGTACTATGTTTGCATGATGGATATTATTTTTAAGAATGCAAAACATATACTGCAATGGGCCCTCATATGCGTTAAAAAATATGTGTTTGGTGTTTCGAACATGGAAGTCGATTTGAAACTCTTGCTATAATATACTTTTTATAATTTAACGAAATCAACACATGCATTCCACGTGCCTAATTACTACTCCTCTGTCCAAAAATAAGTGTCTCAAGTTTGGCCAAAAGTGAATGTATCTATACATTACTTTTGGCCAAACTTGAGACACTTATTTTGGGACGGAGGGAGTAGTAAAAATAAATAAAACTGTGAGGCCAAGAGATGTTGTTTTTCTGAAAACGGAAAATTGCACTCATGTAAATCCACATGGCACTAGTACAGAAAAGGCTTTCTGTGGCGCACCCTTTTTGGATTCTGTGGCGCATGGTGGGTGCGCCACAGAATCCTCGCCACAAAAATATTTATTATGTGGCGCACCACGCCCGTGCGCCACAGAAAGTAGACAATTCTGTGGCGCACCTCCAGAATGCGCCACAGAAATATTTCCGTGGCGCACGGCCTTCCGTGCGCCACAGAACAGAGTGCGCCACTAAACGTTTTTTCCGTGCGCCACAGAAATATTTTCGATTATTTGCTGTATTTGACAATAATTTATTCGTGCGCCACAGAATACGGTGCGCCACAAAATTATTTACCGTGCGCCACTAAATTATTTGCTGTATTATCGATTATTTGCTGTATTTGACAATAATACAGGTATATTGCAGTATTTATACAGAAAATAATAGAAACAGTAATATATTTTGACACGGTATTAAAACAGACACATTATACTATATCATCACATCACTTAGAGCCCAAGATACATACATATAGTGACAAATGCCAAATTAATTGTACAAAAGTTCATCTCATGTCACATAAGTCACAGTACAAATCAAGTTATCACCGCCTAAACTATGATCAAATAGAGAACAACCGCGATGATGGTGCAACCGCGATGATGGTGAGCAAGAGCAGGAGCATGATCATGGAGTCTTCTTCTTGAGCGACGCCGGGAACGGTTTGTAGCCGTCTTTCGTCGTCCACGTCTGCTGTCATTCTGCAGAGCTAGGCGTTCTTCGATATCCCTCTGACACAACCCTGGAGATGGATACAACCATGTATTATGTTCATATTTGCAACCATGTCAATATTTGTGCAGTGTCAATATAGGTATATATATGGTTAATAATATAAATAGATTGAGTATGATAAGTCTATAGTAAAGAAAATAAAGAAGCACTTGTTGCGAGTATGCATGATTTATCCTACCATTGGCTTTGTTGAAGGCCCCCCCTGATGTCACAACATCGTCGTAGATGATTTGCGACAACTCCATCTGGATGAGATGGAAGTCTTCTCTAAGCTTATCATCGGTGATTTCCCCCGCAAATTTGGTCCATTCTCAGAGACTAGATGGCAACTTTGTTTTCAGTGCATCCCGGACAAACCCTTTCATGTGATGGAGGACGTAGAAGGCATCCTTCACGCTGCCATGCTTCTGCTTCATGCAATCGAACTGGGTCCCATGCCTGAACCGGTGTTTGTTGTCATTCGTGAGACATTCCCCCTTCGTCTGTCCTTTTTCGAAGTGGCCTCCCTTTTGGGCGTAGCCCTCGAGAGCCTCATCGAGAACACCCTTTATTCTGGTGTAGTCTTTCTTCTTGCTCGAACTCCCCGAGTCAAAATAAGTGGCAATGGACCACCTCGGGCTTGGGACGATGAGTATGCAGTACTTGTCCCTGGTCGGAAGAAATGCAGTGGCAAGGATCAACAACGGAAGAAATCTATAAGAAAGCATAAGATACGACGCGGCGAGCGGATGTGTACTTACTCCGGAAAGAAAGGCAGAAGAAGGTTGCTCTTCCTCTTGTTGTTCAGCATGAACCTCTGGAGGTACTCCGTGGCCATGGTCCGTGTTCTTGATCCTTCCACCAGCTGACTGTCACGCATGTAGTAGGGATCCACTACCGTGACGTACGGGGTATCATCTCTCTGGATCTTCCTCGCCA
This sequence comes from Poa pratensis, assembly GCA_947311845.1. Lineage (NCBI taxonomy): Eukaryota > Viridiplantae > Streptophyta > Magnoliopsida > Poales > Poaceae > Poa > Poa pratensis. Next base: position 39,202,916 of record CAMZMU010000084.1, read on the forward strand.
TATTGATCGCGTATAGGCGGACCAAGTTATAGTCCAGCCGTCTAGAGTGAAACAGGTTGAAGACGTCCTCGAACGCTATGAAGAACAGATCGGCGGGGGCTTCAATAACGAAGTCCACGTTCTTTGGCACCTGGACCGTGAACACCGGGTAATTTGGATTCTTGTCTTTAAGAAGCAGGCCCTCTACCGTCAATATAGCTTGATGCAAAGACTGCATGGGTCCTTCTGTGAGGCAGAGCAGCTCCGGAGGCAGTATCGGTTTACTAGCTTCATGAACTCGGGGTGATATCATGTCTTCAGGACCCCGGATAACCTTAGGAGCTGGCTGGCTCGTAGAGGTGCCTTGCCTACTTCTCTTCTTAGGCTTCTTGATCTTCATCTCTGGGGATGGTGGGGGTGCAGTGAACCCCGCGCAAACCGTCTGTTGCAGTGTGCGAGGGCTGAAAATGTTACCCGGTTTGTCTGGAGCTTGATCGCCGGCTTCCGGAGGCGTGTTTTGAGAAAAACTCAGGCGCTGGCATGTAGTGCGACGACCAGGTTGATCACTGTGAGCGCGGAAGGGTTCCTCATCCGTAGCAGGCATGTACAAATCTTTGCTCGCGCCCGTGTTGAGGAAGCCATTGACGTCGATATTATCATCATCATCGTCGTTGCCATCAAGTTGAGGTGCAACGTCTTTGCCTTCGGACGGCTGTTGCGGTACAGACATTCCCAACAGTCTATGGTGGCGGCTGGTGGTGGCAACGACCGGCGGTTCCTTCCGGGTGGTGGCGACTGCTGCTTGTGGTGTGGTTCCTTCCCAACAGGTTTTCGTGGCGGCTTCGAGGGGCGAACGATCGGGGGCCGGAGTTTAGAGGTGGCACCGGTGGAGCGGCGCCTTAACCCCTGAAGAACCCCCGGCCCCCCAAGACGAATTTGGGTCTTCGGCCATTCCAAGACCCACTTGGGGCAATTTCCAAGGAGCATGTGCTCCTCGGCTCCCGGTGGTTGCATGGGGGGGGTTGATGGCACTAAACTCAGTCACTACCTCAGTCACCTTGACCCTCATCACGGCCTCGCTCATTCTAGTGTTGTGCATATCACGGCACATTGGTTGTATGAGCATGCCCTCAGCAACTTCCTTCAACTCGCCGTCGGGTACCATCCTATGCAGGAGTATGCAAGGCGTGTCCTTTTGTGAACAAATGTTGGGCATCATGAGGTGGCAGTCATAAAAGGCAGAGTTATAGAAGATGACGCGGACTAAGTAATTAATTAGTTACCTCGTCGATGGTGTTAAGCTCGGCTAATGTCGAGACAAGGGCGCCGGTGCCGGCGGCCGGCCTAACATTCTCCTCCGGCCGCTCGGGCGGTGGCGTCTGATACGTCTCAAACGTATCTATAATTTTTGATGTTCCATGCTTGTTTTATACCAATTGCTACATGTTTTGCATCTACTTTATATCACTTTTATACATTTTTTGGGACTAACCTATTAACAAGATGCCGAAGTGCCAGTTCCTGTTTTCTGCTGTTTTTGTATTCCAGAAAAGCTAGTCTGGAAATATTCTCGGAATTGGACGAAACTACACGGGGTCCCTATTTTTCCAGAACACACCTGACGGAGCAAAGGAGCAACGGAGAGGAGCCAGGGGCCACACGCACCTAGGGCGGGCCCCCCTCTGCCGCGCCCTAGGGTGGTGTGGGCCCCTCGGGGGTCGCAGCCGCCGCCCTTTCGCCTACTTATTCCCCCCGACGCGAAAACCCTAAGTACCTGAGCAAATATCCACGAAAAGATCCAGAGACGCCGCCGCGTCAACCCTAGCTCGGGAGGGTTCAGAACCTCTTCCCGGCACCCTGCCGGAGAGGGGAATCGTCACCGGAGGCTTCTACATCGCCATGCCTGCCTCCGGAGTGATGCGTGAGTAGTTCATCCTTGGACTACGGGTCCATAGCAGTAGCTAGATGGTTGTCTCTCCACTTTGTGCCATCATGTTTAGATCTTGTGAGCTGCCCTACATGATCAAGATCATATTATTGTAATGCTACATGTTGTGTTTGCTGGGATCCGATGAATATTGAATATTATGTCAAGTTGATTATCAATCTATCTTATATGTTATTTAAGATCTTGCATGCTTTCCGTTACTCGTAGATGCTTTGGCCAAGTAGATGCTTGTAACTCCAAGAGAGAGTATTTATGCTAGATAGTGGGTTCATGTCTCCGTTTAACCTGGGACAGTGACAGAAAGTTCTAAGGTTGTGGATGTGCTGTTGCCACTAGGGATAACCTAACGATGCTATGTCCACGGGCATATGTGTTTGTTTACATTACGCACTTTACTTAATGCAATTATCCGTTGCTTGCAACTTAATACCAACGGGGGACTCGGATGACAACCCGGCGGTGGATTATTAGTCATAGATGCTGTTGGATAACGGTCTATGTATTATGTCGTAATGCCCAATTAAATATCATAGTAGTCAACATGTCATGTATATGCATTGTCATGCGCTCACTATTTCAATTGCCCAGCTGTAATTTGTTCACCCAACATGTTAGTTATCTTTTATGGAGAGACACCACTAGTGAACTGTGGACCCCGGTCCATTCTTTTACACTGATTAAACAACCACAAACTGCAAACTGTTCCTTTTTCATTCTCTGCAATTTAATACTCATTTTCCACACCATACGTTTAATCCTTTGTTTTCAGCAAGCCAGTGAGATTGACAACCTCACTGTTTCGTTGGGGCAAAGTAGTTTGATTGTGTTGTGTGCAGATTCCACGTCAACAGTCCAGACTCCCTGCAACAGCTATTTTTCTGGCGCCGTTGACAACCTTCTGAAGAGTTGCTGCTCCTACTGGTTCGATAACCTTGGTTTCTTTCTGAGGGAAAACTTGCTGCTGACTACATCATACCTTCCTCTTGGGGTCTCCCAACGAACGTGTGTTTCACGTCATCAAGCTATTTTTCTGGCGCCGTTGCCGGGGAGACAGCAGTCTTCTGCAAGGGGAGTTTCACGCTTCCAATCTCTTTACTTTGTTTTTGTCTTGCTTAGTTTATTTTATTTTATCTTGTTTGCTTTCAATTATCAAAAACACAAAAAAATTAGTTACTTGCATTTAGTTTATTTTCAGTTTTGTTTCTGTTAGTTATTATGTCTAGCTCTTTACTTGCTATCAATGGTTACTTTCCTTGAAACTAGTCCTATGGCTGAAAACAACATGAGAGAGCTTTATGAAATTTATCTTGAGTTGGGACATGAAGTGTTTGAAGAGAAAATTAAAAAGCCTATGGAACTTTATTTGCATAACAATCATGATAGTAGCAATGTTATTAGCATACATTCTTTGAACACCATTATTGCTAATGCCATGGAAAGCTCTAAGCTTGGGGAAGCTGGTTTTGATAAAAATGATATTTTTAGTCCCCAAGCTTGGAGGAGGAAGAATGCTATACTGTTGAATGTCATGATTCTATTGAAATATCTCTTTTGATAAATTTGAAAAACATCCTCCTTGACTCAAGTAAAGGAAATTGCAGAAAGTAAAAATGTGCTCCCTAATGTTATATATGATAATGCTCTTGATGATGGTCCTATATTGCCTAATGATATTAATTATACTATTATTGTCAAAAGTGGGTTTGATAACCCCACTATTTTGAGCTTAATAAAAATTATGTTTGTAGATCATGAAAAGCATGCTTTATGTGATAGTTTATTGTTGAGTTTGTTCATGATGCTACTGAAAATTATTTTGAGAGAGGAAAATATGGTTATAGAAATCTTCATGTTATTAAATTTCCTCTCTTTATGATGAAAGTTTTGAGCTTTCTCTTGTGTTGCTTCTATATGATTTTTGCTTTAAGACCTAATGGTCCGTTGAAAGTTTTGAAGTTGCACTTGTTTTGCCTTCCTATGCTAGTCACTTTGTGCTTAATTGACTTGTTTTCTTATAAGACTCCTATGCATAGGAAGAGTGTTAGATTTAAACATGTTTTATATATGCTCCTTGATGCTCTCTTTTATGTTTCAACTCTCATCTTTATGTGAGCATCATAAAAATCACTATGCCTAGCTAAAAGGCATTAAAGAAAGCGCTTTTGGGAGGCAACCCATTATCTTTTATTTTCAGTATTAGTCAAGGAGTTTGTTTACTTCTGTAGCAACTCCTTTGTATCTTTATTTTCTCGCATTGTTGTGCCAAGAGTAGCCTCTAATGTAAGATGATGCTTAATTTTGATTGCTGCGCAGAAACAGATTTTTGCTGTTCACTGTACGAAATTCCTAAAATCACCAGATTGTTAATTAAATCTGAAAATTTTGTGCGTAATCTTTATGAATGTCTGAAACTTTCATTAGTTCAGAGTTTCTCGATCTGAGCGTCGTAAGTGCCTCGAAAAAATTCGTCTTTGCGGACTGTTCTGTTTTAGACAGATTATGCCTTTTTATTTTTGCATTCTCTCTTTTACTAGTGTTGAGTGAAATTCTTTTTTGGGTGGAAGAGCTTCACATAACATCAGTGGCTGTAGCTAATGTTTAAAGTAACAAATCATATTGCGTCTTTATAGAACATGTGAATTTTTGATTATGCACTAACCCTCTAATGAGATCTACTTTGAGTTTGGTGTGACGGAAGTTTTCAAGGGTCAAGAGAGAAGGATGATATAATAGGATCAAGAAGAGTGAAGAGCTTAAGCTTGGGGAGGCTCCCATGGATCTCCCCAGCATATTTCAAGAAGACTCAAGCGTCTAAGCTTGGGGATGCCCAAGGCATCCCCTTCTTCATCGTCAAAATTATCAGGTCATCTCTAGTGAAACTATATTTTAATTCTTTCACATCATATGTGCTTTTCTTGGAGCGTCTGTGTGCTTTTATTTTCAGTATTGCACTTTTATTTTCAATAAAGCTTGACTGGACCCTAGCATTCTTGATTGGGAGAGAGACACGCTCCGCTTTTTCATGAGAATACTCCTATTCTTCACTTATATTTGTTGAGTATTCATATCTAGCGCTGTTCAGCTTTTAGCTCTTGTTTTCATGTATCTCTTGTCAGAGCTATTAGCTTTCTTTTGTAGAAAGTACTCTCTTGCTTCACTTATATTTGTTTGGAGAGTTGATGAAATAAATTGATTGGTGTTTGGTTGGTTCAGAAAATGTTGCATGTGGTAATTGGTATAAGGAAAAACTTGCTTAATCTTGTAGATCACTAAAATGGATAACTTGATGCTTGTCAATTGTTTTGAGTTAACAAGTAGATCATGATTAAATTGTGCATCACATGAGTTAAGCCTATTAGTGAAGAACTACCGTAAAGCTTGTTGAAAATTTGGTTTGCATCGGTGGTACTCTAAGGTCTAGATATTTTCTAATAACAGGGTTTGGTTAACAAGGAAGACGGTATGAAGTCTTATAACGTTTGCAATATGTTTGTCATATAAAACTTGGTGTACGGGTTGATATTCTTGTTTGCTTACATAACCTTGCTAGCCTAAACTCTGTACTGAGAGGGAATGCTTCTCGTGCATCCAAATCCTTGAGCCAAAATCCATGCCATTTGTGTCCACCATAACTACCTATATGTGGTATTTCCTTGCCACTCCAAGTAAATTTTTCATGTGCTACCTTTAAATTATTCAAAATGTTATTATTCCCTTTTTGTGTCAATGTTTACTAGCTCATGAGGAATTAGTGTGGTTATTCTTTATTCTATTTGTCGAGTGGACTTTTACACCTGGACTAGTGGCATATACATCCGCTTATCCAATAACTTGCAAAAAGAGCTGGCAACGGGGTGCCCAGTCCCAATTAATTACAACTTTAACCAATTAATTCTCTTCACACTTTTGCCCTGATTCATCAGTAAGCAATGACAAACAGTGAAATACCTGAATGTGTGTAAACCAAAGAGAAAGAGGGATGATCTGCCTTGCTGGTAGAAATAACGTCCTTCATGGGAGCCGCTCTTAAAAGTCCGTTCGACAGGTAGAATACTGTTCTCACCCGCTACCATTCGTTGACAATTAACAAACACCTCTCAAAAATAGATACTCCTCCATGGTATGTGATTGATGGAAGGCACCCGAGGATTCGGTTAGCCATGGCTTGTGTTAGCAAGGTTGGGAGGAGTATCAAATATTTTATGCAATCTCTATATGCTTTCAAAAACTAAAAGCTCTAGCACATGATTTAATCCCTGCTTCCCTCTGCGAAGGGCCTTTCTTTTACTTTTATGTTGAGTCAGTTTTCCTATTCTTTCTGTCTTCCACAAGCAAACACTAGTGTCAACTTTGTTACAACATGCGTTATATGCAATGTATTGGACTTGTTATACTACTTTGTGTTGACAATATCCATGAGATAAATATGTTGAAAGTTGAAGCAAATGCTGAAACTAAATTCTTCCTTTGTGTTGATTAAATACCTTTTATTAGAAACTATTGCTTTATGAGTTAACACTTATGCAAAACTGTTTGATGCTTGTCTCGAAAGTACTATTCATGAAAACGTTTAGCTTGTGTGATTCATTGTTTACTCATTATCTATTTGTAGCAAATTATAGACCATTGACTTGGATCACTTCATTCATTTACATGTGCCTTGCAATATTATATGATCAAGATTATGATAGTAGCATGTCACCTCAAAAATTATTTTGTTTTTATCGTTTACCTACTCGAGGACGAGTAGGAACTAAGCTTGGGGATGCTGATACGTCTCAAACGTATCTATAATTTTTGATGTTCCATGCTTGTTTTATACCAATTGCTACATGTTTTGCATCTACTTTATATCACTTTTATACATTTTTTGGGACTAACCTATTAACAAGATGCCGAAGTGCCAGTTCCTGTTTTCTGCTGTTTTTGTATTCCAGAAAAGCTAGTCTGGAAATATTCTCGGAATTGGACGAAACTACACGGGGGTCCCTATTTTTCCAGAACACACCTGACGGAGCAAGGAGCACAGAGAGGCCACCAGGAGGCCACACGCACCTAGGGCGCGGGCCCCCTCTGCCGCGCCCTAGGGTGGTGTGGGCCCCTCGGGGTCGCAGCCGCCGCCCTTTCGCCTACTTATTCCCCCCGACGCGAAAACCCTAAGTACCTGAGCAAATATCCACGAAAAGATCCAGAGACGCCGCCGCGTCAACCCTAGCTCGGGAGGGTTCAGAACCTCTTCCCGGCACCCTGCCGGAGAGGGGAATCGTCACCGGAGGCTTCTACATCGCCATGCCTGCCTCCGGAGTGATGCGTGAGTAGTTCATCCTTGGACTACGGGTCCATAGCAGTAGCTAGATGGTTGTCTCTCCACTTTGTGCCATCATGTTTAGATCTTGTGAGCTGCCCTACATGATCAAGATCATATTATTGTAATGCTACATGTTGTGTTTGCTGGGATCCGATGAATATTGAATATTATGTCAAGTTGATTATCAATCTATCTTATATGTTATTTAAGATCTTGCATGCTTTCCGTTACTCGTAGATGCTTTGGCCAAGTAGATGCTTGTAACTCCAAGAGAGAGTATTTATGCTAGATAGTGGGTTCATGTCTCCGTTTAACCTGGGACAGTGACAGAAAGTTCTAAGGTTGTGGATGTGCTGTTGCCACTAGGGATAACCTAACGATGCTATGTCCACGGGCATATGTGTTTGTTTACATTACGCACTTTACTTAATGCAATTATCCGTTGCTTGCAACTTAATACCAACGGGGGACTCGGATGACAACCCGGCGGTGGATTATTAGTCATAGATGCTGTTGGATAACGTCTATGTATTATGTCGTAATGCCCAATTAAATATCATAGTAGTCAACATGTCATGTATATGCATTGTCATGCGCTCACTATTCGTCAATTGCCCAGCTGTAATTTGTTCACCCAACATGTTAGTTATCTTTTATGGAGAGACACCACTAGTGAACTGTGGACCCCGGTCCATTCTTTTACACTGATTAAACAACCACAAACTGCAAACTGTTCCTTTTTCATTCTCTGCAATTTAATACTCATTTTCCACACCATACGTTTAATCCTTTGTTTTCAGCAAGCCAGTGAGATTGACAACCTCACTGTTTCGTTGGGGCAAAGTAGTTTGATTGTGTTGTGTGCAGATTCCACGTCAACAGTCCAGACTCCCTGCGACAGCTTTTTTCTGGCGCCGTTGACAACCTTCTGAAGAGTTGCTGCTCCTACTGGTTCGATAACCTTGGTTTCTTTCTGAGGGAAAACTTGCTGCTGACTACATCATACCTTCCTCTTGGGGTTCTCCCAACGAGCGTGTGATTCACGCCATCAGCGTCGGTGCGACAAAATGGACCGGCTTGCACCGCGGCGTTGGGCGTTGGGGTCACCAGGTCCGGCGACACGTCCTGGTTCATGGTTGAGTTGCTGCCGCTGAAGCTGGGCACATGTATCGGCCCCTGTCGACCTCCGATATTCCAAGAAGCTAACCCCTCCATCAACCCAGGGGGTAAGAATGCCCAGAGCTTCTCCCCCACTAACTTGTCAACCGTGCTGGAGTCCACTTTTCCCTGCTCTAGTGACTCCACCTTCTTCCTTAGCTCCACCACCTCGGCTTTATCCGCCCTCATCGTCCTCCTCCTCTCCTTTCTCTTCTCCGGGTCAGATGAGTAGTACTGTAGGAACTTCATGCTCGTACCAAAGCCGGACACACGGCCAGCTGACGTCGGCAGCTTCGACTTGTCCCTTTCCTTGAAAGCGTTCGTGCCCCTGTTGAAAGTCGTGTCCCATGGCTCCGTCGACCCCTGGGACGACGGGCCAACCTCAGCGTCAGCCTTCAACTCCTCCTCCTGCAGACAAAGAAAATTAAGGTGAACCCATGTAGAAATATGGCTTTGTTATCTAATTAGATCAACGCAATGGACTTTGAGATATCCACAGAAATTAAATTCCTTACCAGCAATTTCTCGAATTTCATCACATCTTCATCGTCGGTAACGAATTCCCCCGCCGGGTTCAGATAGTAGCGGGACCGGAAAGTTTCTCACTTGCTCGTCCGTGATTTTGTGCCACGGGTTCTCTTTTCCCAGTTTTGCAACAATGGCATCCTCCTTGTCCCAAACGGGCTGTTTTCCTCGGTAACCCCGCTTCCCAAACGGTGGTTACCTATGTTCAGGTCCCGCATATCCTTCCCCCACTTGGTCCATTTTTTAGCCTCCTCAGACTTTAAGGACTCCTTGAATATCTCGAACTCTTCTTTGTCGAGCGTCGGGTCTTTGGCACTTATCTTCTCCCAGCTGTCACCTTATTGATCTTCTTCTTCACCCGGAATTTCCAGCTGCTC